>CM071939.1:155000-680000 GCA_036784905.1 Acrossocheilus fasciatus | reverse complement strand
ATGATCTTCTGTGTGTTTTTTCCTGCAGTATCCTGTTTGCGGATATCGTGGGCTTCACGTGTCTGGCGTCGCAGTGCACGGCGCAGGAACTCGTTAAACTCCTCAACGAGCTCTTCGGCAAGTTTGACGAGCTCGCCACGGTGAGTTGCTCTCATTGGTTCACGCCTGTTGCTATGGTGACTTCACACCCCGGCAACAGCAACAGGAGGACAGGTGTGAGCGCAGGGGAAGTTATGCATAATCAGAGAGTTATATGTGATAAAGATGAACCGATGACAGCGGTGGGATCATGTTAGACTGATCCCTCAGGAGGTCCATCAAACCTCAGCGTTATATGTGTGAAAGAGCTTCACAAACATCTTGTCAAACACACAGTATCTTTATTTGTATCTAAATTCACAGTAGTACTAGCATGAAAGTAATTTATATCAAGCACCGACATCTACAACAGATACAACGCACAGAAGAAATCACCTTTCCGAAGTAATTAGACGCTTCATTGATTATATTAGAGACATCTATATTTCACACATTCTCTCAGATTTTAGGAAACATCTTCACTTTGAGAGGCTTTTCTGGCTTTCAAAAAAAAAAAAATGTGTGTGTGTGTGTGTGTGTGGAGGGGGGGGGTTATTTGTCAATATGATATGAATATTATCATGTGACTTGCTTCCTGGTTTGGCATTAAAGCACTGAGGAAGGTCACACTTTCAGTAAACTTTTTTGTTTTTGGCCCTATAGAATGTGGATTTATTTTGGAATAGGCCTATTTACTGTTCATTATAAAAGTACTGAAGCAGCAGAGGTTGTTTTATTTTAAATATATAAAAGAATGTCAGACCTTTTCTGACTTGGTGATGCTTTTTTCTGAATATTATTTAGTGATGTTTTAGGTAAATGTCAGGGTGATTCACTGCATGAGTATTTTCAGCTTGCTTCAGTCAGAGTCGTTTTCAGTCTCTTGCACGCTCACACCGGTTAAATCTCTCCTGTCTGTCTTCGTTAGGGTTTGTGAAGGTGAAGGTGCTTTAATGTGAAGACGTGTGCCTGTTCAAGTAAACATGTAGATGCATCTCGATGTAATCTAGACATTAGAATAGCTTACATTCACATGTGCCTATGAAATCCTTTAATCCATGGATTACACAGACATGTTTCTGTCAGCGTCAGAAGGTCTTTCAGCAGGTCTGCGCTCAGTGTTTCAGTGTGATTGTCGGTCTGGGGTGTGAGTTTGTTTCGTTGCAGGGTCAGTTTGTTCACACGTTTCGTTGGTCCACTCATACTCCTTCTGTTTGGACTGTCTGCTGAATCTCACACATACTCGTCCATATAATCACTCTAGACTCTGCCTCCGTTCTTATGCTGTGTTTGAAATATGTGTACTAGGTTTGTTGTTAAATCGCTGTGCATTATCTTTGCACACATTTACTGATATCTGTGTGACCCTTTAGGGGTACAGTATATATATATATATAAACATGTGATATTTGCAGTATACTGTGTAAAGACTTTATATTTGTCTAAAGGGGCATTCAGCGTCAATGTAGCCAGAGGTCCACAGCTAAATTTTGAAGTTGAAAAATACTTGTTTCCCATGTTTCAACTTTCACCATTGTCATGTGGTGCAACAAAGATTGCTAAAGTCAACAGATTTGACTAACAGAGGTACAAAACTCTGTGTGAAAATGACATAATGATGCTGTCATCTTTCTAAAGTCATTTTTACCCTCCTATAATTTGGCTCTGAATCTCAGATGAAAATGGTAAATTTGACCGTCCTTTACTATATAGTGGAATACTCAGTAAATACACATCTGAGATATTAAACATTTTAACTTTCATCAAGTCTTTATGTTTGTCCTCCTTCAGAAAAAAAAAAAAAAATGTTGACAAAATCAAACATTTTAGCCAGGGACGTTTCTGAAATGGGGTTGAGTTGACATGAAATAACCCTATAACACTGTCTGTTTCTTTAAGTGTACAACTTTTTGAATGAAGAAAAATGTACTAAATGCACCTTAAAATATGTCAATTTATCCAAATTTACAAAACAAACACACTTATGAATGAGGAAAAACAGAGTCAGTTTATCCCAGAGATATCAACAGTATTAACAGAACCCTATTATTGTAGTTCCAAGATAAACCAGCACAAGTGCAGAAGTGAATAGAACAGGAAGTACATAGCAAGCTGCTTTGGAAATATAAAACATGAGCAGTGCCTGTATTTTTGATGGTTGTGGGTGAATTAAGTGAAGAGGAGTATCTTCAGCTGGCTCGTGAGAGTTGTGATGTTCTCAGCAGATCTGGCAGAGTTTTGCAGGAACAGAAAGTGTTAATGTTGTAGTAGGCGTCGTTTTGACCTGCTTATAATGGTTATATGAGGTGAGCTCATTCACTCAGTCCTAGATGCCTGAAGGTCACTCAGAGATGAGATGATGAGGTCACCAGGCAGAAAGAGCTGAGCTGCGTATCGTCTGTAAGACGGGGTTGTGTATATGGACAATTGGAGGGGACCAAACACTGAACCCTGTGGCACCCCAGTGTTTATCCTCTGCCTCAACAAACCTTCAAAGGCTCTGCTTGTGTCAGTGAACTACAGATCCTATGATAGCAAGAACCATCTCATGATTCCCTCTGTTGAATGCAGTGGACAGGTCGAGTGCGATGATTTCGAGTGAACTTATGCCAGCTGCAGAGTTTTAGCTACCTTTCATCCTCTCCGGAATGTCTTATGAAAGAAAAGAGAGAGATCTGGCTGAACACAGTTTTGACAGGAGAGGGATCGGTCTGTAGGGTTATTGAATCACTGTAGGATTAAGTATTGTTTTTTTTCGATTCGTTAGGTTAACCAATGGTGGGAAAGATGCCAGTAATAAGACATGTAAGAGGATTGTGGAGTGGAACGCTCTTCATTGGGCAAAACCACTTCAGGAGGTTCAGTTTGATCCAATTAAGTGTTTATATGGTGTGACGTGCAGACTCACTGACTTGGCATTGTGGGGAAGCAGTTGTGATAGTAGCTGACCGTGGATCAGTTATGGATCAGGATTAGAGCGAGGATGTGTTTTATGGGACCAGTTTAGTAAGCATTCACAAGACCTGTGATTAATTATAGATTCTGTTTTTCTGTTTGGCTGATATATTTAAGGTGGGATATTTATTTGGACAGCACCGAGAACGCCAGCGCCTGAGCACACTGCACATAATCTTCATATTATCCTGCATTTATTTGCAGATCATTTGTGAGCTATTAAGTGCATGAAAGATGTAACCAGTTTGAAGTAGAGCGCCATCCCTGTCAAAAATCACTTTTGCCATATTGATGTTGCAATCTGTCGGGTCTCGGGTCTGATCACCTGGGTTTTCTGTCTCTGTGTTCAGGTGTTGTGTACGTGGCTTTGTTTTGACAGCTCGCCACGTGCGCATTTCTGCGTGATTGTTTCCCCGCCCTCCTTGTTTCTCTGCTTGTTAGCTCATCTTGTTTCACACCGGGTTCTAGTCATCTCATTAGCATTCCCTTTATAGCTCCCCGTGTTACTCTGTCTTTTGTCAGACTGTTTGGTTATTTCCATGATTCTGACTGTCTCTAGTTTGTTCCGTTTACCTGTCTTGTCCTGTCTTGCTCTGTTCAGGCTCCAGTGCTCGTTGCTGCTAATTAACCATCCAGTACCTGTCTGTGCGCTCAGATTCCTGTGGGCTCCCTTGGCTTCCGCCGCTCCTGGGTCTTTACTGACTCGCTAGCAGTTTGCTCTACCTCTCGCTCGGGATAGCGATCAGCCTTGCCGGCTCCGTTTCATCTGCCGCTGTTGTGGCTTGCTCCAGCCGCTACCATCCACTCAAGCCGTATACGGAAGCGCTCCTCGCCTGTTATCGATATTATTGACTGCTCAATAAAAGCCTCTGTTAATCCCGCATCTGAATCCAGCCTATTCCCTGACAGAACAGTCTGACCAAACGATGGATTCAGCGGGATCGGATCCGCTTCGTTCTGCTCTCGTGCAGCAAGGAGTTTTGCTGGGGCAACATGCCACCCAGCTCAACACCACAGCGCAGGAGGTAGACGCTCTCAATGCCCGAGTCGCTGAGCTCCTCACGCGGGTCGATGATCTTCAGCGGGAGGCGGCTAACCGGGGTCCCGTCCTCCGCGCTGTTACTCCTCTGGAGCCCGAACCTCATGCCAATAATCCACCGGTCTACGATGGCGATTCCAATGCCTGCCAAGCCTTTCTCTCCCAGTGTTCACTGGTATTTTCACTGCAGCCTCGACGTTACGCCACTGAGGAGGCTAAAGTTGCTTTCGTTCTCACTCTTCTCTCGGGTCGCGCCCGCGAGTGGGGAATTGCCGTTTGGAGATCGCGGGCTCCCTGCTGTACCTCTTTTGTTGCGTTTCGCCAGGAGATGGCGAAGCTGTTCGATCGGTCCGCCCAGGGAGATGAGGCGGCGGCTCGATTATCGTCGTTGTCTCAGAAGAAGTGCTCTGTCACCGACTATGCCATACAGTTTCAGACTCTAGCGGCGGCTTGTGGCTGGAATGAGGGCGCGCTGCGTGCGCGTTTTCTCGAGGGACTGGATTTTGCCATCTCTGATGAACTGGCTGCTGTGGATCTTCCTCGGGAGCTGGATGACCTGATTAATCTCGCACTCCGTGTGGAGTCCCGTCTCAACCGTCGCCGCCAACGCCGTCTATCCACCACTCCGTGGCGCCACCTGGAGTCCTCTTCATCCGATGTGGCGAGTCCTCAGTCAGCTGAGGTTGAGCCCATGCAACTGGGTCGCCTCCGGCTTACACCGCAGCAGAGGCAGGAGCGCCTGGCTCAAGGATTGTGCCTGTATTGTGGCAAGGCTGGCCACTTCGTACTTCAGTGCCCGTTAAAAGTCAAGGCCCACCAGTGAAGCGGAGAGTCCTGGTGGGCGCCTTCTCCCGTTCAAACTCTCCCGCAACACGCACTCAGCTCCCCTTTCGACTCTCCTTCCAAGGAGGTTCACACTCCGGCCACGCCCTTCTGGATTCGGGGGCTGAGGGAAATTTCCTGGACTCTGCTTCAGCTCACAAGTGGAACATCCCGACCATTCCCTTGGCCAAACCCATTACGGCATGGTCATTAGCGGGCAATCCCCTCACCACTATCACCCACATCACACCATGTGTAAGCCTTTCCCTCTCTGGTAACCACTGTGAACAGATCGAACTGTTAATTATTGACTCCCCTAAGGCACCGTTAATTTTAGGACATCCCTGGTTGCTGAAGCACAACCCTCATATTGATTGGGTCAATAACTCCATTTTAGCCTGGAGTCAGTCTTGTCATGTGTCATGTTTGGGTGCTGCTTTTCCTGTTGTTTCTGTGTCTTGTGTTTCGCAGGTGGATCCCGCTGACTTGACCGGCGTCCCGGCGGAGTACTGCGATCTTCGGGTGGTTTTCAGTAGGTCCCGGGCCACCTCGCTACCTCCGCATCGCCCCTACGACTGTGCCATAGATCTTCTCCCGGGCACTTCTCCGCCTAAGGGTCGTTTATATTCCCTTTCCGGTCCTGAAAGAGAGGCCATGGACAAGTATATTCGTGAATCACTTCAGGCTGGGCTCATTCGCCATTCCTCCTCTCCCGCGGGTGCGGGGTTTTTCTTCGTTCAGAAGAAAGACGGCTCCCTACGCCCTTGTATTGATTACAGAGGTTTGAATGACATTACTGTAAAGAATAGGTACCCCCTACCTCTTATGTCTTCTGCCTTTGAATTGTTGCAGGGAGCCCGAGTCTTCACCAAATTAGACCTCCGTAACGCTTACCATCTGGTGCGAATTCGGGAGGGGGATGAGTGGAAGACGGCATTCAACACACCCTCGGGACACTACGAATATCTGGTGCTTCCATTTGGTCTTACCAATGCCCCAGCCGTCTTCCAGGGCCTCGTCAATAGCGTTCTGGGTGACATGATTAATCAGTTTGTCTTTGTGTATTTGGATGATATTCTGATTTTCTCCCCTTCTCTCCAATTACACACTCAGCACGTTAGACGGGTCCTCCAGCGTCTGTTAGAGAACCAGTTGTTCGTTAAGGCGGAGAAGTGCGAATTCCACGCCGAGTCTGTTACGTTCCTTGGCCATATCATTTCTACCAGGGGGATCAAACCAGACCCTGCGAAGATAGAGGCTGTCGCCAAGTGGCCAGTCCCCGACTCCCGTAAGGCTCTGCAGCGTTTCCTGGGTTTTGCCAACTTCTATCGGCGTTACATCAGGAACTTTGGCCAGGTCGCTGCACCGCTCACGGCGTTAACCTCCACTAAGGTGTCCTTCAGGTGGAACCAGGATGCTCAGGTAGCCTTTGACACATTAAAGTCCCGTTTTGTCTCTGCACCTGTTCTGTTGGTTCCAGATCCTGAATCCCAGTTCATTGTCGAGGTTGACGCGTCGGATGTCGGGGTTGGCGCAGTTCTATCCCAGCGCTCCCTCAGTGACGGGAAAGTGCACCCGTGTGCATTCTTCTCTCGTCGTCTCAGCCCTGCAGAACGTAACTACGACATCGGCAACAGAGAACTGCTGGCGGTGCGATTGGCCTTGGGCGAGTGGCGTCACTGGTTGGAGGGATCAGCGCAGCCCTTCTTGGTCTGGACGGATCACAAGAATCTTGAATACATCCGTTCGGCCAAGAGGCTGAGCTCGCGTCAGGCCCGTTGGGCGCTCTTCTTCGGCCGATTTAACTTCACCCTCTCGTACCGGCCGGGGTCCAAGAATGTCAAGCCCGATGCTCTCTCGCGCCTGTTCGGGGCCCCAGAGGGGGAGCTTGCGGCCGAAGCCATCCTTCCTGGGGGGGTGGTGGTCGGGGCTCTTTCTTGGGGTGTCGAGCGGCGAGTAGAGGAGGCCGGTCGAGGGGTGCAGGTGCCAGGAGGGTGCCCGGCGGGCAGGTTGCCGGTGCCGGCTGCGCTGCGTCCTGAAGTCCTTCAGTGGGGTCACGAGTCCAGGCTGGTCTGCCATCCAGGGATTCGGAGAACGTTGTCTGCCATCCGTCAACGCTTCTGGTGGCCCACACTGGCCACAGATGTCAGACAGTTCGTGTTGGCCTGCCCCACCTGTGCCCAATGTAAGCCAGTGAATCGCCCTCCTGATGGTCTGCTCCATCCCCTTCCCATCCCTTCCCGTCCTTGGTCACATATCGCCCTTGATTTTGTTTCTGGGCTTCCCCCCTCGATGGGTAACACTGTGATTCTCACGGTGGTGGACCGCTTTTCTAAGGCGGTTCATTTCATTCCCCTGCCCAAATTGCCCTCCGCCCGGGAGACCGCCCAACTGATTGTGGACCACGTCTTCCGTCTCCACGGATTGCCGGTTGACGTGGTTTCAGATAGGGGTCCTCAGTTCGCCTCCCGGTTTTGGAAGGAGTTCTGTAGACAGATCGGGGCCTCAGCGAGTCTGTCTTCTGGTTTCCATCCTCAGACCAATGGGCAATGCGAGCGGGCCAACCAGGATCTCGAAAGAATGCTCCGCTGTCTGACATCCAACAATCCGAGTTCCTGGTGCCAACAGCTCTCCTGGATAGAATACGCTCGCAACTCCCTTCCAGTGGCGGCTTCAGGTATGTCCCCTTTTGAATGCTCTGTGGGTTATAAACCGCCTCTGTTCCCATCACAGGAGCCCGATGCTGCGGTCCCGTCCGCCCTGGCTTTCGTTCAGCGCTGCCGTCGCACCTGGGAGAAAGTCAGGAGGGTTTTGGTCCGAACCTCAGGACGAACCAAAGCAGCAGCCGATCGTCGCCGGTCCTCTCCTCCAACCTATGTGTGCGGTCAACGGGTATGGCTTTCTACCAAGGATCTGCCTCTTAGGGCGCCTTCTCGTAAGCTGGCCCCCAGATTCATTGGGCCGTACCGTATCACCAAGGTGGTTAATCCGGTGGCTATCAGGCTCAAGCTTCCTCCCACTCTTGGTCGGGTTCACCCTGTGTTTCATGTCTCTAGGGTAAAACCTGTGTTTTCTTCTCCCCTTAACCCTGCTGGCGATCGCCCCGCCCCCCCGCCCCCTCGTCTTGTGGATGGTTCCCCTACCTATACGGTTAGGAGACTGCTCGACGAGCGGCGTCGCGGGAGAGGCTTTCAGTATCTCGTGGACTGGGAGGGTTATGGTCCAGAGGAGAGATGCTGGGTGCCGTCCCGGGACGTTCTGGACCGTTCGTTGATCGAGGACTTCCGTCGGCGACGAGGTGGGCCTCCTCCTGGGGCACCTGGTGGTGCTCCTGGGAGGGGGGGTACTGTCGGGTCTCGGGTCTGATCACCTGGGTTTTCTGTCTCTGTGTTCAGGTGTTGTGTACGTGGCTTTGTTTTGACAGCTCGCCACGTGCGCATTTCTGCGTGATTGTTTCCCCGCCCTCCTTGTTTCTCTGCTTGTTAGCTCATCTTGTTTCACACCGGGTTCTAGTCATCTCATTAGCATTCCCTTTATAGCTCCCCGTGTTACTCTGTCTTTTGTCAGACTGTTTGGTTATTTCCATGATTCTGACTGTCTCTAGTTTGTTCCGTTTACCTGTCTTGTCCTGTCTTGCTCTGTTCAGGCTCCAGTGCTCGTTGCTGCTAATTAACCATCCAGTACCTGTCTGTGCGCTCAGATTCCTGTGGGCTCCCTTGGCTTCCGCCGCTCCTGGGTCTTTACTGACTCGCTAGCAGTTTGCTCTACCTCTCGCTCGGGATAGCGATCAGCCTTGCCGGCTCCGTTTCATCTGCCGCTGTTGTGGCTTGCTCCAGCCGCTACCATCCACTCAAGCCGTATACGGAAGCGCTCCTCGCCTGTTATCGATATTATTGACTGCTCAATAAAAGCCTCTGTTAATCCCGCATCTGAATCCAGCCTATTCCCTGACAGCAATCATATCAGTCATGGTGCATACTGCAGTCATGCCATATTGGTGTTGCATTACACTGGTTTTGCCATGGTTAAGTGTGTTTTAGGCTGCTTTCACACTTGGTTTGATTGCCTGGTCCGGACCACGCACCCCCCGCCCCCTTCCACTGCCCCCGCTGGTTTGTGTTTATGCTGTGTTTTCGGGTTCCGAACCATGGTACGTTTGTGTCTTTAGAGTGATAGCATTTTACCCCTGTTACTAGGTAACGAGGATGCGAAAGACAGAAAAATTAATGGATGCTTGCTTGCTTCGTTTTTGTACTTCAGATTTTGAACATTTTTTATTCATTTCCAAAGAGCCAACACAGCGCTTATGCGCTTATTTGTCATGACTGTAATGCAGAGATTCAAAAGAATGCTGGAGGCAAGCAGAAATAAGATGCATTCTCTCATCTGCGTCAATCACGCTTATCAGGAAAGTGAGTGGGTAAACGCATATATACACAGTTTGACCAATTCATACATCATCAACTGATTTAGTATGATTGCATTCACATCAGAAGCAGAGTTTGCATGAACCGCACCCCAGACCACTCTTTTTAGGCTTTTTTTTTTTTGCTTTGGGAATTACCCATGTGTTTCTAGAACTGTTCTCTGATTTATGAGTCAAGTAAGGTCTGAGGTGAACATTACTTGCAGAGACTGTCATGTTTTGTTCTACAACATCAGTTACACTCAGTCAAACCTCAAATGTGATACTTGAAGCTGCCGTGTTTACAGTGTGAGTCCCTAATGAGCTGCTGTATGATAATAATGAGAGCCCTTGTCTGATTCATCCAGTTCATAAACGTCTGTCTGCTGTTTAGCAACTTACTGTATTTTTTTCATACTGTAGGTTTGACCGGGTGTAACAGTATAGAGACATCAAGGGCAAAACATGAAGCTTATTTTACTCCTAAAAAGAACCTTCCGTTGTGAAACGTTTGTCTGGGTCTTCTGGATTTAGGCTTATAGTATATTCTGAGCAGCTCTGTTCATATTCACTGCCTCAGATGGCTTACTGCTTTATTTTGCCCTCATTTCTCCTCATTTAGATTTAAATTAAGAGGCTAAATTGGCACAGATTTGTCAGTGTGAGATCTAATAATCTTTCATTCCTGAAGAGTGAAGAACAGACGTTGTTGCTCCTGAAGGGCTCTTGGCTTAATGATGCAAATATATGCAGTGTTTGTGATGATGCTAATATACTTTAATCTTTCTGTGCTTTTTATGCTCCTCTGTTTCCATGGCAGACACACACACACACACACACTTGTGTTTCAACGGCACACTTAAACACTCACAAGCTTCAGTGTTTGACTCTGAGATGACTGAATCCTGACTGTGAAAGAGCAACACTCCAGATTTTGTTTTCTTGGTAACGCCTTCTTTCAATAGTCCACTTTAGACATTCCACTTATTATCAGTAACTTTGCAACTACATGTCTGCTAACTCTCATTAGACTGTTAGGTTAGCAGAAAATCTAATAATACTCTCTTTATATAGACCTCATATAGTCATACATCTCATACAGAGCAGATCTTTAGTAGAGAGGTTAGTTTGGTAAATTTATGTATTAATTAGACACATTTTTGCTCTGAATTTTCTTTAGTCTTTGAATTCATTACCCAGATTATTTTTGAGAAATGTGACAAGCCTTTGGCAGCAGGAGCGCTGTTTCTGTCATCCAAACAGAAAGCACCTCAAATAGCCACAAGGTAATCATTGCTGTGACCTATTTTGTGCATTTTTGAAAGCTTGAGCACTTGTGAGGAAGGTCTGAAATCTGTGAGCAGAAATACAGTATGCATTTTGTCCTTGAAGAACAAAGCGTGTTTATTTGACAGTAACTGAATGAGATCATTTTTGAAGGTCTCTGTCTCAGACCAAGAGGACTCAGAAATGAATGGGGGATTGTGTAAAAAAAAATAAAAAAATTTTTTTAAAAAAGGTCACCAAAATGAATACAAATGCCTACAAAATAGTCCATAGTGACATATGTTAAAAGTTATTAAGCAATATAACAAGAGCAAGCTGTTTTCATGAATATGAGCACAATTGCAAATGTTGCATTTATTTAAAACGTTCATTAAACAATAAGTTAGTAGCTAGTGACATATTTTAGACTCAATTTTAAACACAAGTTTTTGCTCTTTTTCACAAATGTAATTAAAACTGTTGTGTGTGTGACGCAGTGGTATTTCATTACTGAACAAGTGATTTGATGCCCCTTACTGCCAGTTTTAGTTTCATATTTAAAAGTATCAGTATATTTTCCCAACATATTTCTATATACAAATTTTATATTTACATTTTTGATCTCATAACATTATTTATGCAGTTGTAATTGTACTGTAAATGTCTATTATTTTACCAAGATGTTTCTCAGGCTGTAAATGTGGATCTTTCAGATGAATTTGAGGAGTGCTGGTCTGTTGGTGTTGGTCTTGTCTTAGTCTCCACACTCTCTGGTCTTGGTCTGGTTTTAGGTGGTCTTGACTCTGTGACTCTAGTGTGACTAGAGGAGCTGTAGATCAGGAGTCAGAAATACTCAGGGTTTGACAGACGCACATGATGAACATCCGTATGTAGCACAGACAGAGCGGCTCGAGTAAATCTAGTAAATCTAGTAAGCCAGCCTTATCCTTTACACCTGACACGGATCGATCCGTAGCTTTGCATTTATACGCTGTGTTACTGTACACTGGAGAAGAGAAGAGAGAAACACATGTGAGCGTGTGACAGAGTACAGGATCATGAAGTCTCGTGTCAGTCATCATGTGCACCTCACGCAGTTCCTTAGAATTCACAGGAGTCATTAAAATGTATTACTAAATATGTTTTTGTTTCACCAGTAAGCTTAACACCACTTTATGCATAAACTAAAATTTTAGAGACACCTCTGACCAGGAGTAATGGTTGGGGAAAACAGCAAATTGATTAAATTGCATCAGTAAACTCTTGTTTTGTCTGACAGAATGCAGTCCTCTGGACATGTAGGATGATGTTTACATTTTGACTCATTTCCCTTTTAAGAGGCTTGTTGGCTCGTCAATACAAACCTGATACAATACTTGTGCACAATAAGATCAACAGTATGCATTTAGAAAAGGAGATAAATGGTGAATTTTCATTGCTGACTTAAACACTGGCTTTACAAATATACAGGTTTGGACAGTATTGTTAACAAACTATCATTTGCGTCTGATTTTAGAGTTAGGTGAGAGTTTGTAGCTGCAACAACTCATCAATCTAACTGAGCAGGAAAATAATTGACAATACATTTCATTATTCGTGAAAACATCCATCAGTCATTTCACTTTACAGTAGTGTAGAGAGCTGCTGCAGGACAGCGCATGACACAAAGCATCCTAAACATGACAATTCTTTATATGAAGCTCCTCAGACAAATGCAGAAGCATGTAGTTTAGCTTGTTCCTGCCCTGTGAACACCTCTGACAGATGCATATTAATGCATTTTAGACATGTTTTCCCAAGTGCACAACTCGCATTTTATAAAAGTGTAAGTGAGGCATTTATTTCCATTTTGCAAGTGAGTCTCTGTTAAACTTGACAGACGGCAATGAAGAAGCATTGATGTGCACAAATGTGTCAGACAGGCAGAGCACTATAATTATGACTAAATATTCATTTTCTTCAGATATTTATTGAATGTAAAATTTAGCTTTAAATTTCAACATATAATATCTGTATGTAAGGAGTAACTGTAAAGAGACTGCAACATGCAATGGGATATAATGTAAGATATCTCTGACACGTCTGTTTTGCTATCCTTGTGGGGACTCTCCATAGGCGTAATGGTTTTTATACTGTACTTACTGTATGTGTTATTGTCCTACACCAACCCTACACCTAAACCTACCCCTTACAGGAGACTGTCTGCATTTTTACTTTCTCAAAAAAAAAACTCACTCTGTATGATGTTTAAGCTTGTTTCCTCATGGAGACCTAAAAAATGTCCCCATAAGGTCAACGTTTACTGGTTTTACTATCCTTGTGGGGACATTTGGTCCCCTCAATGTAGCATAAACAAGAACACACTTACACACACACACACACACACACACACACACACACACACACACACACACACACACACACACACACGCACACACACACACACACACACACACACAGCCAGAGAGAAACACACACACACACACACACACACACACACACACACACACACACACACACACACACACACACACACAGTGTTTGCAGAGACATTTGGTTTGTCTCATGTGTGTTATTGAGTCTTGTGTGTGTGTGTGTGTGTGTGTGTGTGTGTGTGTGTGTGTGTGTGTGTGTGTGTGTGTGTGTGTGTGTGTGTGTGTGTGTGTGTGTGTGTGTGTGTGTGTGTGTGTGTGTGTGTGTGTGTGTGTCTGTAAGGGGTAGGTTTAGGTGTAGGGTTGGTTTAGGACAATAGCACATACAGTAAGGACAGTATAAAAACCATTACGCCTATGAGAGTCCTCACAAGTATAGAAATACAAACATGTGTGTGTGTGTGTGTGTGTGTGTGTGTGTGTGTGTGTGTGTGTAGTTGAGCAGCAGATGTAAGTCTGTGTCCTCAGAGATGTGTGTGTCTGCCATAGCCGATATCACATCAGTCACAGCACATATGAGCTGGAATCTGGGGCGTTGCTATGCGGTTGCTAGGGTTTTTCTAGGTGTTTTCTTTCTGTTTGGTGTGAAAAGATTCTCTCTGATCTTCTGGTCTGTAGATGTGTGATTTTTCAGCTGTTTCATGGTCCAGCAGCACACTCTCCTCAACAACAACACATTTTGAGTTGATAGACATCTGGTGTTGTGCTGTGTTGGGGTCATTACCGTGTGTGTGTGTGTGTGTGTGTGTGTGTGTGTGTGTGTGTGTGATTGCACTCTTATAAAGTGGTTTATGTGCATTTGATTGACATTTACAGTTTTTCTGGATTGCTAACACACTGAAACTGATTCATTCGGCACAATTTTCCAAACCATTCACACAGTTCTTGAAACAAAGACACGTTTCTCAAAACTTTGAACACATTTCACCTGTTTTCACACACGCTCCAGTTTTCTGAGTGTTTTCTGCAAAACTCTACACAAGAACAGCATCATTTAGCACAGATTTAACCATGTTCTCATTCTGAAAACAGAAACACACAATATAACTACCTCAAGAATCACAAAATGAACTCAAAAAGCACACATTTACCCCTGAGTGAACATTACAGTAGCAGAACTGATGACAGCCGTCAGAAGGATGATTATGTGTTTTGGGAAATGAATTCTGGTCGCGGGAGACAAAGAGGAAGAGGAGGAGAAAAGAAAAGTGAAGGGGACGAGGTCAAAGGTCATGTGTTGCTGATGAAATATAAAGCTCTATAGTTGAGCATGTTCTTGTGCTGGAGTGATCAGAAGGAACGCTGCCTGCAGGATCATCTACTCACACATTACAGTTACAGTACTTCAGATGAGAGACTTGTACTGTAAATACTGTACACAGCCTCAAACTCATAACTGATGAACTGATTTGTAGCCGAGTACTTCTGACATGTGTTTGTGAACTGAGAGTCTGTCGAGGAGAGGCAGAGGAAGACTTTCTCAGAAGATTAAGAAACTGTTATAGTATAACAAATATTACCAATACTGTACTGCAGCTTGGCAGAGGATGCTGAATTTATTTACAGTTTTTCTGGATTGCTAACACACAATTCATGAAACAATTCACCATTTTCTCACAACTATAAACACAATCTCAAAACTACACACCAACTTGTGCAAACTTCAGACTTTCAAGTCAAAGTCAAACATTTTAGTCAAAAACATATTCTCTTTTGTCAGAATCTAATCTTTGGCCTCAGATGATACACAAAGCTGTCAAACACACAGAATACTTCACTGTCTTGAGAACACTAGTGAGATCAGTTCATAACACTGTTACAGAAACCTGCTTTTGAGAAACAGGAATCCTTTTGCTAGTCAATGTCTGTTACAGTATACAGCATAAATAAAGGGGTGCAGATACAGTAACATTCAGCAATAAACTTTAAGAATAGTTTACTTTCATTACACGACTGTAAAGATATCTTACAGCAGATGAAAAGCACTAGAAGAGAAAAGTTCAAAGACCAAACAACTGAATACACAGTAAACACACACTGGAATATACTGTCAGTTACTGTGAATGAATGAATGAATAAATAAATTCATTCATTCATTCATTCAGCATCCTCAGCCAAATTGCATTACAGTATTGGTAGTATCCTTATTTGTTATAGCGGTTTCTTAGTCTTCTGATAAAAGACTTCTCTGCCTTCCTTGGACAGTCGTGTAATGAGTACAGTACTGTAATGAGTCTGAGGGTGTACAACATGTGCTACAGTATTTACTGTACATAGAGTAATGAAAGATGTCTCATCTGAAGTACTGCTGCTATGTACTGTAATTATTACATATTGTATGTGTCAGTAGTATTGAAACCTTGTAGACGAGCCTGTAGCTCATCTTCCCTCACGGTCAGTCCATGCAGAAGAACACGGTCAACTATAGTGCTTTGTATTTCATCAGGAACAAACGACCTTTGACCTCATCCCCTTAATTTTTCTTTTCTCCTCCTATTCCTCTTTGTCTCGCACTGCCAGGATTCATTTTCCAAAACACATAATCACTTGTGCTCCTGCGCATATCATCCTGAGATTCTGACCTGTGTGTCATCAGTTCTGCTACTGAATGTTCACACAGGGGTAAACAGCACAACCTGATATTGCCAAGTGCAACGTGCTCCTGGGTCAACATCTTTGTTGACCCTGGAACAACAATGGGATTAACCAATCAGATTTCAAGAACCAGTTTATAATTTTTGTGAAGTTTAGGATTACAATCAGTGTTTGGTGCCTGTACATCAGTGTAATTCATCTATCAGTTCCTCTGATTTTAGGGATTACTCATGGGTAAGGTTAGGTTTAGGTGTAGGAATATGGTTAAGATTATATTTTTGGATTAAAATGTTGTTCCAGGGTCAACAAAATATGTTGTGGATGTGTGGATAATGTGCTGTTTGTGTTCATTTTTTGACGCTAGAGTTAATTATATTGCGTGTTTGTGTTTTCTAAATGAGAACATGGTTAAATCTGTGCAGAATGATGCTGTTCTTGTGTAGAGTTTTGCAGAAAACACTCAGCAAACTGGAGCGTGTGTGAAAACAGGTGAAATGTGTTAAAGGTTTTGAGAAACGTGTCTTTGTTTTGAGAACTGTATGAATGGTTTGGAAAAATGGGCCAAATTAATCAGTTACAGTATGTTAGCAATCAAGAAAAACTGTATTTATTTATTTACAGTTTTCTCAATTGCTTAAACACATTTCTTGAAATAAAGCCTCTTTTTTGTGACTCTAAACACGAATCCATAACTTCTAACTCAATTCCCCAAACTTCCTATATTCAGGTCAAAATGAAGCTCTCTACTCAAAACAACTCAATCTTGCTGAAAAACCAAACTTAGCTCTCAGACACACAAACCCTCTAAAACACACACTACAGCACAGTCTTACACACTGATGAGATCAATTCAAAACAATACTACAAAAACCGGTAATAAGTGTTGCTCGTGGTACTCCCCAAATGTTTTATTCCTCAATTTAATGTACTGTAGAGTACAATACAATACAGCAAACAACAACAGAAATTATTATTCTGCCCCAGCATCCCGTCTTTGGTCTGGAACAGGGCAGAGAACCTCGTCAACATCACAGGCTGTACTGACCCTGGTCAGACAGCAGGGGTAAAATCCTCTCGCATGCCTGATGTCCTTGTGTCCTTGTTCACAAACAAAATGCTCAGTCATGTTGCCAGTATAACACTGCGCTCTGTTAGTATTACCTGCTGTAAACTATAACAACAGTTTGGATGGCAGTTACTGTACTGAAATACAGAAGGCTGCACTTCTTATGTATGCCATATATCCAATTTAGAAGTACAAATGTAAAATAAATAAGCACTGAAACAAAATTTACTTCAATATCCAATAACTGAGAGCCTACTCTGCATTTCTTCTCCTCTCACGCTTGCTTTCTAATCTAGTTTTGTTTTAACGATTTTTGTTGACTATTTGATGAATTGATTTGTTCCTCTTTTGTGAGTCACTTGGATAAAAGCATTTGCTAATTGTATAAATGTAAACTTCATAAAGAATTGTTTTTTAATGTGAATATGGACAATGAAGTGCTACTAATGTAAGCCAGTGAAAATACAGACTCTACACGCTCAACACATCAAACCAGTCTCAGATATAAAGAGAAAGCACTGGAGAAAAGCAGGACAACAGATCTGTCTGTAGCAATTTCAGTAATGACAACCATCCTGATGAGTCTGACAATTAAAACTTCAGCTGCAGAGATCAAGTGAAAAGCGCTGGGTTGATTTTGGACTGGATTGTAATGCAGATTGTGTAACATCTTATAAACACTTCAAGAGAAAGAACAGAGCTAGAGCTCTTCCGTTATAATCACGCAGCCCCAGACATGGTGTGAATGAGAGATTTACTGAGCTTCACTGATTTACATGTGTGCAGAAGCCTTGACAAAAATATTGATATTTAGATACAAATCAATACTGATATATTTGAAAGAGTTCAATACCGCTTTCCCACATTATCGATGCACTGATACCAGCTGTGTTTCCTCTCTCTGACAGCGCTTTATTTTCACATTCACATAATATTCAACAGATGATTTCTAATGAGACGTGTCTGTATTCCTGTTGTCACATGAGCTTAAATTATTCCCTGCAGGTTTCTGCCAAAATTAAAAGGATTTAACTCTTGCAAGTGAAGAAATTAAGACATAAGTATTGTATTTTTTCTGTACTCAGCAGTGAGAAAGAGGAAGTCCATGGCTTATGTAGCATGTCTGACTGAATTCAGCTGTGTGTGTGTGTGTGTGTGTGTGTGTGTGTGTGTGTGTGTGTGTGTGTGTGTGTGTGTGTGTGTGTGTGTGTGTGTGTGTGTGTGTGTGTGTGTGTGTGTGTGTGTGTGTGTGTAATCAGTGCATTGGATGATGGGAACTGTAGTCCGGGGTGAAGTGTAAGTCTGTGTAGTGTGAGAGTCCATAGTAGTGAGCGGGTGATCTCTGGTGGCGAGCGAACGGAAGTACATAAACAGGATTCGTGATACTTACATTATCTCACAAAAGTGAATACACCCCTCACATTTCGGCAACCATTTTAGTATATCTTCTCAAGGGACAATACTATAGAAATGAAACTAAGATATATTTTAGAGTAGTCGATGCGCAGCTTGTATAGCAGTAAAGATTTACTGTCCTCTGAAAATAACTCAACATACAGCCGTTATTGTCAAAAAAGCTGGCAACAAAAGTTAGTACACCCTAAGTGATGACAGCTATACATCATTTAACCGTGCAAAGCCACACGTCCTGTTCATCATGTTCATGTTTTTGTCTGCTTGACAGGACTATATAAATTTGTGTATCTTGTATTAGAGCAGTTAAAATGTGGTGCTTTGTGTACAGTTCATGACAAAGACCTCTCTGAGGATTTGAGAATCAGAATTGTTTCTCTCCACAAAGATGGCCGAGGTTATAAGAAGATCAGTAACACCCTGGAACTGAGTCACAGCACAGTGGCCAGCGTCATACAGAGGTTTTCCAAGACGGGTTTCACTCAGAACAGGCCTCGCAGGGGTCGATCAAATAAGTTGAGACCTCGTGCTGTGCTTCAGGTGCAGAAGATGGCTTCGAAAAACAGACGCATGAGTGCTGCCAGCATTGCTTTAGAGGTTGCAGAAGCGGAAGGTCAGGCTGTCAGTGCTCAGATCATACACCACACACTGCAATAAGTAAGTTTGCACAGCCGTCATCCCAGAACGAAGCCTCTTCTGAAGCTGGCTCACAAAAAAGCCTGCAAACAGTTTGCTGAAGACAACCTGCCCAAGAGCGTGAATTACTGGAACCATGTCCTGTGTCTGATGAGTCTCAGATAGATGAGACTGATCTGATGAGGCTCAGATGGTGTCCAGCATGTGTGGCTGGTGATGAGTACCAAGAAAACTGTGTCTTGCCTACAGACAAGCATGGTGGTGGTAACTTCATGGTAACATCCAACAGCTCCGTGATGTTATTATGGAGGAGTGGAAGAGGATCCCAGCAACAGCCTGCGCAGCTCTGGTGAAGTCCAAGCCCAGGAGGATTAAAGTAGTGCTAGATAACAATGATGCCCCTACAAAATATTGACACTTGGGATACAGTTTTGATATGTTCACTTAGAGTGTACTCATTTTTGTTGCCAGTTATTTAGACAATAATGGCTATATGCTGAGTTATTTTATATTATATTTAGAGGACAGTAAAATTGTACTGCTATACAAGCTGCACATTGACTACTCTAAAATATATCCAAGTTTCATTTGTGTAGTATTGTCCCTTGAGATATACTAAAATTGTTGCTGAAATGTGAGGGGTGTACTCACTTTTGTGAGATACTGTATACTGTTCAGATTTTATACCCTTAATGTTATAGCAGCTTTTCACCACAGTATCAAAAATGGTATATTGATATTTTACAATGTATCATATCAAAGATGTAAATTCCAGCACTAGACTGTGTTAAAGTCATGCTGCAGGACTCAAACCAATCTACGCTCAATTGAACCCTGTACAAGAAACCCAAGACTTAACTGCCAATAATCCAGAGGCTCGAAAAGCACAGATATGTGCAGAGTGAATGTATATGTGTGACCCTGGACCACAAAACCAGTCATAAAGGTCTTTTTTTTTATTATTGAGATTTATACATCAATAAATAAATAAATAATGTTTCCATTGATGTATGGTTTGTTAGGATCGGACAATATTTGTCTGAGATGCAACTATTTGAAAATCTGGAATCTGAGGGAGCAAAAAATCAAAATATTGAGAAAATCTCCTTTAAAGTTGTTCAAATGAAGTTCTTAGCAATGCATATTACTAATCAAAAATTTGATATATTTATGGTAGGAAATTTACAAAATATCTTGATGGAACATGATCTTTACATAATATCCTAATCATTTTTGGCATAAAAGAAAAATGTATAATTTTGACCCATACAGTGTATTGTTGGCTATTGCTACAGATACAGCTGTGCTGCTTATGACTGCTTTTGTGCTGCAGGGACACATTTATACTCAAATCACTGTGTTGTCAGAAAGTCACATCAAATCAGTCATGACAGTCCCTATATTTTCTGACGCTGATGGTGTGAAACAGTTGCTGCTGTGAAGCTTTTCCTCCTGCTGTGCTCATCTGCAGGAGAATCACTGCCGGCGGATCAAGATTCTGGGCGACTGCTACTACTGTGTGTCTGGCCTGACGCAGCCCAAGACGGATCACGCTCACTGCTGCGTGGAGATGGGTCTGGACATGATCGACACCATCACGTGAGTGTGGACTCTTCTTAAGGGTTTCCTCCGGAAATCTAGCGCTCAATCACACACGCTTCACTCTAGTGTGTACTATATCCAGCCTACTTAACATTTAATTTAATTTGCATGTATTTATTTATTTGTTGCATTTATCTTCTTAAAGTGTTAGTACACCCAAAAATGATCATTCTGTCATCATTCACTCTCCCTCATGTGTTGTATGATATGTTGTATAATAAACAGTGCAACAAAATGAGGGCGAGAAAATTATTTTGGGTGAACTATCCCTGATGAAGATAATTTTAGCCACAATACATCTGTATGCGGATTTGATTTTTATTTCAAATCACTACAGTCATGATTTAAAAGAGCAGTGTCACTTTATCCTCCAGGAACTCTTTGCATATCTTATTCATTACTGTTTTGAAATACTTCAGAGTTCTTCTCTAACCCAACAACAAAAAGGTGAAACTCTGCAAAATTGTATACGTGTATGTGTGCTATTGTATTCATCTGCTGACAGCACCACCTGCTGGTTACAGTTAGACGTAAACATATTACAATATACAACACTGATCAAAAATCTGGAATAATTAGGGTTTCATGTTTCTGAAAGAAGTCTCTTCCACTTGTCAAGGCTGCATTTATTTGATTATAAATACAGTAAAAATAGAAATATTGTGAAATATTATTCAAATAGATGTTTTCTCTGTGGATATCTGTTAAAGTGTAATTTATTTCTGTGATCAAAGTTGGATTACTCCAGTCACATGATCCTTCAGAAATCATTCTAATATGCTGATTTGCTGATTTTAAATTGTAATAATATTTTGCAGTATTAATGTTTCTATTGTATCTTTGATCAAATAAATGCAGCTTTGGTGAGCAGAAGAGACTTCTTTTAAAAACATGTTAAAAAAAAAATCTGAATTATTCCAGACTTTTGACAGCTAGTGTAAACAGTTTGACTTATGGCTCTTTAACCACTTTTGATGTAAATGTTGATGCATTGATTACGGCTGAGCGGCTGAGCGTGACTGTGTTCTTCAGGTCGGTGGCTGAAGCTACAGAGGTGGATCTGAACATGCGTGTGGGTCTGCACACGGGAAGGGTGCTCTGTGGCGTGTTGGGCCTCAGAAAGTGGCAGTATGACGTGTGGTCCAACGACGTGACACTGGCCAACGTGATGGAGGCTGGAGGTCTGCCGGGGTGAGGAGCTCAAGCCATCACGCTCCTCTCCACAGTCTTAACCAGGGATCCTCAAATCTGGCCCACGAGATCCAGAGTTTAGCTCTAACCCTAATCAAACCCACCTGAGCATGCTAATCAGTGTCTTCAAGATCATTAGAAAATCACAGGTAGGTGAGTTTGATCAGGGTTGGAGCTAAACCCTGCAGCGGATTGGCCCTCCAGGGAAAGATTTGAGGAACCCTGCTCTAAACGATAAACAGTTGAGAAAACGTAAAAAATAAGGCAACTTGATGCTGTAAGACTTTTGAGTTCTGTCAACAATAGTTTTTTTAGTTCTGCTCAGTAAAGATACTTTGTTGAGCCAATGTAAATTTGTTTGTTCATGCAATGCTGATTGTCTTATTTTGCTAATACAAAAATTCTCGTCACAGCAAATGAAACAACAATTAATGTCGTTGAGGTAAAAAAAAAAAAAAAATAATTCCTGGAAGAAAAAGAATGTGTAAAATAAAAAATAAAAAAGTCACCATATTATCGAATTTATGTATGTAGATAACATTGTCTTTGTTTGTAAAAACAACTTATAAGACTTTGATATCCAGGAAACAGATATCAGCAGCTGAAGGCCTCAAAACTAGACACACAAACCTCAAGAACTCTGGCAATCAACACATGTTAAAAAGATGAGCTCTTTACATCGCAGTACAACACATAATTAACAATGATAAAACAACAACAAAAGAGTTTAAATGAAGTCAGCAAACAGCAAAACAACAATCCTATAACAGTAATGTATTCATGCTGCAATGAATGCAGGGAACTCACAAAGCCTTCAAATTTTGACAATATGAAATTCTTTGTTCAGACAACTGTGTTTGGCTAGTTGAGACAACATTTGGGGTAATTTTGTTGGTCTGACAAGGGTTTTTATGTAGTTTCAAGAAAATATAATTTTTTAGTATTTGAGACTCAAAAGGTTTTGTAAACTGGAAAATGTGCAGTTGCATGTTTTGACAGTGCAGAGCCCTGAACCGTTTGAGAGCGGTTTCTCCTCTCGTCTGGTTGTTCTACAGGAAGGTGCACATCACGCGCGCCACGCTGGATTGTCTGAATGGAGATTACGAGGTGGAGCCGGGAAACGGCCGCGAGAGACACTCGTTCCTGCTCAAACACGACATCGAGACCTTCTTCATAGTGCCATCTCACCGCAGGAAGGTGTGTGTGCCGATAACACCGAACATTCCCACAGCTTCCACTAACATATTTCAAGAGATCACAACAAATTTTAACATTTTAGTAATGTTTTAACACTTTATATTAAGGACCAATTCTCACTATTAACTAGCATGCGTATTACTAGCATATTGGCATATTAATGTTTTATTTTGCATGAGCATATTTTAGATCCCTTTATGCTTAAAAACCTTCACCAACTTAACAACTATACCATACTAACTATTAATAAGCAGCAAATTAGGATTTTATTGAGGCAAAAGTTGTAGTCAATAGTGAGAATTGGAGCATAAACTAAAGTGTGACTGTAGTTTTTAAAAACAATGTTCACAATGTTTTTTTAACTTAAATTTGTCACTTGGGTGGGTTTATTCATGCCATAGTATTGTATCAACAAATCATCAAAACAACTACACAAATAACAATGGCCAACTATATATCAACTACAAAAATGGCAAAGAATTACTAAATGTACAGTAGATGTACAGGAGTACATTTGTGACCATGAACCACAAAACATAAGTCATAAGGGTCTTTTTTTTTTTAAAATTGAGATTTATACATCATCTGAAAGCTGGAAAAATACATAAGATACAACTATTTGAAAATCTGGAATCTGAGGGTGCAAAAAGTCTAAATATTGAGAAAATCGCCTTTAAAGTTCTTAGCAATGCATATTACTAATCAAAAATTAAGTTTTGATATATTTTTGGTAGGAAATTTACAAAATATCTTGATGGAACATGATCTTTACATAATATCCTAATCATTTTTGGCATAAAAGAAAAATGTATAATTTTGACCCATACAATGTATTGTTGACTATTGCTACAAATATACCTGCGCTGCTTATGACTGCTTTTGTGCTCCAGGGTCACAAATATTATAAATTCTCCCCAAACAGTAACTTAGTGTCATTTCAGATTAAAGCATGAATTCACAAATGATGGCATTGCTTTACAGTCTGTTTTTATTGTGAGTATATGTCATTGTTCAACATGACTGACATGATTTGAGTGGTTTGTGTGTGTTTTTCCAGATTTTTCCTGGTCTGATCCTGTCAGACATTAAACCTGCCAAAAAGATGAAGTTTAAGACGGTGTGTTACCTGCTGGTGCAGCTCATGCACTGCCGCAAGATGTTCAAGGCTGAGATTCCCTTCTCCAGCGTCATGAACTGTGAGGACGGGGACAAGGTATGATGAGACACTGAAAAAGAATAACCATGATTTTAACAGTAAAAGACTGTAAAAATGCTACAGTTAAAACCTATTAATTGGTTAACGGTAAGTTCCCCTAAATTGCCATTCCCAGAATTCCCTGAATTACAGTTCACATTTGATGTTTTTTTTTTTTTTTATTGAAATAACTGTTTATTCTTAGATTTTTCTCATCAGTTGTATACATTAGGGTTGAATGTTACATCTTGTTATGATTGTCTAGGGCCAGCCATAACATAGATGAAATGTGCGCTCACTCCCAAAATAGTATCAAACAAAGAGTAGATTTATTAACAAATTATAATGAAAAATAGTAACAAAGGGGACAAATTCAGGAGTGGACAAGGCCAAAATAACAAATAAAAATAACTCGTTTTTAATATACTCTCTAAATTCCCTTACCAAAATAAAACACACACACACAAAAATAAAATAAAAAAAATAAAAATACAACACAACTTCCCTAACTACCTTAACTCAAAACATAGAACAAACAATATATAAATATATACAGTATATATAAATATATATATATATATATATATATATATATATATATATATATATATATATATATATATATATATATATATATATATTATATATATGAAATAATTGGCATCACACTCCCTACCTTCCTTAAACTAGATATTTACACATTACAATTGGAAGTCAACTGGAACAAAAGCAAATTTTTCAAAGCACACACAATCACAGAGGAACCCAAATCAAAGCAAAACAAATGGCACACATTCTGCCTCCTAGAACGTTTGGGGATGTCCTTTTAACTGGAAACGGAACCGGACCAATTAGGAGGAGGCCAATCAGGATCTCTGCTGGCTTGAATGCAAACCACACCTTCTCCTGCACAGACACACTCAGAAATACATACACATACTTCAGCAGACCGGAGATGTAACAATCTAATGTTGTTAAATGAATGTTTCTTGCATTATTTCAGTTTCATGTGTGTTACCGTGATTGTGTTTAGTGTTTGTGTGAATGAAACTGTGCACCTTCTATATATGTTAGTATTTAAAAGCTGCTTGTGATGGGCTTTAGTTCATCATGCGACTCTCATCATCATCTGCTTTCAGTAGTTATCAGTGTATTTCAAAGGTACAAAACAAATTTCAGAACTTCTATATTAACATTATATCAGTTGATGGATGAAATTACGGTATTTAAATGTAAATTTAAGTTAAATCCATAAAACCTAAAATGTTGCCACCACATTTTTTACGGTAAAATTCTGTTAACCACAGCTGCCGGTTTTTACCGTAAATGTTACAGTATTTTTTTTTTTACAGTACATAATGCTGAATGAATCCATAGCGGATTCCAATCCATTCCCTGTGTCTGCTGATGCTGATGTGTCTGAGATCTGCTGTTCAGCTCATGCTGTCCCTCTCACAGCCTCATCATGTGGTCATGTGATCGTGTCTGTGATTGGCAGAGGAGGGTGCTGCGCTCGGCGCCGGAGAAGCTGAGGAACCGTACCGCCGCAGCGGCTAACGCAACCCAGAGCAACCCGGGGACACGGGTCAACCGTTACATCAGCCGTCTGATCGAGGCCCGGCAGACGGAGTCCGACACGGCTGACCTGAACTACCTCACGCTCAGCTACAGAGACTCGGAGCGAGAGCGCAGGGTGAGAGTCCTGTGCTTAACCTGTGTTACTGTGGCCCGGTGTATGACGCAGTGCTGGTTTCTGTGGGCACTGTAAGCAAGACCCTGTAACACTGTGTCCTAACCAGAATAAGATGCAGTAAGATTCTAGTTTCAAGCAATTTATCTGTCCTCACCAAACATGACAAAACCAATGAAGGATCAGAGCCAATCAGAATAGTGTGTGGGCAGAGTCTCTCTCTGCAAGTGTACTGCACTCACAACAAGATGGAAGTACGCTCTTAAAAATAAAGGTGCTTAAAAGGTTCTTCACAGCGATGCCATAAAAGAACCATTTTTAGTTCCACAAAGAACCATTCAGTCAAAGTTTCTCTTAAAGAACCATCTTTTTCTGACCTTTTTATAATCTGAAGAAACTTCTTTTGCCACAAAGAATCTTTTGTGAAACAGAAAGGTTCTTCAGATATTAAACGTTCTTTATGGAACAATTTAGACAAAAAGGTTCTTCTATGTCATCGTGAAGCTTTTCAAGAGTGTACATCATTGAATTCTTCATCATTAAACCATTTTAACATGATTAACTAATGCATACTGGTTGATACAATAGGTGTCGCTGAATACTCTTATTTGTTTACATTGAGACATAATCATTACTTGAGATTATTATTAACATGTTGTTGTTTCAGCTGCAATGTCACAGAAATAAAAACAAGGCTTTAAAGTAGAATCCGCTGTCGCTCGTCACGTATGGCCACTGTGGCTGGTTAGGACAAAATCTCTGATTAATATGGAAAACATTTTATCACGTGTCATGGCGTCACTGTTAGAAGCCTTGCTCTGATGTAGTTTTCCTCAGTTTGTTGATCATGTTCAGTTCACCTGTGTTCAGTTAAGTCATTAGTTCTGTATAATGCTGCGATCAAGTCCTCCTGGGACATTCGTACTTACTTGTTGACAAATCATAATTACGACATCAGGAGCGTTCAAATCACTTTGGTCTGAACAAGATGCCGATTTAACTTTTATACATTAATTTCAATGATTTTTAAACTCTACATCTACAAAATAATGAATATAGAATGTGCTTCATGTTTTTGCTTTTTTCTGTTTTTATTCAATTTATGAAGATGATGTAAACTGAATCCTTATATGTTCTATGGTATACAATAATATGATATTTTGTATATGTAACATATAGTTTTATTGTACATTACAAAAAAATAATCATTTTATTAATTTCAACAAATTTACCATCAATACAGATGCTGCATATCTTTAGTCTTTGGCTGGTCCATTGCATCCAACGTTTTTTTTCACTGACACGCCCCCAACTCAGAAACTCTGGGCTTAAAGAAAATGTAGTTTTCCACACGTAATAAGGACTTTGTGGTGGTGTTCATGTGCATTCAAATTGTAAACACGATCTATCCGCCATGACATGAACGCACCACAAGTACTCCCAGTTTGCTTCAGTTCCTTTGCCGGTTATTGATGATGATGAGGTGTGTTTGTCTCTACGTGTTGTGCTACCCTAGCTCCTGGATTCCTTGTGTTCATTTTGGATTCATTATTAAAAGACTATTCTGTGGATTACTCCTGCATCATGCGCCTTATATTAGCACTGTCATGTCATGTTTGGTTAGGACACGGTGCAACCCTCAGTCATCATTTGGTCAGAACACAATAATTGCTGGGATGAGCGTTTGGATTTCAGCTGAATGATGTGTAAGAGGTCAGAGTTGTTCAGCATGTGTAAGCTGTGGATGTGAGAGTGTTTGATCGTGATGTGTGCTGTGTGTCTCCAGTATCATCAGCTGAATGACGAGTACTTCACCGGCGCTGTGCTTCTGTCTCTGGTCCTCACGGCTCTGATCGGAATCCTCTACCTGCTCATCATGCCACAGTACGTACAGCCGAGCGTCACTCCATCACACCGGATCCTGATCCAGCACACAAATACACCGCATGGTCAAGAGTCTGTGGAACACTCCCTTCTGTTGTTGACAGGCTTGATTATTCCAGTTAAAGAAAATCTCATCAAATGATAAATGAGAATAGGTGAATAGTAACAGGGAAAACAAAACAAAACCAAAAGAGAACATACTGTACATGACACACGTGCAGTGTCATTGTAGACAATGCAGTGTTTCAGATGTTAATACAGCAGTTTTAATGTTTTTTTTTTTTTTTTAATATTATTATTATTATTATTTGTGGTGGGAAAAAAAGAAAGAAAAAGAACTGCATGATGTAAACTCAAAATTCAGAGAAGAAAAAGTAAGAATTGCAAAATATAAGTGCAGAATCCAGAGGAAAAAAGGAGTCGATGTGAAAAAAAAGGCACAATTGCATTTTTTTTTATTCCATGGTAGAAACAAAAAAAAAAAAAGAAGAATTGTGAGATGGAAACTCAGAAATTAGAAAATAAAAATAAGATATAAACTTGCAGTTGTAAGAAAAATGTCAGAATTGCAAGAAAAAACATATTTATTTATTTATTTATTTATTTAGTTAGTTAGTTAGTTAGTTAGTTAGTTAGTTAGTGTAACCCTGGCTTTGAAAACCCAGCTAAATCTTTTTGTGTGTGTGTGTGTGTGTGTGTGTGTGTGTGTGTGTGTGTGTGTGTGTGTGTGTGTGTGTGTGTGTTTGATTTACTGTTTTCTACATAAAATCAACCTTTATAAGGTAAAGGACATTCTGTGAAAATGTAATCTTGATTTCTTTAATATTATAGTAAGACCAAAGATTGAGATCATAGTAAAATTATTGGTTAAAATCAGACTTTGATGCTTGTTATCTCATAATTAGATTTTGAGACTTTAGCCTGAATTTCACTGAGAGGGTCACATTTATTTATTTACTTATTTATTTATTCCTTCTCAGAAACAAACTTCAGTAAATTATGCCCAGCACTCTGAAGTCAAAAAGTGTTAAATAGTGTAGTGATTGTCAGAACTAAAGAACTTCTCCTCATCTCTTTCACACATGTTGACATGTGAAAGCAGCTGCTGAGCTCAGATTTTGACTGTCTGTGTGTGAGAAGTGTTCACTGTTATTTTTCTTGTGTTGTTGTTCTCAGGGGGATGGTCGTGTTGGTGTTGCTGGTCTTCTGCATTTGTTTTCTGGTCGTGTGTATCATGTACCTGCACATCACTAGAGTTCAGGTAAAAACTCACTCAACACCACCTTCACCAGTCCAGCTGAACCATAATGTGTCATCTTCAGTTTCAACTCATTTTTAACAATTTATGAGCCAGTTTTAAACAGAGCAAACGAGTGTGAGAGTGCTATAATAACACACAGATGAGAGTGGAAAGTTAAATAAAAAATTAAATAACACAGATGCAGATCATTTCCATAATGACCAACACAATCTACCAAGAGCGGCGCAAATTAGCTTCGCAAACAAGCAGAGCCGATGATAATCAAGTGTGTGATTGACTAACAAAGCCACAGAATGAGTGAAAAATTGCTTTACCAGGTGTTGAATAATGACACAGATACCAATAAACTGACTAGAAACAAAATTAGTAAATCACGCTGCATGACTGATTTAAATCCTCACCTCTCATTAATGTTGGTTCTGAAAGGGAAACTCCTACAAACGCATATGCAATAATATCAGCCACAAAATCTCTTCATCACTAATGTGTGTTTAGTCAATCCTGACAGTAGAATTTGCTGGAGCAAGCTGTTAGTAAATCTGGCCATAAATATTTTAATATGTGCAAATATTAAGATTTTTAATTAAAATTTTTATTTCATTTTTAATTTTTTTCAGAAGCTGTCTAATCCATATCCATAAACTGATCTTCTACCGTGTAAGTGTTCATTAATCTCTGTGTCTCAGTGTTTTCCAGGATGCCTCACCATACAGATCCGGACCGTCCTGTGTGTGTTCATTGTGCTCTTAATATACGCCGTGGCCCAGGCCTGTGTGGTAAATCACTCTAACATCACTTCACTGAAGCTGAACCTGCTGCTCATCTCACATTAGTGCTCAGGTTCAGTCAAATCACAGAGATTCGTAACACATGTACATGAAATATCTTGACGAGTGCAGATTTCTTTTGTTCTTAGTGTATTAAATTTAATCCCACCCGTCACAATAGTGACCATAAAAAAGGTTTTCATTTATAAAGCACTAAAAAACTTACTGACTGATGTTTTAGTGAATTTCCTGCAAATATGGAAGAAGAAGAAGAAAAAAGTCTCAATTAAATATGTGCAGTATATGTGTCACATGACCAAAGCAGTTTATTTACTGTTTGCACCTTGAGAAGATGATGACTGCATCAAACCTCCAAAACAAAAACCTAGTAAAGTGTGTTAACATAAAGATATGACAAAGATTTTGGTACGCATTATCTTTCAGTTCACATATATTCAGTTTTGTTGAGTGTTGTAATAGAATCAGTAAACATGCTGATGGTCACAGTAGTGACCGCTGGGATAACAGTGAACTTAGGTATACGTATAAATCCAATTGCAGTTGTTAGTGAAAATTACACTAAAATGTTGCAATGAAAAAATATTGCACTAAATTAAAAGTTCAAATGTTACAAATAAGTTACAATATTGATTTTATAGCACTAATATAAAATGTTTTATGATGTATGTTACAAAAGAGTAACAATTTTGAAATATGTTGATGGTTGTATTTTTTTCTCTTTTTTATCTCAGTATTACTAGTAGTGTTGAATAAAGGGTTTTTTATGCATAATAAGTAACCTTAGAATGTGATCAAACAGTTTAAAATAACTGGTCTAAGATATATACTAATTTTGATGACTGCAAAACAGTGTTGTGTAAGTTACTCTAAAAACGTAATTAATTACTAATTACTAATTACATCTGCAGCAGTGTATTTAGATTACTGTACAAATTACTCCCTCCAAAAACTATTTAATTACTTATTACTAATTATTTTCTAAATCCTATATCAACCTCCACAAGTTAATGATATGAGGATAGACATGAAACGTGTAACTGAGCTGATGAGATGTGAGACATGCGGATCCAAGTGCAAGCTTTTATTTATAGGCATGGTCATAAATACAGGCAGGGTTGAGCAATGGCAAACAGGTATGGCAGGGACAAGACAAAGAGTAATCCTAGGGCAAGCAAAGGTCGACGATCGGCGAACAGAATCTAGTGGGCAAGGCAGAGAGATAATCCAGGGAACACAGGCTAGGATCAAACACTGGAAAACAATCCAAGACAGGCAGGGGAAAACTAGGAAAACTAACAGGGGCTCTGAGAGTTGCTACAGCTAGGGGAGCGGTAAACGCAAACAATACTCGGCCACGAGGGAAACAAAGTCCAGGGTTTATATAGGGTGTGTGATCAGTGTGTGCGTGGGATCAGGTGTGCGTGTGGTTGGTGCAATGAGTGATTGGTGACAGCTGTGATCAGTGTTGGATGATGGGAATTGGAGCCCATTGTGAAGTGTAGTGTGAAAGTCCATGTGGTCAGCGAGTGACCTCTGGTGGTGGGTGAATGGAAGTGCAGACCAGATTCGTGACAAAACGGTTCTTTTAATTCTTTCAAGTAACTACTTAAATTATTCTGCTCACACTTTAGATTAGAGTCCAATTATCACTATTAACTATGACTTTTACCTCAATATACGCCTAATTACTGCTTATTAATACTTAATAAAGTAGTTGTGTAACGGGGCGAATGAGACGTGAGATGTGCGGATCCATTTGCAGGCTTTTATTAGACAGAGACGTGGTTATAACAGGCATGGTTCAAACAGTGACAAACAGGTATAACACAGGCAAGACCAAGAGTAAATCCTAAGGAAAGCGTGGGTCTACGATCGGCAAACAATGTTCAGAGGGCTTGAGAAGAGCGGTAGTCCAATACCATGAGCAATAGTCCAGGCGAGGTACAAACAGAGTCCGAACGGCAAGACAAGGGTTAATCCAAGGCAGGCTATAAACTAGATAAACTAGACTTAAACTTAGACTAAGAAAACACGGGAAGGGCTCTGTAGAGTAGGAAGAGCGATAAACGCTAGACAATACTCAGGAACTAGATCAGGATTTGAGTGTGTTTTATATAGTGGGTGTAATAGTTTTCAGGTGAGCGTGTGATTGGTGACAGCTGTGTGATCAGTGCAATGGATGATGGGAAATGCAGTCCAGTGTGAAGTGTGGTGTGAGAGTCAATATGATGGAGCGGCGACCTCTTGTGGCAGTCGGACGGAAGGCCACGAACCAGATTCATGACAAGTTGTTACCTTTAAGAATTGAGCAGGATTAAGGATTTATGAATAAGGTCTTGCAGAATAAGACATTAATATGTGCTTTATAAGTAATAATAAACAGCCAATATCCCAGTAATATTCATACTAATAACCAACAAGTTAATAGTGAGAATTGGACACTAAAATGTTACCAATATTCTTATTAACTCACCAAAGTATTTAAATTGAGAAGGGTACATAAAAAGCATGGGTAACACTATTTTAAGGTCTCTTAACTAGTTGCTTATTAGCATGCATATTACTAGAATATTAGCCATTTATTAGTAGTAATTAAGCACATATTAATGCCTTATTCTACATGACCTTATTCTACATCCCTAATCCTACCCAACACCTAAACTTAACAACTACCGCACTAACTATTAATTAGGAATTTATTGAGGGAAAAGTCGTAGTTAATAGTGAATAAGTGTTCCCTATTCTAAAGTGTTACCAAAGCATGTATTTAAAGGTGAGACTTAGATTAGAATTTTGATGTTAAATCCACTATAAATGTTCTACAGTCTATACACATTATTACGTTCAATTACATAAGAAGTAACTGTAATTACATTACAGAAAAAAATAAGAGTAATCCCTTACTTTAATTTAATTACTTTCCCCTTGAAAAGGTACAGTAACTAATTACTTAGTAATTTCTACTGCTGTAGAAATATGTTAATTCAGTACACACATTATCCCACCGCTCACAATTATGACGACCATAAAACACAATTTTTCACACACTTTTCCAAAATAAATAAATAAATAAATAAAAAATTGTTGATTATTTAGAAGGGTTACTAATGACACATCATTTGGATATTTTCATGTATGGGAAAAAAGTGGGATTAAATGTGTTAAACCCCTTCTTCTGTGTGTGTGTGTGTGTGTGTGTGTGTGTGTGTGTGTGTCAGGTGGACTGCATGCCGTGGCTCTGGCCGGCTAACTCCACGCGCTCCATCGTGATCATCGACGCGTCCGCAGGGCTGAACCGCACCATGGCCGAGCTGCCGTGTGAAGGAGCGCAGTACGCCTTGCTGTGCTGCATGCTGGGAACTCTGAGCGTGGCATTGTTCCTGCGAGTGTCCTGGCTGTCCAAACTCCTGCTGCTGCTGCTTCTGCTGCTGCTGTACATCAGCGTGCTGGAGCTCAGCGGATTCAGACGCTCCTCGGGGTGAGAGATGCTTACAGACCATCACCACTACTGATCAACCAAAGCTAAGCTCAGAATCTGCACTACCAGTCAAATGCTTCTAAATAGTGAGATTAATGTTTTTTAAAGGAGTTTCTTCTGCTCACCAAACCTGCATTTATTTGATCCAAACTACAGCAAAAGCAGTAATATTGTGAAATATTTTTACTATTTAAAATAACTACTTTCTATTAGAATATATGTTAAAAAGTAATTTATTCCTGTGACTTCAAAGCTGAATATTCAGCATCATTACGCCAGTCTTCAATGTCACATGATCCTTCAGAAATCATTATTATTATTAATATTATGTTGAAAACAGCTGAGTAGAATTTTTTTCAGGTTTCTTTGATGAATAGAAAGTTCAGAAGAACAGCATTTATCTGAAATAGAATTTTTTTGTAACAATACAAATGTCTATATCATCAATTTAAAGCATCCTTGTTAAATAAAAGTATTAATTTCTATAATCCCCCCCCCCCCCCAAAAATGATATATATATATATACTGTATATGTATATATACTGACTTTTGAAAGGTATAGTGTATAATGTTACAAAAGCTTTTTATTTCAGATAAATACTGATCTTTGGGTTTATCTATTCATCAAAGAATCCTGAAAAAATTATAATGATAATAAAAATATTTCTTGAGCAGCAAATCAGCATATTACAATGATTTCTGAAGGATCATGTGACACTGAAGACTGGAGTAATGATGCTGAAAATACAGCTTTGAACACAGGAATACACTATATTTCAATATATATATATATATATATATATATATATATATATATATATATATATATATATATATATAGCAGTTATTTAAAATAGTGTTTTATTTGGGGTGGGGGGGGGGGGGGGTTACAATATTACTGCCTTTGCTGTAGTTTGGAGCAAACAAATGCAGGCTTGGTGAGCAGAAGAGAATTCTTTAAAAAAAAACATTAAAAGTCTTACTGTTGAAAAGTGTAGGACCTGACGCTCTGCAGCGTGTGTCCATTAAAAGCGTGTGGTCTGCTGAGCTGAAGCTCTGTGATTGTGTGCAGGACGGTGTTGTTGAGCGCTCGCGGTCTGGAGCCCATCCTCTCTCTGCTGCTGTTCTTCACCGCTCTCGCCCTTCACTCCAGACAGATGGAGCTCAAGCTGCGCCTGGACTTCCTCTGGGCCACTCAGGTACAGCAGAGCATCACAGACCGGGGTCAGACCTCCTCACACTCCTCCCACCGCTGCCATCCATTCATTCCCAGCACCGCTCATCTCCTGTAGGGGCGCTGCGACGTTAAACTGTTTGAGTGTTTTTGAAAGAAGTCTCTTCTGCTTATCAAGGCTGCATTTATCTGATCAAAATGCAGTAAAAACCAGGGTATTACAGTTAAAACGAAAAATGAAACTAAAATAAACCATTAAAAAAAAAAAAACATTTTTGTTACTTGAAAAACAAATGTTAACTGAAATTAAATATTTAAAACCTTTTTATTTCAGCTAGTTTCCAAGGCAATATTTCTCATTTTAATTTCACTTAAAGTAGCTAAAACTAAAACTGAATAAAACTGAAAAGTAAAAAATATAAACTGCTAATCTGACAAAAACACACGACTTTAAAGTATATAAATAATATATAAATAATAAAATAAATATAAAATACAATTTATACTAAAATATAAATTTTAGTACTGTTAAATATTATTAAAGTTTGAAACTTGTGTCCCTGTTCTCTTCTCCATAATTACCTCAAGTGAATCAGGATTGAGGCCAATAACCAATCCAGCCTTTCTAATCGATTTATTAATCCTATTTTTATCATCAACAGTGATACTACATCCCCAGCAGAGCACTGCATAAAACAATACACCGGCCAGGATTCCCTGATAGAAAACATAAAGAAGCTTCCTACTGATGCCAATGTAACTCAGGAAGAATAATCTCACTGTTCTTCTTCCAATTTAATTTACTGTCCGGATATACACCAAGATATTTATAAGACTGAACAATCTCTGCTTTCTGACCTTTAATTGTCACTGGTACTATCACTTCTTTATTTCTTCTAAAATCGATTATCAACTCCTTAGTCTTCTCCACATTCAGTTTTAGGAAATTTTCATCACGCCATGTAACACATAACTCTACCTCTCTTCTATAGTCCACATCATTACCCTGATTAATTAAACCCACAAGGGCATTATCATCTAAAAACGTTTGTATACGACAAGATGTCTGAGTGTGCCTATAGTCAGCAGTATACAGTGAAAACAGAAAAGGTGATAAAACTGAACCTTGTGGGACTCCTGTTTTAGTCAAAATAATATCAGACATTTTATCACCCAGCCTAACAGACTGAAGTCAACCTAAAAGATAGTCCAGTACCCACATAATAGTTGTAGTATGTAGGCTAAAACACGGCAATTTATCAGCCAAAACATGTGGTTGTATTGTATTAAAAGCACTAGAAAAATCAGAAAACATAATCAGAACTGGCAGTTGTTTCCAAATGACTATAAATATTGTGCAACATAAGAAGTATGGCATCACCAACTCCCACACCTTTCCTTTTGATCTTGAAAAACTGACACCTGTCTACCTAAGTGACAAAGGATAATTCTTTCAAAACATTTCATTATATGTGATGTCAAAGCAATGGGCCTCAAATTATTCACACTGCGATCCACGTTACCATGTTTTGGAATAGGAACAATACACAATGTCTTCCACATTACAGGTAATTTAATGACGACAAGGACAAAGACAAAAAAGTGAATGAAGAACAGAACACAACTGATCAGCACAGACTTTCAAAGTACGTGGGTGAATACCATCTGGGCCTGCTGCTTTGTTGGTCTTGAGGCACTTTAACTGCTGACGAACCTCATGAGATGCAGAAAAAGTCAACGCATCAAACCTTGCAAAAAATTGATTTACCTCATTCACATTCAATCCAGACCAACAAATACTGTTATTTTTAGTTTCATAACCAGCAAGAGATTTCAAACCATTCCACGGGCCCCATGTGTTACAATTAGACATTTGTTCTTCCACTCTTTCTCTTTCACTCTTTTTAGCTTCTTCTGAGCAGTCTTAATTCGATCCCTGTCACCACTGAAATAAGCAGCCTTTTTCCTATTAATGGCTGCTTTAACCTTCCTGGCCACCCATGGTTTATTATTAGAATTATTAAAAATTGTTATTAAAATTTTAATTTGTTTATGTGGAATGACTGACTCAACACAATAATTTATATAACCAGTGACTTTGTCAGAAACACTAACCAAGTCATCATCATCCTTTTAATCTTTCACATGCGTCCTCTGACCACACACACACACAGTCTTAGAGCCAATTGGCTGATTTTGAATTACAGGAGAGTATCTAGATACCAATTATATAAATTAAATTATGGTTCGATTGCCCCAATGGTGGAAGCCTCTTTGCAGTATAACTGTCTTTAACATTCGTATAAAACAAGTCAATAATTTTATCCTCCTTTGTAGGACATTTTACCATTTGCTTGAAAGTGGGTAAGTTAGCCGAGAGCGAACTATGATTAAAATCCCCATTAATTATAACCAATGCATCCGGGGAAGATTATTGCATATCATAGGTGACTCTTGAAATTGTTTCCGTGGGCAACCTTCCATTTCCACATGGAGGAATATAGACCATTTGAACAATAACATGGGAAAACTCTCTGGGCAAATAATACATTCGACAAGCAGTTTGATGTTCTGATCACAAATTGTCTCTTTCACCGCAACATGATCAGGATGACACCACTGATCGTTCACAAAAAGGCATAAACCTCCTCCCAATTTTTTACCAGTCCTCTCTGAATCTCTGTCCAGTCTGCAAAGTGAGAAACCTTCCATTTTCACACGAGAGTCTGGTATTCTGTCAGACAGCCAAGTCTCTGTAAAACACAGTAGGCTGCTCTGTCGAAAAGGGCGATCATGCCGCACAAGAGCAGACAGTTCATCCACTTTATTAACCAAGGAGCGGACGTTTCCCATTATCACTGCAAGTAACACAGGTTTATACCTCCGCTGACTGTTCCTGACCCAAACTCCTCCTCTGCGACCCCTCTTCCTGATCTTAAAATTGATTTCCGACAGATTAGCGTCAGGAACAAATCCACCCGAAGCAGAATGCCTCAACTCCAAGAGCTCCAGACGGCTGTAGGTGATGAAGGGCGGACATCGCCTCGGTTGACTTCCGTCCCGCAGGCCCAGTGTCTGAGTAACTCTCCTCAGAGCCAAAAAAGTCAAACCAACATACGAATGTTAAATACCGTCATATCGACATCGTCAGGATTCAGTCCAATTTAAAAAATTTTGCATCAAATAATTAAAAAAATTCTTTAAAAACACATGAAACACAAGAAAAAACGATACACACACATGCTCTTCATACAGGTGGCTGAGTCGCCTACGAATGACTTTAATATGTCCATGTGTTCACACACAGCGCCGGGATGAAAGAATTACATGATGATGTAAAATTAGGTGATGAACCAGTTTTTGGTGATGAAACCAATTGACTGAAAATAACTTTCTGAAAGAACTTTGATCATTATTAATCTGCAATACAAGGTGTTTTAAGCAGGCTCTCATTCAGCCTGTGTTTTCTGGCTTTGACTGGAGTCTTTGGGTCTTACATTCATCTTTCAAAAGCCATTTATAACAGTCAGTAACACATTTGAGTCACAATATGGAAGCGGTTACTTATTCTAAGTTCCAGTTGGAAAAGAGGGAGAAAGTGCGATACGAGAGCATGAAATGATCACTGATGTTAAAAATGGCTCATTTTAGACTTTATCTGATTCCTTATATAAAAATATCTGACTGCTCAATGCTGCAACTAACAATAATCAAGTATTCCAGAGGACAGTGTGATAAAGTGTATGTATCTTGCTGTACTGTGACAGTATGCCTGTGTGTGTGTGTTCAGGCGGAGGAGGAGAGAGACGGCATGGAGAAAGTCAAACTGGACAACAAGAGGATCCTGTTCAACCTGCTGCCGGCTCATGTGGCTCAGCACTTTCTGCTGTCCAACCCCAGAAACATGGTGAGAGCTTGCCGCAGCGCTGTGTGACGGTGGTGTTGTGTCATAAACACCGAGCTGACTGTGTGCTTCTGCTGTGACAGGATCTGTATTACCAGTCCTACGCTCAGGTCGCGGTTCTGTTCGCTTCCATTCCCAACTTTAATGACTTCTACATCGAGCTAGACGGAAACAACATGGGCGTGGAGTGTCTGCGGCTGCTCAACGAGATCATCGCCGACTTCGACGAGGTCTGTGGGTTTAGCATCCAGATGCTTTATTTGTTTATTTTCCATTTTCATTTTATTTAAAGTTTTAGTAATTTTGTTGTGTTTTTGTTGTTTTTTGTAGGTTTTCAATTAAGTTTTAGCTATTTTAGAACAATAAGTTAAACTAAATAAAAATGAGAAATGTTGCTTTGGCCACTATATTTAGTTTTATTTCAGTTCAGGGTTATTATAACAAACTAAAACCATAAAAAACATATTTCCCTTACTTGAAATAAAATAAATGTTAACTGAAATAGAATATTAAAAAAAAAAATATATATATTTTATTACAGCTAGTTAACAAGGCAACATTTCTCAATTTCATTTTGTTCAAAAGGGTTATGACATGAGAAATCAAATTTGCCTTGATCCTTGGGCAAGAGGTCTTTGTACCATTAAAACATCCTGCAAGTTTCATAGCTGAAACTGTCCTCCTCTTTAGCATTTAATTAAGCATTTAAGCTCTAAAGCATTTATTTAATCAATCAAGCTCCAAACACGGCTCGTTTGGATCAGAGGTGCAAAATGGCGTCACCTGGGCACAAACATTTGCATAAACACACCTCCAGAGCAACACATCGAGGAATAGTCTTTTTCTCACCATAGGCCCCGCCCACTTGCGTTCGCGCTGAATGTGAGTGTTGCGTTACGTCAAAAGCAAATAGAAATGACAATCACTGCCACAATCTTGTCTATACTGGATACAGTATACAGATGTGTGTTTGCTTTCTGACATTCGCTTTGACGCATTTGGTTTAAACAGCTTGTTCACGTCTTTGTTCAGATATCAGAAGGATCCCAGCATAAGGAACAAGAGGATAGTTTATTTTTAATGGCCTTCCATATCATGTCTAAGGATTTTGTTTTATAAACGAGGCACAGAGTCATGGAGAGTCACAAAGAAAACATTTGTTGTAGATCTGACTGCAGCTGCAGCACAAGCCATAAGGAAATTATTTCATAATGCTTTGCCTGGAAATGACTGTTTTACTTTGATTATATTGTCAAAACTCACATGCAATAGTGAGGGGGTGTTGATACTGTTTCCTATGCAGTGACGTTAGCCAATCATGACAGTGACCAAATACTGACAAGCCTGAAAGGACCCGTCCCTTAAAAACAGCCTGTTTCTGAGAGTTCAGAATGGGGGTTGAAAATAATCATTTTCCACATACTGTATGTATGTGTTTTTTGTTGTGCAAAAAACTTTATTAACATTATAAGTAAACCTAAAGGAGTATATTAAAATAATAATAATAAAAAAAAAATCCATGTCATGACCCCTTTAACTTGATGTACTGAAATAACTGGAATAAAACCGGAATAAAAATATATTAAAAAAATATATAAACATTTAAAAACAAAATAAAATCTAATAAAAATGACAAAATAAACAAAACAATTACTCAAACTTAAAGTTAACTTAAAACTCAACTTTAAATGAAAGCAGACAATATAAAAATACAATCAATTCAAAATATTAACCAAAGCTATAGGAGTATCTCAAAGATACTAAAATAACATTTATCTCAAGCAGTAGGTTTAGTTTCAGTTTGTTAGATGTAGTAAATTTTAATAACCCTACTCTGAATCCAATCCATCCCGTATTTCCACCGTGTTGCAGCTCATGGACAAAGAGTGTTATAAAGACATTGAGAAGATCAAGACCATCGGCAGCACGTATATGGCAGCGGTGGGTTTGGTGCCCACCATCGGAACCAAGGTCACTAAACCAGCTACACAGGACATAATGCAGAGTAATACTTACAGAGCATTTGTGAACAGCATTCGTTTACTCTTTTACAGGCAAAGAAATCCACGGCAGAGCACCTGAGCACCATAGCAGACTTCGCCATCGAGATGTTTGATGTTCTGGATGAAATCAACTATCAGTCATATAATGATTTCGTCTTGAGAGTGGGTAAGTGTGCTAGACTCCAATCCTTTAGCAAATCTGCAATTTTTCTACCATTTGTAAAACATTTTTCACAAACCTGTTTCTAGCGATGTATTCTCACGTCCTCATTCTCAGTGAATGCAGAAGGAGCTGTGGATGTTTTCTGATGGTTTATTTGTGAATCTTCAGGCATTAATGTTGGTCCGGTGGTGGCTGGGGTCATCGGGGCCCGCCGGCCACAGTATGATATCTGGGGAAACACGGTGAACGTGGCCAGCCGCATGGACAGCACCGGAGTGCCTGGGAAGATACAGGTACATTCACGCTAAAGATAATTCTGTGACTGTGTAAATATCTCAATGCATACATTCTCTGAATATCATGCAACTGATTGTTTGAGCTGGACATACCAAAAAAAAAATCCCTTTTCTAAAATTTACACCTGTTTTTTGATTACACTTTATTTTGATAGTTTAGTCCACTAGATGTTCTATTAACTATAAGTAACTTTGTAACTACATATCAACTACATGTCAACTAATTCTCATTAATTTGTAACTGCATGTACTCTCATTTGTAACTACTAACTCTCAGTAGGGTAGCTTTAGGGTTAGTAGAATAAGTTGACATATACTTGCAAAGTTTCTGATAGTCAGTATGTTGTATGTTGTGGACTCATCAAAATAAAGTGTTAGAAGGTATTAAGCAGACAGTCTACTAATACTCTAATGACTGCTAGTTGACATGTAGTTGCAAAGTTACTTACTGTTAGTAGAATGTCTAAAGTGGACTATCAAAATAAAGTGTTACCTTTTTTTTTTACTGAAATGAATTAGTATTTGGATAACATATAACATTTTTAAGAAAAACGTCATATTTTTTGCTATATTTCAATCAAAATATTTAAGAAATTGTACTGATCAGAACTATAATTATTACTTATTCCATATCAATATTCTATAGGTTTAACCCTAATCCTAACTAAGAAATTAAGTAAGTTAACCATCGTAAGCAAAGAGAGGGAAATTTGATTTCCCAGCATGCTTTGATATAGACTCTATAAAGAGACTAAATGTTGAAATGAAGTCTTATTTTGTGTGTTTCTGCACAAAATGAATATAGCAGATATGTTAATGTTTAATGTTAATAATTACCTGCTATTTTTAGCAGATTCAAATTAAATATTATGTTAATTTATAAAGATTGTTTTTAAATTGGCTAACTCAAATACAGTATCTGAGTTAGCATAACGTGTTGGGTCTGCTCAGTTTTATTTGTCATGGCAAATGTAGTTATTCAGAATTACTTAAATTTTTTACTTGCATTTACTCAATTTACAGTATAAGGTATATTTCATTGCTTTCACAGCTTCAAAATGTACTCAGTATTTTAAGAGTAAAAATGTTTCACCCACAAACTAAGTACACAGTTTATATTTTTAAAGTGTGTATGATATATGATACATGTCTGTATGGGCGAATTTCACAAAAAACATGCCCATGCCACATGTCAAAACCAAAAGAAAAAAAAATACATTTTGTATTAAGACTGTAAAGTTGTTTTTAGGCCTATTTACTTTTTTATAGTGTGAAGCTGTTTTCATAGCAATTAAGTAATTCCCCCTAAAATGATAATTGTTGTAATGCAAAAAAAAACAAACAAAAAAAACAATTTCAATTAAATGTAGCATTTGTTGTACCTTCTTCCATTTGTGATGATTTAGCTAATGATAATAATAGGCATTTCTAACAACCTACAGTATCTCACAGAAGTGAGTACACCCCTCACATTTTTGTAAATATTTTATTATATCTTTTCATGTGACAACACTGAAGAAATGACACTTTGCTACAAAGTAAAGTAGTGAGTGTACAGCTTGTATAACAGTGTAAATTTGCTGTTCCCTCAAAATAACTCAACACACAGCCATTAATGTCTAAACTGCTGGCCACAAAAGTGAGTACACCCCTAAGTGAAAATGTCCAAATTGGGCCCATTTAGCCATTTTCTCTCCCCGGTGTCATGTGACTCGTTAGTGTTACAAGGTCTCAGGTGTGAATGGGGAGCAGGTGTGTTAAATTTGGTGTTATCGCTCTCACTCTCTCATACTGGTCACTGGAAGTTCAACATGGCATCTCATGGCAAAGAACTCTCTGAGGTTCTGAAAAAAAGAATTACATAAAGATGGCTTGGGCTATAAGAAGACTGCCAAGACCCTGAAACTGAGCTGCAGCATGTTGGCCAAGACCATACAGCGGATTAACAGGACAGGTTCCACTCAGAACAGGCCTCGCCATAGTCGACCAAAGAAGTTGAGTGCACGTGCTCAGCATCATATCCAAAGGTTGTGTTTGGGAAATAGACGTATGAGTGCTGTCAGCATTGCTGCAGAGGTTGAAGGGGTGGGGGGTCAGCCCGTGAGTGCTCGGACCATACACCGCACACTGCATCGAATTGGTCTGCATGGCTGTCGTCCCAGAAGGAAGCCTCTTCTAAAGATGATGCACAAGAAAGCCTGCAAACAGTTTGCTGAAGACAAGCAGACTAAGGACATGGATTACTGAAACCATGTCCTGTGGTCTGATGAGACCAAGATAAACTTATTTGGTTCAGATGGTGTCAAGCGTGTGTGGCGGCAACCAGGTGAGGAGTACAAAGACAAGTGTGTCTTGCCTACAGTCAAGCATGGTGCTGGGAGTGTCATGGTCTGGGGCTGCATGAGTGCTGCCGGCACTGGGGAGCTACAGTTCATTGAAGGAACCATGAATGCCAACATGTACTGTGACATACTGAAGCAGAGCATGATCCCCTCCCTTCGGAGACTGGACCGCAGGGCAGTATTCTAACATCATAATGACCCCAAACACACCTCCAAGATGACCACTGCCTTGCTAAAGAAGCTGAGGGTAAAGGTGATGGAATGGCCAAGCATGTCTCCAGACCTAAACCCTATTGAGCATCTGTGGGGCATCCTCAAACGGAAGGTGGAGGAGCGCAAGGTCTCTAACATCGACCAGCTCCGTGATGTCGTCATGGAGGAGTAGAAGAGGACTTCAGTGGCAACCTGTGAAGCTCTGGTGAACTCCATGCCCAAGAGGGTTAAGGCAGTGCTGGAAAATAATGTTGGCCACACAAAATATTGACACTTTTTGGACCCAATTTGGACATTTTCACTTAGGGGTGTACTCACTTTTGTGGCCAGCGGTTTAGACATTAATGGCTGTGTGTTTTGAGGGGACAGCAAATTTACACTGTTATACAAGCTATACACTCACTACTTTACATTGTAGAAAAGTGTCATTTCTTCAGTGTTGTCACATGAAAAGATATAATAAAATATTTACAAAAATGTGAGGGGTGTACTCACTTCTGTGAGATACTGTATATACATTGTCATTACAGTAGTGAGAATTTGGGCTCATGATAAAACATCCTCATGGTTCTGAACTGGCTTTATTTCTTTATGCTAAATAACTGTGTATAACCCACAGTGCATGTTATGGACCAGGGATATGCCTACCTACATAATTACATGCATGCACAAATAAATGTGTATGTAGAGTATATTGATTTGAGCATGCCTGATCTTCCAGGTGACGGAGGAAGTGAATCGTCTGCTTCAGAGCGACTATGATCTGGTGTGCCGTGGCAATATCAGCGTGAAGGGGAAAGGTCAGATGGTGACATATTTCTTGGAGGGTAAAGCGCAGGACCCGGGGAACCGAGCACCGCATCACACCGGCGGCCTGGAGCGCAGGGTTCACGCCATCGCCCGCTCCAGCAGCACACACACCAAAGCCGGCAGCACCGCGTCCATGGCCTCGGGGTTCGCCGCCCGGATCGGCGTGAGCAGCAGCGCTCAGGGCTCGCGAAGCGCTGCTGCTAACGTGCCTACGCTAGGAGAAGAGCAGGAGGTCAAAGGGGGGGAGATGTAGGACCTGCAGGAAGAAAGAATGAGCCGTCTTCCCTTTATTCACCTTCTCCAAACATATCCCTGCCCCAGCTGTGAACCGATCTTCACTGCACGCTCCTTTAAAGACTGTCTTTGCCACTATTTACCATCACATCAGTCCCTTCTGGATAAATTCAGGTCCTGTCCTGCATTTCTTTCCCTCGTGAATTATGAAATTAGTGGGGCAGTGAAAGCCGTTTCAAGTTGATCCATGGATTCACAAAGAAACACAAAGGATTCTGTTTCGATGCAGGAACACCCAGCTTAAAGAAAAAGTATACTTCCATAACGTACTTAAAGTGCTCTATTTTCGCATGCTAAAAATGATTCTTTAGTACTTTTTAAGATAAACTTAAGATCATCTAAATGTACTCAACTGTGCTATTTTGGGACACCATGAATATGAACTAAAATGCGCTTTTAACATATTATCTCTGTATTTAAAAAATGTATTTAGTTACCACTTGTAGTACAATTGAGCTATCATTCACACACTAGTACACTCAAGTGTACAACAAGTGGTGACTAAATACATTTTATAATATGTTAAAAGCGCATTTTAGTTTATATCCATGGTGTCCCAAAATAGCACAGTTGACTACACTTAGATGATCTTAAGTTTATCTTAAAAAGTACTAAGGAATCATTTTTAGTATATTAAGTACAAAATGAGTGTGATAAAATAGAGAACTTTAAGGACATTATGGAAGTACTTTTTTTTAAAAACCTGAGCAATCAGAGCCTTGAATGATCTTCTGCAATGCGTCATTTCTCAATTTTTATGCCAACTTCTTATATGAGCTGTACATAGTAGATGTTCTTACAATCAGAGTTTGTGTATTTTTTGTATTAAACTCTCCAGTGCATTTGAATGAATGTGACACATTTATAATATATAGAGCAGCAATAGAAGCAGGACATGCTCTGCATCAGTGCATTAGATAGTGATTTCTGATTCTCACACACTCCTTCATCTTCATCATGTGAGAGCGTCCCGCTCACGTAACTAATGGTTGAGACTGGAGAAATCAAAGATCTCCAATGTTTCTATCTTGATGACACATTTACAGCTGCAAACAGTAATAATATCATAAAAATCAAGTTATATGACACTTCCAAAGCCTTACATCAGGACACAGAATGATTATATATCAGTACACGCTGTTTCTAGCAGCATGTGTGTATATAGAACAAGAGAAATCAGGGAGTTTGATAACAGATTCATCCTCATCATCATCATCATCATCATCATCATCATCCTCGGCTGCAGTCACACTGAAAGACTGTTCTGACACTATAAACTACAATCTGATGTTTATATTCATACATAAGGTGGAGCCCAAAACATCTGACACTGCACTGAAAAAGCTTCAGTTTATTATTCTCATGATTGAACTTATTTTTTTTATTACAAATTCCATTAGTAGAATCAAATAGAGTGAGGTGTATGGTAGGTTACTAGAGTGAATTAAAAAAAATGAATGTGAAAGTGTCACACTCATTTACTTACGGTAATAGAATATTTGCAATTGCAAATTGCTAATTATGACTGTTGTTTATTATAGTAGTTATCTGGTGTTTACTAATGCTCTCAAAATGTTAGCACAAAAAACATTATACAGTGTATATACTGTATAATGTTATTTGTGCTAACATTTTGAGAGCATATATAAATATATATATATATATATATATATATATATATATATCAATGTTTTTAAAACATTAAAAAATGTAAAGAAACATTAAAAACAACTTTGAACATTCATAGAACATTCAGAAATTTTGTTTTCATAATTTAATGGGTATGTTAGCAAAACATTTGCAGAGCATATTTTTGTCAGCTTGCTATTTATTAAATGTCATAACTTAGTTTAAATTATGTTTCTTTCCAGATTCAAACTATATTTTGTATCTTAGATTGTCAGTGTGGTGTCAGACGTTTGGATCCCACTGCATGTGTATGTTGTGATAAAGTGTGTGATTAGCAGGGACAAACCTCTACATGCTGAATATGTGCCAATTATATGAAATCTCAATCTGAAGTGTAATGATTGGACTCGATTCTGTCATCAGCATTCACTGTAATAATATCAGCATGGCATTCACATGACTGAAACTCAAATACTCTATGTTTTACACAGTAAGAGAACTATGTGCAAAAGAGGTTTTCACTCTTGAATGTGTGACATGCTACTGAAGCTTTTACCTGAGCGAGGCGGATGGTTTGATGTTAAAGAGGTCAGTTATGTGTAGTCTATGTGGGCACAAGGGTACAGTGACCATCTACTGACACGGAGGTCAACAACCTGTCCATGAGGAATATACACACACACACACACACACACACACACACACACACACACAGTGTATAGATGTCTGTAGACTGGTGCATGTTTACAAGCACAAAACTCATTCTCTGATTCTGTACATTTTTGAGACTGTTTGTGAGGAGAAACAATGACTCTTTCTATATTTCTATGGCAAATGTTTATTTTCATGCTGATGTTTTGAATCATGACGCTTTTCTTCTTCAGGGTTGAATTGATCTCTCAGTCGCTCTCTGTACTGTCGATACAGTATTCTTGCCTTATTTGACATGCTTGCGGTGGTTAAAGTCATTTGCCTTTTAGCTCTTTGATATACAGAAGTGTATTTTGTAAATACAGCTATGTATGATATACTGTCCTTTGTACAGCGTAAACATGAGCAATACAAGATTTTGTAATAAAGAGAGTATTGAAGTACAACTGTTCTCAACGGTTGACTATTGTTTTGATTTTTGGAGTGCTGCCTCAAAGACTCAACTGTCTGAATTATTTATTAATTTCATTTTATTTAATTTGTTTGGGGGGGGGGGTGGCTTTATGGATCTATGAAGATCCCACTGGACTGTGTTTAGATGAGTCTGGAGGAGTTTATTTCACAGATCCTATGGACAGTTCCTATGGTCCCAGCGCTTCCAAGTCCACTGGTCCTAAATCTGCTGGTCCCAAGGCTAATGGTCCCAAGATCTTAGTGTTCAAATTTGGTGATCCCAAGTTTTTTGGTCCCTGTGATCTCTAGTCCAGTAATCCTAAATCCAAGTCCAGTGGCCCTAACACTCCCTAGTACTGTGGTCCCACATTTGGTAATCCCAGAGTTCCCTAGTCTGGTGGTTACGAGTCTGTTGGTCTCAGATCTGGTTATCCCAGCACTCCCTAGTCCAGTGGCCCCCAGTTCTGTTGTTCCAGTGCTTTTAAGTCCAGTGTTCCTGGAGTTTCCTGGGACTACAGTGTCTGCTACAGTTCCATCTGGGGCATCAGTGTTGTCTCACAAACTACCTGTCAGGCCATCCCTGTCTGGTCTATCCCTCACACAAAGGCTGTCTCGAAGTTCCCTGTATTCCCTACCTGTACTGTAAAGGCAAAGAGTGCTGTCTCCAAGTTCTCCATGTTTCCTGCCAGAGGTCTCCCACTCTGTTGGCTCTCCCGAGTTCCCCTAGTCACCTGTTCTGCCCTGGTCCTTCCTTCCCCTGGATCCGTCTTGATCTTCTCCTCCAGCTCCATTTGGTCATCTGCTCTGCTGGCTTCCCAGAGGTGTTTTGCTCTGTTGGCTCCACCATGGTCTCCAGCACCACCCTGATGACCTCCATCTCCGCCGGCGCCCCCTTGGAGTTCTTCCTTTTCACAGTCCTGGCCTTCTGTTTCTTCCCCTCACCACCTTCCAGTTGAATTTTATTTATTCTGTGTATATTTTTCTGGGGGGCTATATCATGTATTTTCTGTTTGTGTTCCATGTGCATTTGTTTTGTAGCCTTTAGTTTGTAGTTTTGATTTGTTCCTCTTTCCACCTCGATTGTTTGCTAGTGTATCTACATAGTTAGTCCTATTATCCACTTTGTTTATAACCCCTAGTGTTTGTGGTGTTAATTGTCTGGTATTGTCTTTCTGTGGTGTTTTTTTTTTTTTTGGGAGGGGGGGGGGGGGGTGATCAGTTCTGTTTTGTTTTTCAGTTCTGTTTTTCCCCCTAGAGATGTTGATGACATTTATTGTTGAAATGTATATCCTCTCTTGTTGTCTGAGTTCACCCCAGCATTACAGCTTTACACACTGCTGTCATATTAATTCATACTCAATGGCTTAATGTCATATTAATGTCAGTGATTTTTCTGCTAGACGACTCAAGTCATCGGATGCCATCCTTCCACATTCATAATGAGAACATGATCACACTAAATCAGTGGTTTTTAATCCTGGTCCTGCGGAACCCTGAACTGTACATTTCTATAGCTGGGTTTCGATCACCCTGTGTTAATGCACATTTTGAAGTATCGCATGAAAAACGAGTGATGGAAACACCAAATTTTGAATAAAAATCCCTTAATTCCCAGAAACGTTTTTATGCTAGCTTGAGGTGGTTTTTGACTTGTGCAAAAAAGGGTTAATGCGAATAATGGGAAATGGAAATGCATTTGCCGAATAAACTCTGATGTAGGGAACATTACACCCACATGACTAATCAGCTGTTTCCGCTGATGTTGTCCTTCCAGTTCCTCCATAACAACATGGCAGCCAGCAGCAACAGGTGCATCTGGACAGATGAGAAAACCAAAATATTCCTCAGCCTTATTTAAATATATATATATACAAATATCTCTGATATGTATGCCATTTTAGATGGTAAACAGCAATGGAATGCAATAATCTACCAGGAACTGCGAGACCATATGCTAGCTAAAGGATTTGACAAGCAAATGGAAAAGTTTAAAATAGCAGTGCATGGCCAAGAAGCGGCAACTCTCCTGAAGCAGTTTTGGGGGGAGAAACACAAATTCAAGTTTTTTTGACTAAATGAATAGGATTCTCGGCCACAGACCTATCTATACTAGTCTGTCTTCTGTCATTAACAGTTCAGGATGGTACGAAGTTATTCATTTAAATTACTAGTTAAGATTTAAAGGTAAATGTGGGGGATTTTTTAACCTTGTGTTGTCATTTTTGCATATAGTGATGAATGACAAGGACATCAAGAATGAGCATGAAAACACAGAGCACCGCTGATTCAGAAGGTACCATGAAGCCCTAATTCATAGCATTTTGCATCACATCTTGTTACAGCTGTTGTATCTACATTTTTAACTTAAACTTCTGAAGCCTCTGTTTACTTTGGAACTACTATGTTATTATGATATTTGCTGGTCTAGTCTGACACAATATTTCCACATCAGTGCTAATACAACTATTAGGATGGGAAGAGAGGTTTGAGGCTAATGATAACATTAACTTCAACAGATATTTCTGAGACTGTGGGTTCAGAAGCAGACGGTGACAGATCTTCACCAAATGAATCCCAGCTCGATGGTTCCACAACATCAAGACGCCAACATTTCCGGGCCCGTTCATCTAAAAGGCCTACTCCTAGAAGTGGGGAGCTGACATCCTGCTCCGAAGCCCTCTTGAGAAAACAGGACAAGGACAAGGAGAGTATTCAGTCCATTTCCACTGTTCTTGGTCGGGCAGTTCAGTGCTTCGAGCGCTTTGCACAAGCTGCAGAGAGACAAGCATGTGCTTATGAGGCCTTGGCTAATTTGGGGCAACAAGGCCATTTCCCTACACCCTCACTTGTCCCACACAATGAACAGTCTACCTCCTACAACCAACGACCATCAACATCTTACAACCAACAGTGGTCTACCTCCAACAGCCCCCACCAGTCTATCCCTCACAAACAACATCATCCAATCCCCTACAACTAACGTTCAAGTACCCCTGCTGACACACATGATACCAACGTGTCATTCACATAATACTTAAACCTGTAGTAGGTAGTGTTGTCAAAAGTACTGACCGTAATATCATTCGGTACTGAAATTTAAAAAAACATCCATTTCCCACTAAGAGATGAGTGCTGTTTAACTTTTTTAAAATATCAGTACCGAATGGTATTGTGGTCAGTATTTTAGACAACACTAGTAGTAGGTAGTAGGCAACATAAACTGTTCCTTTTACAATAATTTTGTAACACACTACTGCCTTATTATATTTGTTTAAGGCCAATTGTTCTACTTGTAGTACCTGATGACCTCAGCTATGTTTTTGATCTTATTTTCAACTAAGGGAAAGAGTTATCTGTGTTAACAGATTGCACTATGCAAGACCATTGGAATAGCAGTGTGTATTTTCAGTTATGTCAGATTGGTACTTTTTGGATTTGGATTTTTTTTTTTTTAATAGGCCTATGTTTTAAAAAGAATGCACAGTTCTAAGAAGTTGTCAAATACACTCATAAAGTGTATTTTTTTTGTTGAAAGAGTTGTCTGTTTATGACTGCATTGTCCTAGGAAAGAGAGTTATATGTTGATTGCACTTGATAAGAAATAGCAAAATGCTCAGTTGCAGTATTTTGTAATGCTTTAGTTACATGTTACAGTTACAATGTTAATGGTACTGTTTGTGCCTAAGCAAAATATCTTGTTTATTGTGTGCTTTACATTTGAACAATATCAAAATAAATCCAAAACAGGCTTCATTCTCAAAACAGTATCGTTTTATTTGTCTGTGTAGTCTTAGAATTCTTTCTTTTATTTATTTTGTTGTGACACTCTCAACAAATGTTATATTCCCGGTTACATGGCATTTCTTACATTTCTTAATCCAAACTGAACAAAACAAAAAATAAAATTAAAAAATTAAAAAGAATGCACAGTAATCAAGTAACTGAATTAACTCAGAGATGAATGGCTACATATACAAACAAACTGTGGGCAAGAAGGAGTGGTGCACATCTGACTGCTTGGCAAGAATATGCCATCTTGCCTTAAGGTGGCCAAATGTGTGCTCAACTTTAACTCGAATTGCACTGAGCTGATCATTAAAAGTCTCTTCCTCCTGTGAAAGGTTTGTACTGGAGAACCCTTTCATAAGCCATGGGAGTAATGGGTAAGCTGGGTCTCCAGCTATGAGTAGAGGCACCTGCATGCCCTCAACATCTACGCTGGCTTGGAGGTGTCTCTTAGGAAATCTGTTGAAAGAGTTATTTGAGAGTTATTTGTCATATGCATAGGTACAACCTACAAATATTGGGTGCTGATGTGTTACAAAGGTAATAAACTACAAATACAAATTTCAGTTTCACCACATACAGAAGTAAAAACAAAATGTCTACAATAATAGCATAGCCTTAGATTTTTAAGTGGACTAGAGGTAACCAACTGGAATTGGAATTTGGAATCATAAGCTTACCGGTACAAGTTAGAGTTGCTGAAGACAGCAGCATCATGCGCACTGCCAGGTGATCCAACACAAATATCTCTGATTTGATACTGATCGTCCACAAGCGGTCTATGGAGGGCCACCCTTTCTGGTTCACATAGTTCCGGTATCCATCTGATGGGGGAAGTATCAGGATATGGGTCCCATCCAATGCGCCGTACACCTACGGTACAAGGTGTGCTGTTAAGTTACGATGCGCTATTGCCTGCGCCACAGGCAAGTCGGGTAATTTGACGAATCGGTTTAACATCTTAAACCATATAGCCCTGCATACGGTGTAGACACAGCAGTGAACAGTGGTTTTACTCATGCCGAATGTCTCTCCGATAACTCTGTATTCCGCACAGCTGGCCAACTTGTACAATGCAATGGCAATTTGTTTTTTGTAGCAATCGGACTTCGTCCAGGGAATTCAGTTGGCGCAACGGCTGGACCAATAATGTTGCACAACATTTCAAATGTGCCCTCTGACATTCTGAAATGTCGTAGCCACAGGTTGGGCATAAAATGTCTGGTCACTACGACCTCCCAAAAGTCCTGTGCACATTGTCTTTCCCATATGTATGGGGCTCGACGTCATCTTAATGCCCTTGCTGCCAGGGCATTCATCAAAATTCTGCATTTCTTCTTCTGTGCACAGCATTATTTTTAGCAATTGCAAGCTGCACTGCTAGGACATATTTACAGTGGAGGGAAACATTATTTGATCCCCTGCTGATTTTGTATGTTTGCCCACTGACAAAGAAATGATCTGTCCATAATTTTAATGGTAGGTTTATTTGAACAGTGAGAGGCAGAATAACAACAAAAGAATCCAAAAAAAGCATTTCAAAAAAGTTATAAATTGATTTGCATTTTAATGAGTCAAAGAAGTATTTGATCCCCTATCAGTCAGCAAGATTTCTGGCTCCCAGGTGTCTTTTATACAGGTAAGGAGCTGAGATTAGGAGCAGCCTCTTAAACGGAGTACTCCTAATCTCAGCTTGTTACCTGTATAAAAGACACCTGTCCACAGATGCAATCAATCAATCAGATTCCAAACTCTCCACCATGGCCGAGACCAAAGAGCTGTCCAAGGATGTCAGGGACAGGATTGTAGACCTACACAAGGCTGGAATGGGCTACAAGACCATCGCCAAGCAGCTCGGTGAGAAGGTGACAACAGTTGTTGCGATTATTCGCAAATGGAAGAAACACAAAATAACTGTCAATCTCCCTCGGACTGGGGCTCCATGCAAGATCTCAGCTCGTGGAGTTTCAATGATCATGAGAACAGTGAGGAGTCAGCCCAGAACTACACGGGAGGATCTTGTCAATCATCTCAAGGCAGCTGCGACCATACTCACCAAGAAAACGACTGGTAACACACTACGCCATGAAGGACTGAAATCCTGCAGCGCCCGCAAGGTCCCCCTGCTCAAGAAAGCACATGTACAGCCCGTCTGAAGTTTGCCAATGATTCAGAGGAGAACTGGGTGAAAGTGTTGCGGTCAGATGAGACCAAAATCGAACTCTTTGCCATCAACTCAGCTCTCCGTGTTTGGAGGAGGAGGAATTCTGCCTGTGACCCCAAGAACACCATCCCCACCGTCACACATGGAGGTGGAAACATTATGCTTTGGGGGTGTTTTTCTGATAAGGGGACAGGACAACTGCACCGCATCAAAGGGACGATGGACAGGGCCATATACTGTCAGGGCAGTGGATGTGTATTCCAGCATGACAATGACCCAACACACAAGGCAACAAAGGAGTGGCTCAAGAAGAAGCATATTAAGGTCCTGGAGTGGCCTAGCCTCGTCAGTGAACATCAGCCTCGAAACCTTAATGACTTGGAGAGGATCTGCAAAGAGGAGTGGGACAGAATCCCTCCTGAGACGTGTGCAAACCTGGTGGCCAAATACAAGAAACGTCTGACCTCTGTTATTGCCAACAAGGGTTTTGCCACCAAGTACTAAGTCATGTTTTGCAAAGGTTTCAAATACTTATCTGACTCATTAAAATGCAAATCAATTTATAACTTTTTTGAAATGTGTTTTTCTGGATTTTTTGTTGTTGTTATTCTGTCTCTCACTGTTCAAATAAACCTACCACTAAAATTATAGACTGATCATTTCTTTGTCAGTGGGAAAATGTACAAAATGAGCAGGGGATCAAATAGTGTTTTCCCCCACTGTAACTTGCCCAATCGTTACTAACTGCAGACCTGTCTCCATTATGCTTGCCTTGTTTACTGTTGGTTACTAGGTTACCAATACTAAAGTCTCTAAAGCTCTAACAACTTGATGGAAACGCACCTAATTTGCATTTGGGATTTTTTTTTTTTTTTTTGTGAACTTTGAAAAGATTCACTTCACGTTAGGATGGAAACCTAGCTTATGCCAAGTCAAGTCACCTTTATTATTATGTCCCCCTTATTTGACACACTCAGATCAGTTCAGAGTCTCTCCTAACGAGCTATTGAACTAAATCAGGTGTGTCATATAAGAGAGACCTGCAAAATGTGCAGAGCAGTGGATCCCCAGGAGTTAATACTGACTCATCTGTGTGTTTTCATTCCTCCAGGCCAGTGGATGCAGTGTTTCTTCTTCTTCTTCTGGATCTGATGACGTCCACAGGTGACCACAATCATCGGGTGAGGTCAGGTGAAGTGTGTTTGTAGCAGGTGAGATGGGTAACCTACAGGACGTGTGATACAGTTAAACCGAGGGTCTGTGTGGGCTGTTGGAAAAGTATCTGGATTATCTTGACTATTTCTTCACAGAAGCAAGATTAAACAAAGAGCAAACCAGTCAGTGACTTATAAAAGCCTCCATGCTAAAGTTAAACAACAATCTTTCATATGCCAAAGAAATACACTTTTCTTCGAAATACACTTTTTGTTGTCATGTGGTTTTGAAACGTTCTTATACAATCTTTAAAAGAATATGCAGCTGCTCAAGTGCAACAACAATCTTAACTGAGACAAATTTGCCTAGTTTTAATGGCTCCTTTCTTTCAAATCCCTTTTTGTGTATGCTTTGTCTTATGCATCTTTAAGTAGTTGCAGCACATGACTTTGAGTCTGCAAATTTTTTTTTTTTGAAAATTTAATAAGCAGTGAAGCAGTTTTGAATATTATTATTATTATTATTATTATTATTTCTTTATTTTTTTAATGATCTCAGGGCAGTCATTTCAACCTAATGTTTTTGACTTTATCCATGTTATTTTAGATCAAAGCAACTGTTCAGTGGCTAAAGGACATTCTTCTTGAAGAACAGACTCCCTAAGTTCTTCATGAGTTCCTTACACACCATCTCTGAGCTCGCGGAGCCTGACGAGTCTCTGGAGCTCGCGTCTGGAGCTCAGAGTGTCCAACAGACCAGTAAAGACTGGGGTTTAACCCTCAAAGAGCACGGGGCGCCTACTAGACACCATGATAGACAGACAACTAAACAGACAAGCAAGTCTCATAAGGTGCTAGAGTTTCCAACCATTCACCTCTCAGGGTTAAACTGCTAAGCTAATGTATAGACTGTACAGAAATATCTGGGGGGGGGGGGGGCTTCCCAGGTAAAAAAAAAAAAAGAAAAAAAAAAAAAAAAAGGAGAGGTTATCCAAGTGTTGTGGGGATTATTTTTAAATGTTTCTAAAACATTTAAATGGCCAGTTTTCTTGTTATGATTATAAACACTATTTAAAGGTTACAAAAACATTTCAAAAACAAATGTTATTCTAATTTTTTTTTTTTTTTAAACAAATTTACATGCATCTAAATGCAAAAAAAAAAAAAAAAAAAAAAAAAAAAAAAAAGTTTAAACAAAAATGTAAATCAGAAATCAAAACATGTTTCAATGGCATGTGGTGTGTTTGTTTGTTTTGTTTTCTCTCTGCTCTTGTGATTTTATGCCCTGGTTTGGGCATCACAGTTTAATCTGTGTTTCAGCAGGTCAATCTGCCGCAGTGGCTGGTGAATCTGATGCGAGACATCGAGGAGGCCACAACACATGAGCTGACCATTGAATGAAGATCCCTCAGACAGCAAGCTTTAACAGCCAACACATTTTCACCTCTCTTGACACCTGAGGCCATCATTTGTATTTATTATTATTATTATTATTATTGTTATTTATTTATTTATTTAAATATGTGTTTGTTCTGAAGTTTAATTCTCCATCTCCAGTGTACTGTTTTTGTTCTTCTTGCACAATCTATGGCTGAACTTGTGTGGGTGGGATGTAAATGATTTGCTTGTGGCGTGTAGGCACTGATGGACCTACAGCAATCCTGAAGAACATCAGATGTGTTTGTTTGGGCAGACAAACAAAGCTTGACCTCATAAGATGTGCTCACCATTAAAGCTTGCTTCAATTATTAATGCTACTAGAATCACAAATCTGTGGTGTCTGATGTCTTCAAACTGACTTCAACTGTCGGTTGACCTCATGCAAGAGATCGTAGTGTCCAAAGCTGGACTAATACTACACCAGGAACTCTTAATTACAGCGCAGGCACCTCATGACAAACATGTTATGATGTCTGAAGACCTCAGATTAACCCTTCCTGTTATTCAATGACCACATGACCTTGTTTTTGTGACCCAACTCAAAGTGTGGTCAAAAACACATTGAGATATGCTCGCATATGTCCTGTTGTGTGAGAGGAAAATGTGTGTTTACATGTTACGCTATTGTTATTCATGCTCAGAAATGAGACTACAGAAGCTGTCACTGGGATGGTAACTTTTCAAAAGATACACCTTCGTACCTTATTTACCCCTAAAGGTGCATATTACACTAGTCAACATTTGAAGTGGATCAAAACCTTTCATCAAAGTTGTCCTAAAACCAAAATGTGTTGTTTTTTTTCTTTTTATCCACTTCAAATGTTGACCGCTGCAGTTACATTTTAGCCTAAATTATGCATATTAGTGCATTTTAAAGAGTTGCTGTCCCAGTGACCACTTTTGTATGTTTTTTTTTTTTTTTTTTTCTTTCTGAGAGTGCAGATGATAAACAGCAGCATCGTGAACCTGTTACTGGTGAAACGGGTCACAGATGTTGTGTTGTCCCGTATTGCACACTTCGTCCTAGAGTAAATATTGACGTCTGCGCAACCAGAGCAAACCTGTGCACTGAAAACAGCATAATTAATACAGGCGAGCGGCAGGTCAATGATTAACTCCTCTGAGGTCATCATGTCACGGTATAAAAGCATGGCAGACACGCACAGAGAGCAGATCTGACACACCGCAGCAGATATTGGCTCCAGCGCATCTCTTTCTGCTATGAGAAGGCTGTGTGTGTTTGTGTTGTTGGTGAGCGTCCTCGTCTGTCCGGCGGATCTGTCTCCGGTGATCGGGCCTGAGCCCATCCGCTGCGCTCCATGCTCTCAGGAGCAGCTGGACTCCTGTGCCACCGTGTCCTCAGACTGTCCCGAGGTGCTGCGAGAGCCGGGCTGCGGGTGCTGCATGTCCTGCGCGCTGAGGAGAGGAGAGTCCTGCGGCGTTTACACGGCTCACTGCGGCACTGGCCTGCGCTGCGTCCCGAGACCTGGTGACCCACGGCCGCTGCACTCGCTGACCCGTGGACACGCCGTCTGCACTGAGGACCACCAGACACAAGGTGCCCCTCTCATCAGTGAGAACAACAATATTCTGATTTTAACACGATTAAGACAATACTCTGATTAAGAATCTGCCATGTAAACTGAGATTTTTGATTACCGTAATCTGGCTAAAGTCATACTCGAAGTAACCACAAATCGAGTTAAGACCTGTGGAGTATTCCTATTCAGTCGCACTATTGAAGAGCAGTGCAGATATGTACACACACTACTACCGTCGTGTAGGACTTTTCACCGCATTTTGCGACAGGATACACACGTGGCAGTGGTCACCCGTTGACGGCAAACAAAAGAGCATGGCTTCAACAACGGCGTCGTCTATTTGCACGTATGTGACCCTGCAGCACTGCAGCAGTCATAAGCAGCACAGCTATATCTGCAGCAATAGCCAACAATACACTGTATGGGTCAAAATTATACATTTTTTTTTTATTTTTTGCCAAAAATCATTAGAATATTAAGTAAAGATCATGTTCCATGAAGACATTTAGTAAATTTTCTACTGTAAATATATCAAAACTTAATTTTTGATTAGTAATATGCATTGCTAAGAACTTCATTTGGACAACTTTAAAGATGATTTTCTCAATATTTAGATTTTTTTGCTCCCTCAGATTCCAGATTTTCAAATAGTTGTATCTCAGCCAAATATTGTCCGATCCTAGCAAACCATACATCAATGGAAAGATTATTTATTCAGCTTTCAGATAATTTATAAATCTCTAGTGTTGTGGTCTAGGGTCACAAATATATCTTTTGCGTTCCCATTTGCTCAAATAGCAAAAGAAAAACACTAGTGTTTTCACGACTTTCAATCAAAGGTAAATTTTGAGAGAGACTGATAACGGCAGTCAGAAGAGAAAACGATGTTAAATTTACTGTCCCTCCCATAGACTGCATTAGAAACACCCTCGCATTAGCGTTAACTAATTTTTTGTTGTTTTTCTTTATACAAATGTGATATAAGTTAAGTCGTGACGTATTGTCAAGTATGGTGACCCATACTCGAAATGGTGCTCTGCTTTTAACCCATCCAAGTGCACACACACAGTGAGTAGTGAACACACACACACACACACACACAGTGAACACACACCCGGAGCAGTGGGCAGCCTTACTCCAGCGCCCGGGGAGCAATTAGGGGTTTCGGTGCCTTGCTCAAGGGCACCTTAGTCATGGTATCGAAGGTGGAGAGAGTGCTGTTCATTCACAATCCCCACCTTCAATTCCTGCAGGTGCGGAAATCGAACCAGCAACCTTCAGGTTACAAGCCCGACTCCCTAACCATTAGGCCACGACTACCCCCTATATAATACGAAGTATAAAGTTATAGTAAATGTACGTACATTTAAAAAAAAAGAATAATAATTCTATTAAAAAAATTGAGGATTTAAGATGCTGATGACTGTTAAAACAAAAAAAGGGGTCATTGGTCACAGGACTCATGTGTTGTTTGCAGATGAGCCGGACATCACGTCTGACTACGGCTCCTTGCAATATCTGCTGGGACTCAACCGGCCGCTGGACCCGCAGGACGCGGCGGAGGCTCAGGAGAGCATCAAGGCCAAAGTCAACGCCATCCGGCAGAAACTGATCCAGCAGGTACTGAAACCTACAGATCCGCTAATGCTTCACGAAAGAGCCTCACATTCACTGACTAAAGCTGCTGAGTTTCTACTCTGTTAAAGCAGTTTGCTTTGGAGGAATAGTTCAACCACAATTTATCACCTACACAACAAAAATTAGGCCTAAATTTAAGATTTATGTATTTCAATTGTATGTAAAATGTTCATCCATTTGAATTACACATTTTTAACATAAGTTTTAATAAACTTAAATGTTACATATCTGTCACAGGGTTATTACAGTTAACAAACTACAACTATCTATCTATCTATCTATCTATCTATATTATTATTTTTTATTTATTTAATTCTCTTTAAATAAAATGTTAACTGAAATAACATGCTTAAACTTAGGGCAACATTTCTCAGTAATTTAACTTTATGTACTAAAATAAATTGAAACGGAAATAAAACATTAATAGAAACTATATAGACCTTTTAAAAAAAATGACAAAAACACACAACAATATTATTTTAAAATTAACATGATTGAGGTGAGACCCCCCCCCCCCCCACATGATTGTAAAGCGCTTTGGGTGTATAGCAATACACAATAAAAGCGCTATATAAATGCTTCATTCATTCATGAATTTATTTTTTAAGCATTATTTAAAAAAATAAAATCTAATTCAAAATATATTTAAAAATGTATCTCTATAGTCATATAATAACATAACACTGTTTTACTGTCAGTCATACAAAAAAAAATGGCATAGTTTTTTGTTAATTATTTTTACCATATCATATTTTTAAAATTAATTTATTCATTTACTATGTTAAGAATCAACATACATGTTCATTGTGAAGTCAATAAGCTAAAATGTATGAGATGGAAACCAATTGGATTTATTGAGGATAAATACATACAAATGTATTAACGAAAATTCAGTTTATTAGTACTATTATAGAAATCGGTGCTGAATAATTAAATCTGTGTCCAAATGGATGGATGGATATGTAATTCAGAAACACAGATCTTAAGTTTTGGTCTGATATTTTTTAAGAGTACTTGCCATTTGTGTTCCGCCAGTTGTTGTTCCCAGGTGTGTGTGTTTAATTGACCCATGGTGTGTTTCCGATTCAGGGTCCGTGTCACACTGAGCTGCACACGTCTCTGGACGTCATCACTGAATCGCAGCAGACGTTAGGAGAGAAGTTCACCAGCTTTTACCTGCCCAACTGTGACAAGCACGGATTCTACAAGGCCAAACAGGTGCGTGTCTGTCTCGATCGACCCGACCCGACCCGACCCGACCTGAAACAGCACACTAACTAACTCTTCTCTGTCTGTCAGTGTGAGACGTCTCTGGTGGGCCAGCCTCCACGCTGCTGGTGTGTGTCGTCCTGGAACGGGAAGAGGATCGCTGATGATCTGGCGTCTGATTCCCAGTGTCATCAGGAGCTCACGCACTGAACCCAAGCTGCAGCTCACTTCACTTATGTACCGTATTTATTCTTGTGTATATGCCTCTTATTTGGTTAATATTTATGAACTGTTTTGTGACAAAATTCTACCAGAATGAATGAAACAAACACTAGAAAACATGCTGTTTTTTCAAACTCCACCTCAGCGAGATCCAGATCTGGGTCTTCAAAAACTCAAAGATGAATCTTTACGCTCCACGATGACGTTCGTTGAAGAGTATGATATATTATGACGAGTCTGTGATTCTGCCTCAATCTTTGTTCGCTGTGGTTTTTCCTGAACACTTTAATTCAGTATAACCTTTTTTTGCACAGCAAATGTCCAAGATGAACCTGCTGATATTATTCTGTGTAAACGGCTTGATTTGTTTGTTTTCTGTAAGCTCAGTTTAATTGCTATATTATTTGACTATATGTATATATGCTATATGTATTTAAACCCGATGTCTACCTCACTTTAGACATGACGTCTTTATGGACTCCCTGAATGCATTTAACATATTTAAGAGTGCTGCTCTATTTATTCTGAAACTATTATTTTATTGGATATAAATGTAATGTGTATATAATGAGTGTATTTCAATAAAGTGTGAGAGATTGTACGGATTGCACAGGATTTATTTATTTATATATAGATTAAGCTGTTGAACAATTTTCATTCTGAAATTCATATTAGATGATCTATGTAGATATGCAGTGTTCATAACACAAACATAGACTATTATACCACTGCAACTGTCATCAAAAGTTCTTGTCAACAGCATCAGATATTAATGAAAATACTGATGAAATCAGTCTTCTCTCCTGCTGTTAGTTCAGCAATCACAGTCGTTTCATAGATTTCAATCATAATTTTTTTGAACATAAGTCATTGTGCAGAATACCTCATAAGACAGAAAACGTGGCAGTAAAGGTGACGGTAAAGTTTGGTCATTGTGATGAACTCGCAGAGTTATGTTATGACGTGTATGTTCTGGTCTGGTTCCGTTAGCTGGAAAAGCTCTTGAGCTGTAACAGCTGCTCAATGTGACCTCAGGTTTCTGGATGTTTTGATCTGCTGAAGTATGCTTTAACAAGGCTTCTGTTAGCTAATCCTGAAGTTAATTTGGTCGGTATGCTAACCCTCACTATCTCTCCACCCTGTTCCTCATAGTCACTCGTTATCTTTATTACTCATTTCTGAAAGAAGAAGATGAAGAGGCATAATAGGTCAGTTTCTTTCTCATTATTTTTGCTGAGAAATGAATAGCAATAAAGGCAGATATATGCCCAGCCTCTTTCGATCTCTCTCTCACACACACACACACACACACACCGAGCAGTATAAGAGGCAGGCGTCTGCTGCTCATCTGCAGAAGGAGAGACTCCAGCAGACGAAGCATCGCCAGTCTGACAGAAAGAACGCAGAGGTCAGTGACTGGAGCTTTATTCTGCTGATTTCACACAACTGGTCTGTTCATACTTCTTTTGCTTTTGTAATAGACAAAGAAATAAATGATTACATATCTAAAATACCTTATAAAGTAACAGCTAAAACATGCTTAATTCTATTCATTTTAGAGTAATTTGTTATTTAGTTCATGCTTCATGACTGTAAAAACAATCTGATAATGCATTATAATAGACCCTATTAAGTCAAGTCCAAATTTGCCTATACTTAAAGACATCTTCACAAGTCTTTATCTTTGTGTGTTGTGGAAGTTTGGAGAACAGCATCAGCCTCTGCTTTTATCTTACGCCTCAAATACTGAGAACAATGAAGTACGTAAATGAACTTTAATGAACAGAGTAAGCAAGATGTTTTCAGCTACATTAAAATTAAATACAACATACAGTCAAAACTGCATGCATATATATTAAATGTTTGCACTACTCATGTAAATTAGCTGCAGACGTATTATGTAGAAGCCTCGATAGGCTGAAGTGTTACTAGACAAACTGTCACATCTCATGATCCTCAGAAATGAGAAGAAATGTGGCTGTTAGTTTTTGTAGGAGTCTTGGACAGGCTTCAGACGGATGTAACATTATCCGATTGGGTATTTTCCACTGAGACCTCGCAGATTCTTCATCTAGCTCTCAACTACTGTTCTGAGTAACTTTTTCCAATGCTTTGTCTTGGTTTGGGAGTCTGTTTGCATTCTAGTATTGTTGAATTTAACAAAAAGTGGCATTGCAAAACTTCTGAAAGTCTTGTGTTGTTTGGTAGAATCAGAGTTTATTTTCCATCAGTGTTCTGTCAAATTCAACTAATGCAAACAAAGTCTGAAACGTTACTGTTTATGGTGAATTTTGTAAATGATTTGGTTCATATTCTTATAGTAGTCTTATAAGCCCAAACCTCCTTCATGTGCTGCAAATGTGGCCCTTTTTTCAAGAGCTGGCCCTAATTCAGCAGCAGTTAGGTTCCAAAACATCCTTAATGATTGCGTTACTAAAGCTTTTGAGACTCGACCTTTTCATGTCTGAGCAATATTCAAATAGTTCATGTACTATTCCTATAAACTAAGAAGCTTTTGATTTACTGCCCCAGGACAGAGAAATACATTACAGAAAATTTGACCTAACTTATTTTCTTTGACCCAAGATGGTAACAGAACACTTTCCTCACTCCTTCTGTTTTCTTGACTTTGTGTAAGAACACACTGCTGCCAAAGCAGTTTATATAATGGAAAATACTAAAGCAGCCAGTCCTGAACATTTTCACCAAACCACAGGAATAATGCTGCTCAGTGTTTGTAACATTGTGACTGAATCATAAATCATGCTAGTCCTGCGCTATTTAAAGCTGCAGTTCTGCTCGTGTCAAACTACATCACCTTCTCCCTTTCTTATTTCTCTCAAAGGCTTCAGTGAACCTATGCTTTTTAAATTCATTTCTAAGTAAAGCTGCATTAAAGATGTTAAATCATTACTGATGTATCACTTATAAGTGAAGCAGCATTCAGCACTGAAACATTGCATATTACTTATGAACAATGAATCATTTTGAAGACAAGTTTCCACTTTTGAATGACTCCAATCCATAGGTACGCTGAAGGAGTCACTCAGTTTCTAATAGAGAAACCCAACCTTTCATGGTTGAGGGGCATAGAAGGGAAAAACTGGGCCACTAATGAGATGGAAAGCAAACTCACCTGACCCTGAGCTGTGAGGTAGAGTGTAGCATGACAGGTAAACAAACCACAGAATGTAGTCTGCAAAACTGTCTGGCACCAAAATCTACCCTCAAACTCAAATTATTTAAAATAAACATTCTGTCATCATTTGAGCTTTGAATGCCAGCCACATACATCATTTGAGCTTTGTTCTTTCGTGAAACACAAAAGAAGATGTTGTGCAAAGAAGTATCTGTGTGTAAAACTAAAAATAATGCCTTCCACCGCAGCTGTCAGATCTCATTTGTGCCTGAGCATATTCAGACTTACACTAGTGCTAACGACACTAAACACTGTTGCTTCTCATATCTGGCAGACTGAATATGAAACAGCAACACTTATTTATAAAGCACATTTAAAAACAACATAAACTGATCCAAAGTAGACAATGTGGAACAGATACATGTAGATGATGAAGATTGCATTACAGTAATAGATGCCTAATGCATGGATGACTAATTCCAAATCTTTGCTTGACAGAATATACTTTTTAGTTTTGTAATCGAGTCATGTCAAAGAAGTCAAAGATCACTCCAAGGTTTTTGTAAATTTAGAGTGGAACTAACTGGACTTTTAGGACAGGGAAAGAAGGGATGGGGCAACCTAAAATCAAACATTTGTTTTATCTTCATTAAGCTGACAAAAAATTGTTCACCATCCAACTCTTAATATCATTAATGCACTTGAACAAGACATTAAATGAAAATGTAGTGCCAGGCCTTACTGGAAGGTAAAACTGGGAATCGTTAGCATAACTGTGATAATCAATATTATATTCCCGAAAAATGTAGCCAAAAAGGAAGTATATAAAGGGGGAATAATAAAGGTCCCAAAACGGATCCCTGGGCCACGCTACACAATAAAGTATGATGAGGAAAAAATTGCCAAATTTACAAAAAATGTCCTGTTCTCAAGGTAAGAAGCAAAAATATTTTCAAAAATATTACTTTGTGCTGCAGGATATATATATATTTTTTTTTTCCAGCAGAGTTTGCACAACTGCATGTTTAAATCTAGCTGGCACAAAACCTTTGGCTAAAGAACTTTCTTTACTACAGCTGTCACCATAGCACTAATAGTAGAATAAACATCTTTAATATCCAACAATAACAATATCTAACTTGGATCCAGAACACTTAGATTGCAATAGCTAACTGGATTAAAGAGAGAGGTTGGAAATGAGACAGACAACTAACAGGACGAGACAGATGTTAAACATCTAATTCAGAATAGCACAAGACAAACACAAAAGCCTCGGAACTGGAGGATTAAGGGAGAGAAAGGGTGAGAGCAATCAGATTCAGACACAACTGGATAGTGGTCAAACATACATGGCTCAGTAACCTCCAAATCTGAAATAAAAAACAAAAAAACAAAACAAAACACAAGATCTATTGTATGACCACAGTTGGACTGATGTTAAAATCCCTAAGAATCAATTGGCTGTTAGCACGAGTCACCATTTTTGGAGCTTGACAAAAGTGTTGTCATTGCATGGTAAACATAGCATGAATATTGTTCAAAACACTTAATTTTTGGAATTAAATGTATAATGATGAATCAATTGTAATTATTGTTACCGTCCAGCCCTGTTAAATCTAAGACAGATGTACAGTACCATAAGTGCAGTCTATATGACTCTATGTTGTTGTTTTGTCTCAGGGTTCATGGGTCAGATCTCCTCTCTGCTGCTATGAGTCCTCATGCCTGGATCTTTTGCGCCCTTCTCTGCATCCTCACTTGTGAACGGAGCAAGAGTGCATACAAAGGGCCTGTCCTGAGCCGAAAGCGGAGACTGGTAGAGGACGTAGCCGATGGGGCCCCGAGGAAGTGCTCTTATACATTCTTGGTCCCAGAGCAGAAGATCACGGGGCCGATCTGTGCCAGCCAGGGCCCTTCTCTGCCAGATAAAGAGCGCGTGACGCAGTCAGATATAGCTGACGTGCGGGAGCTCTTGACCAAGCAGAGACGTGAAATGGACACACTCCGGATGATCGTGGATGTGGATGGAAACATGGTTAACGAAATGAAACTTTTACGTAAAGAGTCGCGCAACATGAACTCCCGCGTTACCCAGCTGTACATGCAGCTGCTGCATGAAATCATTCGCAAGCGTGATAATTCGCTGGAGCTGGCACAGCTGGAGGGACGGATCCTCAACAGCACGGCCGAGGCACTGCGGCTGTCTGCCCACTACAGGGAGCTGGAGGTGCGCTTCTCCGCGATGGCCACGCTGGTCAATAACCAGTCGCTGCTGATCGCGGCTTTGGAGGAGCGATGCCTACAGGTGTACGGGAATCATAGACGAGAGCCGCTGCCTCCTCCACTCGTGCAGGTCGTGCCTGAGAACATCCCGGTGTATGTGCCTCGCTTCTCGAATGAGATCCAGAGGAGTCAAGGCTGGCCCGTTCCAGATGACAGGAGTTCCAGGACGGCTCCGCCACCCACGGGAGGTTCCCCTCAGGGAAACTTCAGTCTGGAGGGTAATGAAGCCATTACACAGCAAAACACACAGCATCTGTGTCTGCCAACCAGCACTCTTGTCATTTCCATTAGTGTTGCTACACTTCAACAAAATGTATCAGCATTTTCAACACTCAACACTCACATGCACACCAAACACATCACATTTAAAGAATAGCAATAGAATCATCCTGAAATACCAGAGGACTGCATTTCTAGGACCCTAGTTTTTTGACAGTGCCACCTAGTCAATTCTACTCCATCAGACCTGATTCTAACCTGAAATAAACAGGTGCAAAAACTAGACCCATTAGTATTATATTTTAAATAGTCTTTTCATCTTGTTTTTTGTTGTTGTTGTTGTTTGTTTGTTTTTATGAAAGAGCAGCACAGCCATCTGTTACTTGAATGTGCAAGGATTTTGGTGTTTGTCGCTTCCAGTTATTTTAGCTGTACAAAACTCTGTTAAGATGCTTGATATTGCAAACTGGCATTAGTTATCAAATAATCTCATTTATAATCACAGTCATAAATACACTGGTCAGCAGTGCAAACCATTTATACTGTTTCAAGAAGGTTACCATCAGTTATATTTAGGGTTAAGGGTTTGTTAGAAGAATATATCAATGAATGTAAACAGATATAATTTGTAATCTAAAAAATTAAACCAAGCCTTAAATGCATGAATGCATGTTATTGCTTGATGTTAGTAACTTTCCACAAGTTTAGTTTTCTAAGACATGCAAAATAATCAGACAATAAAAAGTAATTGTGGACTTATGTACTTTAAAGACTAGAGCATTGTGCTTGCAATGCCAAGTTCATCAGTGCAATTCCCATTTTATTAGTTCAAAGCAAGAACTAATAAAATGTATACTTTGAATGCATTGGATAAAAACATCTGCCACATGCATGAATGTAAATCAAAAGCATATCAGAAATGTACAATATGTAATGTACAATAGCCTAATAAGACCCAATGTAACATTTAAACCATAGGCCTGTGCAGAATATTACTCAGTCAAGAAAACTGAGCAAGTTCTCTCTCTTGTTAGCAGCTAACCTTATACACATTAACAGGTATCTGGTAATCTAATATGTCAGTATTGAAGAGCTGTATTGATGCTCGTTCCTCATCAGCGGTGTGGGTTCACTCATTTATGTGTGCTGGTGTCTTGAGGTCCCTTTCGGGACTGTCTTCAGGCGATGCAGGCTGGACACTCCACCAGCGGGACGTATCTTCTCAAGCCGGACGGGACAGAAACACCTGTGCAGGCCTGGTGTGAGCATGATGTGGACAGAGGCGGCTGGACGCTTATCCAGAGGAGGAAAGATGGATCCATCAACTTCTTCAGAAACTGGGACAGCTACAAGGTAGCGATGTTTGACTCACAATGAATCACTCTTTTGAACCAGTTGTTTTGAATGATTCATTACCAGATGACTTTGTCATCAAAAACAGTGAGATAAACGACAATATTCCAATAAAAATTAGACAAAAACACATGTCGGAACAACAGTGCAATCTTTGGCGAATATTAAAAAGCAATAGAGTGCTCCACTGGTGACGCATTTTTGTAAGCAAACCCATAGGTTTGCATCACTGGTTCCCTTGACAAAAACCCAGAAGGATTTTTCCTTTGGCTTTTGGATTATTGCAGAAAATATGCCCTGTGACCCAAAAAGGTTTATGCATGCTTCTACCTACGTTTCTGCAAAACTCAAAATACTTACCTATACGTACAAATCGCTGCAGTTTCCAGTCGAAATGAGCACTAGAGGCAGTAAAACTCTTTTATTCCTTTTGACACAAAGTATAATTTACAGGGCCAGACTTTTGATTAAGAAAGCCTAATTTTCACTCAATTCCATGCACAATTTTAACATGCTGCGAGATTTGAAAACAGGCACTCTTGAACATTAGTGTTGCATATCTAGCTTCACATGTATGGGTTTTCTAACGCAGTATGTTTGCTTCGTAGTGTTGCACTTGTGAGATGAAGCACTCCGGAACAAATCCTGTGAAACTAAGGTTCGACAAAACAGCTCAAACCCGCGTAGAAGCAAATTAAAATAGCACTGCTGCATCAGCGAATTCCTGTACTAATGTAACAAAAACATGGCCACGGTCACATATTGATTGCGTGTTTTAGTGCCACTTGTGGGATATTTCACTTTAAAACTGCCACAAAACTGATGCTACAAGACACATAATATAGGTGCTGCAGAAACTTTGCCACAACCACGTATTTTCAATGAGCCTCGGTTGCTTGTTCATTATGATAATCTTCACAGATTAACACAACTTTTATGAATTTTTAAGCCTAAAGGCAATTGGCAGAAGTGAAAAGCTAAACAACAGTAAACGAACTACACCACGGTCACATGACTTCAACATCACCACCATTAAACTTTGACAAATATTTCTGGAAGTTTGAGTAAGAATAGTTTGATTCGAAACAGAACAACTGGTGAGTAGATGAGTTTATCTGTTTGGCATGATGGTGTTCAATGTCCCGACAAAATCTGTGGTGCCTTTAGACACTTTTCAAGACAAATAAAAGCTTAAAAACACACACACAAGCAGGTATCACTGATGTATTTTATGTCGTAGAATAAAACATGGAAATATTTTGATCTTGTGTTCAACACAGAGCTCATTTCAGACATTTAACCAAAAACCCATTCCAAAAACCCACTGGCTTCAGGACGATGGAACTGGAGGTGCTAAAATGCAACTGGTTTCCAAGTTTTTCCTACAAAAATACCTCATCCCTGCAGCACTCTATACAGACAAACGATTATATGAGTTGGACCGTGTCTCTATGAGCTGCGATTTGCACATTTTCTTCAGCAAATGGACCTTCATGAGCCTCTGTCAGAGAATCAGACTCAGAGGAACATTAGTAATGAAGGTGGAGATGATGTAGCTCCCAAACAGCTGGATCTGGTTCTCAGGATTTGCGCCTCGCGTCTGTTTGTTTTGATTGTGCTCGTGCCTGTGTGTCAGTGTTTCTTTCATTCTGAGCCTCGCGCACACACACACACACACACACACACACACACACACACACACACACACACACACACGCGTTTGTTTTTGTGAATTGTGGGGACATTGTATAGGTGTAATGGTTTTTATACTGTACAAACTGTATTTTCTATCATCCTACACCAGCCCTACACCTAAACCTACCCCTTACAGGAAACTTTCTGCATTTTTACTTTCTCAGAAAAACTCATTCTGTATGATTTATAAGCCTTTTGAAATATGGGGACATGGGGATATATCCTCATAAATCACCTTCTCCTTGTAATACCTGTCATACCCATGTCATTATACAAATTTGTGTCCTCATATATCACAAAAACACACACATGCAAACACACACACAGAGTGAAGCATCCTAAACCTCAACGTCACACACTTTCCAGCGAAGCCAAAGCGTGTGATGAGTTGCTGCTGCAGGTGTGTTTGCACTGTAACTAAACTCACACATGCTTATTGCTGTAGTTTAATAATAACAATCGGCTGCAGTATGTGCTGAATTCAGCAGTGATGTCTTTAAAATCTCTCATCAGCCCAAAGCCCCGTTGTTCAAAGAAGCCTGAGGCTACTTTGCATTTCCAGTATTTCAAAGGTAAAATGCGGTGGTAATGATAACAGCATCCAGTTACTGCCGTAAAACGCTGCGTTCTGCTCTCTTTTCCTTGTCCTCCAGAAAGGCTTTGGTGACGTGGATGGTGAGCACTGGCTGGGTCTGGAAAACATCTATAACCTGGGCAAGCAGGAGGACTACAAGCTGCTGGTGGAGCTGGAGGACTGGATGGGGAAGAAGGTTTACGCGGCCTACAGCAGCTTCCACCTGGAGCCCGAGAGCCAGTCGTACCGTCTGCGTCTGGGAACCTACCAGGGCAACGCCGGGGATTCACTGACCAGCCACAACGGCAAACAGTTCACCACGCTGGACCACGACAACGACGCCTTCTCAGGTGATCCTTCACCCCACATGATATTGTTTATGGCGTGTCATTATAAACCCTGGGTCATTTAAACTGAGTTACATATGGTACACCAATCAGAATGACATGTTTACAAGGACAACAAGAATACACTGCAAAATAAGTCTTGTTTTCCAGTGCAAATATCTAAACATTCCTAAGTCAAGATGCACTACATTGCCAAAAGTATTGGGACACCCCCTTCTAATGAACAGGTTTGACTACTTTAGTCATTTCCATGAATTTCCAGTTTTGAAAGTGTCTAAAATGACCCAGTCATTGGTGTTTGGTGATGAGTTTTTGGCTCAAGGTCTGCATTTAAAGTCACACCAGATGTTTCTGCAGACCAGTCAAGTTCTTCCACACTGACTCAATCAATCATTTCTTTTTGAACCTGGTCTTATACACAGAGGCATTGTCATGTTAGAATAGAAAAGGGTCCTGTCCAAACTGTTGCTATAAAATTAGAAGCACACAATTCCCTAGAATATCATTATATGCCTAAACATTAAGATTTGTACTCATGGAAATTACTAAAGCAGTTCAACAGTTAGAAGGGGGTGCCAATACTTTTGGCAATATAGTGTACATTAATTGTGAGGCAGAATGACTAAGACACTGATTGTTGATTGTTTTTCAGGTAACTGTGCTCATTTCCACAAGGGTGGCTGGTGGTACAGCGCCTGCGGTCAGGCCAATCTGAACGGCGTATGGTACTCCGGCGGAGTCTATCGCAGCCGCTTTCAGGACGGCATATTCTGGGCTGATTATGGAGGGGGGTTTTACTCCATGAAGTCTGTGCGTATGATGATCAGACCCATTGACTGAAGCCGGACTGACTGACTTCAGCTTCTTTATGGTTCGGTGGGAAACACAGTTTGTATGAGTAATGTTTGGAGTTTGCTTGATTTACAAATGATGTGACAGAGAAATGAAAAGTGTACAGTTACAGATGAAAGTAGATCATCACCATTTTGTAATTAAAATTTATATCAGTCTTCTCAGTGTCATGCTTTGAGCACATTTTAGCAAACTGTGTCCACAACAAGATGTTTGATTGGGTTTTTCATGATTAGAAATAAGTCATAAAAGCATCTGCAATGACTTATATGGCAAAAAGTGGTACCTTTTAAAAAAAAAAAAAAAAAAAAAAAAACTTACTTAAAAATATTTGTCGTTTCAAGTCAAAATATCTAAAAATTCTTAAATTAAGATGTATTTACCAAATAAGCAAAATCTCATAAGATGATTTGTTTCCAAGGAAAAAAAAAAAAAAATTTAATTAAGTGCATTTTGCTTAAAACAAGTAAAATTATCTGCCAGTGAGGTAAGTAAAATTCTCTTCTTTTAAGAATATTTTACTTACCCCACTGGCAGATAATTTTACTTGTAAGATAAGCCTTTTTTGCAGTGGAGATATTTCTACATGGTTTAACATGTAAAAATAAGTTTGTTTAGTATAAATTAATGTATTTAGGTTAATTCAGTAATGTCTTTTTTCCCCCGATGTATTATGAGCTGTCCAGTGAGAGCATAATGTAACAAGATTTTAATTTTACATCAGAAGCTTTGCTTAAATATTTTAATTATTACAGTAGTTCATTCAACTCCAAATGCTGCCACTTTCTATCATTCTGTCATTTTGATCAATATTCAAACATGTATTTAAAACACATTTAGGTGAAATACATCCGTCCATACGACACAGTTTCTCCCACCTCCCATTTGTTTTGGTGGCTTTTTAGGCATTACAGGGGCAGAAGAACAGGGAACAGACAATGAGAAACATATTGCTGGGCTCCAGACGGTGCTGCATGGGGAAAGTGGGTAAGAGTAACCACCGGATGGAAACGGGCCAAATGTCTGTGGTTGTTGTGTGTTTTTCCTTCTCCTCCATCAGTCCAGCTACTGGCTAATGCACATGTTCTCTGTGCAGATGTTTAACTAACTTTAGCTTTGAATAAAAGCTTCTGCTTCATCAATGCATGGAACTGTAGATTTTTTTGCTTTTGTAGTTGATTGGTTGCCTTCATTGCTGCTATAATAGTGTTACAAAAGGCTTTTGACTGAAACTTGCTGTTCTTCTACATTAATTTTTGATTAACTGACTTTCAGAAATGCAAATTAACTCTCGATAACTTGGCAGAAAACCTGATGCAATGAAACGAAGGACCAGACTTGTGTTATTGTCTGTTTGTGGTCTGAAAAACGCTCCTCTAACATGAAGGAACAAGAATAACGTGTTTGTTTTATGGAAGGGTCACAGATTTGAAGTCCATCCATCAAAACCAATTTAAAGACTTCTTCCTAAAAACACACAAAGAGTGGAAAAGTACAAATACACTGAGTTCAGCAACACAAAGAAACTTGAGCATTTTCTTCTCAAACTGATGATCAAAATGACAAAGAAACAGCCAAGAGCCAATAACACACCACCACTACAACTTTAATACATCTTTATGGAGTGTTTATTGCCATATAAACTGAGAAAAAAAAAATCAGGCAAAAGGGTTTATAGGTTCTGCTCTTTAATTTGTCTTTTTTTCCATCACAAAGTTTTTAAAGAATGACTAGAGGGAGCTCTAGGCACTTGTTATGTGTGTTTTTTTGTCATTCTGGGTGGTTTCTAGGTGTTTTCCTCCGGTCTGGCATGAAAAGAGTCACTCCTGGTCTTCTGGTCTGTAGATGTGACTTTGTTTTCTGGTCCAAGAGATGAAATCAGTGCATCTGATCTGCAGTAGCAGAAATAAGAATCATTTATGCCTGGAGCACAAACGCTGCACTTGGTAAAATCATCATGTTAAATGCATACTTCACATACATTTTCATTTATTCACAGCAGTAATGTGTATTCTGTAGCACAGTGGTATGTTCTTGATGGTATGTTCCTCTGTCTGTATTCAGCACATACTGTAGGTTACTCTCATAGCAGTATAGACACTCAGAGCATCCAGATGCATAAATGCAAACCTCAAATTAACATAAACGTGCTGGTTGCATCAGCACATCCCTGAAGCACACAGGGAGCCAGTGTGATCCCCAGTGTTTCCAGAAACTCCTCTGGTTTCTCGGGCTGAAGGAAAAGCCTTCTTTCAGTGCTGGCATAGTGTGAGCCGGGCCTGAGATCTGACTGTCGGTCACACTGTTTGACCAGGTCTGGTGAAGCGTGACCCTGTCGAGCGGTTCGTGACTGCTGGCTCTCAGGAGGTGCTTGTGGGTAAAGGTGACATCTCTGGCCCACATGCGGAGACCACACGGCTGTCCTGGACATCTGAAGGGAGTCATTCTGAGAGCGTAGAGTGGAAAAGAACTCAACACGGAGAGCTGAGAGATGCTGTGAAAAACCTCACGTCAGAATTCCCACCGGTCTTTCTGGAATCTGCGGAAGCTAGAAAGTCCAACCATAGATTTTTTTACAGACATAAAAGACATATAACATACATACATGAACAGACTTTATCATAAGGAATTAATTGAACAATTCAGTTCGGGATGCCAAGTGCACTTACTGGATGATGTTGGTAATTGTTAATCTATGCTGTCCTACAAAAATACCAATAAAAAAGACTGGAAATAAAATAAGTGGGTGTTTCACACTAGAACGGACTGCAATTTACATGCTAAGATAATGCAATGTCTGACTATTGGTTAACAAGATTGCGCAGCCTTGCACTTGTTTTCTACCTGAATGAATCAGTGTTTTTGAATGACTCATTAATTCTTCCCTACGAGTCCACTAATAAATTCCACTTGAAGGATCGATCATTTCCATCAAACATGCATTTTATTCAAAACATGGTTTTGTTAAAACATCCTAATTTGTAATCTTTTTTAGTTTAAAAGTGTCTTGTAGTTTTCATTCTTGCATTCATTATTTGAATTCTGGATATTTATGAGAAATATTTGGCATGATAAAATGCAATAAACAGGAAGCTGCAGCAAAACATGTTTGAAAACCTCAGATTCACCCAGAATGATTATTTTATGCTCCGGCGTTTAACCCAGCATATGATAGTGACAAAAATAACATTTCTTGCATTTGTACTAGCCTGTTTTGTCCCGGTAGAAGAATCAGTCTTCAACATCATTACATGTCTTCAGTAAACACCTGCATTTCCAGATGCTTCAGTGAGAGTCATTCACATTCAAATACAGTGAAACCTGAGTAAATGTGAAACGCTCTTGAGTATTTACATTCACAGATGGCAGGTCATGGGCAGAAAGTTTGTTGAAACACAAAGATCTGTCATGAGACATAGAATAAAAATGTCGCCAAGGCATTACACAGAGAATATGATGCTGTAAAAAAAAAAGTTTATTATGTGATGAGATGTTTGTTGTTCATTTTACAAGCACAGTAGTAACAGACTCCTGATAATTCCATTTAAACACCTTAGAAATGAGCGTTTGAGGTGATTCAGTTCAGTTCAGTAACACTGCAGTTCATTAATTGTGCATACACACTGTATATACAGTGTATTTTTGCACATGCATCTGTGTATGTGTGAGTGCAACTCCACTGCAGACTGGACAAGCACAAGGGAATATGTCACAGCCTCGTGGGGGAAATATAAGCACTTAACTAAGGAAGACTGAGGGAGTATCAGGATCTTGTTTTTAAAGTCATTTCACAATCACATGCCAGACAAGCAGAATGTTCCAAAAACACACATTTCTCATGTGCAAAGCATACGCTTCACATGTGATTTTCACATGTTCATGAATAACATGTATATGTGACCACATGTTTTTGCACATGTGGTTAGTCCTCCCATTCAATGCTTTAAAGGGATAGTTCACCCAAAATATGAAAATTCAGTCATTAATTACTCACCCTCATGTCTTTCCAAACCCGTAAGACCGTTCATCTTCGGAACACAAATTAAGATATTTTTGCTGAAACCCGAGAGCTTTCTGATGCTGCATAGACCCTGCAATGCAACTGACACGGTCAAGGCCCAGAAAGGTAGTAAAGACATCGTTAAAATAGTCCATGTGACATCAGTGGTTCAATCGTAATGTTATGAAGGGCAGGGCCCCTGTAAATTACGCAAGGCCCCGCCTCCCCCTCGTGTCAAAGCAGCATGGCACTTTCAATCTGCTGCAGAGACGAGGAAAAATAGGAAAGAAAGTGAGCAAGATAAGGGTAAGTGATGGATTTTACAAAGCTGACGTTAAAACGGTGGCTTCTGCATTGTGTTTTGTCGATTTAATCCTGCATTTCATGAGAGCTTTAAAGATGCTGTTGCCAGTGTAATAATGGTGTCGCTCACTGTGTTATCATGGGAACTTCAAAAGACCTGAAAAATTTGGAGATACCTTATTATATGAATTGTTTAGATTTTTAGAACATATATTATGTTTATATTTATATTAGCGACCAGTTAAACTATAAATTAAATATAAATATAAATTAATGTTAAAACACAAAACATTTTAAATTAGTCGTTATTTGAGTAAAGTTTTATATATATATATATATATATATTAGAGATGTTCCGATACCCTTTTTCCCTTCCCGATACCGATTCCGATGCCTAGGCTCAGGGTATCGGCCGATACAGAGTACTGATCCGATACCTGGGTGTGTATCTGGTTATACAGCTGTGTGTATGTGGCGAGGGGGGCGTGGTTCAGCGAGGTCTGCAGCGGGAGAGAGAGCTGGGAGACGAGCGGTGCATAAGTGGGTCAAGTGCAATTGATAACACCTGTGTCTTGTTTCAGTAATTGGCATGGAGGGACCGGATAAAGCCACCAGAACGGGAGGCTAGAGAGAGAGAAGGACTGGGAACTCGAGGTGGACAGAGAGACTGGTGCTAGAGGAAGAGAAGATACACAGATCTGATATTCTGAGTTATTGGTTGAAACGTTTGGGAGCGCAGTGAGCGCCCCGCCTTGTTTTGTTATTGTGAAAGAGCACCGAATTAAAAATCCTACGAGTTCCAGTCACGCCGACCCTGTCTTCTTCCTTTCACCCCTGAACCACATCACACTGGTGCCGAAACCCGGGATAGGAAGAAGAACGCCGCCGCCGTCATGCAGTCCCCGCCGTCATCGCCATTGGCGGAGGTTATCCAATCACTCGCGGGACTTCACCAGGAACACCATCAGGCACTGCTGGGCATAAGGGACGACCAGGAACGGAGTTTTCGAGCCCTCCTACAAGCCCAGCAAGAAGACCGCGAGTTGTTCCGGAGCTGGATTGACCAGGAGGTTCGGACCACTCGTTCTCCACCTGCCTCAGCCCCGCCCCTGCACGTACCTCTCCACAAAATGGGTCCCCAGGACGACCCGGAGGCATTCTTGGACCTGTTTGAGAGGTCGGCTGAGGCATCTGGGTGGCCCCCGGTAGACTGGCCGGTGCGGCTCATCCCTCTACTGTCTGGAGAAGCCCAGCTCGCCGCACAACAACTGCCAGTTCGGAACCTCCTGGTCTACGATGACCTGAAACACGCCATTCTCCAGCGGGTCGGCCTGAGTCCCGAGCAGCACCGCCAGCGGTTCCGGTCAGTGGATCTCGGGGAGGGTGGCCGACCCTTCGCGATGGCACAACAGCTCCGGGACGCCTGCCGCAGATGGCTGATGGCCGATGGAAGCGACGTCGAGGAGGTGATCGACAAAGTGGTGCTGGAGCAGTTTGTGGCTCGGCTGCCGAAGAAGACGGCCCAATGGGTCCAGTGCCACCGCCCGGCGTCGCTGAAACAGGCCATCCAACTGGCGGAGGACCAGATGGTGGCGTGTCCTGGGGTCGGCGAGGCCCTGCCATCTGTCTCTCTCTCTCTCCCTTCTCCTCTGTTTCTGCCTTACAAACCTGTCCCTCTTCCCAGGTCCAGGGGAAACCTTCCTCCACGAGTCCCACCCCGGGAAAGGGGTGGCCCGAGGCCAGAGCCGCTAGCTGCCCCGAGGGCGCCGCCCAGGGGGATGGGGCCAGCTGGTGGTAGCGCACCCGCAGCTCCCGTTCCTCCGCTCCCTCCACGCCAATTCTTTGACCCACTTCCTGCCACTGGAGTGGCGGGGAAGCCTGGGCCGGTCTGTTGGCGTTGCGGGGACCCAGGCCATTTTATCAGTCGGTGTCCCGTGATGGAGGTGGGCACACTGATCCGGGTCCCGGACGCCCCACAGGCTGCCCCCGATCAAGCTGGCCTGTACCAGATACCTGTGAGTATTAAGGGGGGTACGTATCAGGCTTTGGTGGATTCAGGATGTAACCAATCCTCAATGCATCAAAGCCTGATTCAATCGGAGGCATTGGATAAGAGCCGCATGGTTAGGGTACGGTGTGTGCACGGCGACGTGGTGAACTACCCCCTAGTGTCGGTGGCTATTCAATTTAGGGGACAAAAGCATAGGATAGAGGTGGCAGTTAGCCCGCACCTCAGACATCCGCTGATTTTGGGAACAAATTGGCCAGGGTTTGGTGTATTATTGGGGCATTTATGTGCGGATGTCTCTTGGAGCAATGGAGAGCGGGGAAGGGGGGGCGGTCGTGCAGGTGGGAGAGGCTGAGCCGGGACCAATGGGAGCTGAGGCAGGGGAACGGAGTGCTGTTGTGGGGAGAAACCTCGCAGAGTGTGATGATTTTCCCCTGGAACAGTCTCAGGATGAGTCGCTCAAAAATGCGTTTGATCAGGTCCGTTCCATCGACGGTCAGCCTCTCCAGCCGACGCAATCGCTCTCCTATCCTTATTTTGCTATTTTAAAAGACCGGTTGTACCGAGTGACCCAAGACACTCAGTCAAAACGAGATACAACGCAGTTATTAGTACCAAAAAGCCGTCGGGAAATGCTTTTCCAGGCGGCTCATTGCAATCCAATGGCCGGGCATTTGGGACAAACTGCAACACTGAATCGTCTAATGACCCGATTTTTCTGGCCGGGCATCCATGAGAACGTGCGCAGGTGGTGTGCGTCTTGTCGTGAATGTCAGCTGGTAAACCCACCGGCCACCCCAAAAGCACCATTGTGCCCGCTCCCTCTGATGCAGGTCCCCTTCGAACGAATTGGTATGGACCTCATCGGGCCATTAGAACGATCTGCACGTGGGTATCGCTTTGCCTTAGTCTTGGTGGATTATGCAACGCGATATCCAGAAGCAGTGGCGCTCCGCAGCATTTCCGCAAAAAGTGTGGCGGACGCACTGTTTCATTTAATCTCCCGGGTGGGAATCCCGAAAGAGATTCTCACCGATCAAGGCACGGCGTTCATGTCACGGACCCTCCGCGAACTTTACGAGTTACTGGGCATTAAATCGATTCGTACCAGTGTCTACCACCCACAAACGGACGGGCTGGTCGAACGATTTAATCGTACATTGAAAACCATGATTCGGAAGTTTGTTCACGAGGACGCCAAAAATTGGGACAAATGGCTGGAACCCCTGTTGTTTGCTGTGCGCGAGGTTCCCCAAGCCTCCACGGGGTTTTCCCCCTTCGAGCTTCTCTACGGACGACAGCCCCGTGGGGTGTTGGACGTCCTAAGAGAAACTTGGGAGGACGGACCTTCGAACAGTAAGAACGAAATTCAGTATGTGCTGGACCTGAGAACAAAACTCCACACTTTAGGGCGGCTCTCTATGGAGAATTTGTTACAGGCTCAGGGCAGACAAAGCCGGCTATATAACAGGGGAACCAGATTACGCGAATTTGCACCGGGAGAGAAAGTGCTTGTATTGCTCCCAACTTCTAGCTCCAAATTACTCGCCAAGTGGCAAGGACCCTTTGAGGTCACACGACGAGTTGGGGATCTCAATTATGAGGTGGTGCGGTCAGACAGGAATGGGGCACGTCAAGTTTACCACCTCAATCTCCTTAAAAAATGGAGCGAGGCGGAGTCAGTGATGTTGGCGATGGTGGTGAGTGGGGAGGAAGATCTCGGGCCAGAAGTGAAAACTAAAACCCAATCTCTCGCTCTGGCCCCAGTAGGGGATCACCTCTCGCCCTCCCAGCTCACTGATGTAGCCAAGTTGCAAGCGGAGTTTGCAGATGTGTTCTCGCCCCTGCCTGGTCGCACAGACCTCATTCAGCACCACATTGAGACCGAACCGGGCGTGGTAGTGCGCAGCCGGCCGTATCGTCTACCTGAACACAAAAAAAAGGTGGTTCAGACTGAATTAGAAGCGATGCTGGATATGGGGGTAATAGAAGAATCCAACAGTGACTGGGCGAGCCCGATAGTTTTAGTGCCTAAAACGGACGGCTCGGTTCGGTTCTGTGTGGATTATCGTAAGGTGAATGCTGTGTCGAAATTCGATGCATATCCAATGCCGCGGGTTGACGAATTGCTTGATCGGCTAGGTTCTGCTCGATTTTATTCGACACTGGATTTAACGAAAGGATATTGGCAGATCCCCTTAACTCCAATATCCAAAGAAAAGACAGCTTTCACAACGCCGTTTGGGTTACACCAATTTGTTACACTTCCTTTCGGCTTGTTCGGGGCTCCAGCCACCTTTCAGCGACTCATGGACCGGATACTCCGACCACACGCTGCGTATGCTGCTGCCTATTTAGATGACATTATCATCTATAGCAACGACTGGCAGCGTCATATGCAGCATTTACGGTCCGTTCTGAGATCGCTGAGAGGGGCGGGGTTGACGGCCAACCCGAAGAAGTGTGCGGTTGGGCGTGTGGAGGTCAGGTATCTGGGTTTCCACTTGGGTCACGGGCAGGTGCGTCCCCAAATTGATAAGACCGCAGCGGTTGCGACCTGTCCGAGACCCAAGACCAAAAAGGAGGTGAGGCAGTTCCTGGGGCTGGCGGGATATTATAGGCGATTTGTGCCCAAGTATTCGGACCTCACCAGCCCGCTGACTGACCTCACTAAAAAGGAAGCACCAGATCCGGTCCAGTGGACAGAGCAGTGCCAGCAGGCTTTCACCCAGATAAAGGCTGCTCTGTGTGGCGGGCCGCTCCTACACTCTCCTGACTTTTCTCTCCCTTTTTTGTTGCAGACTGACGCATCGGACAGGGGGCTTGGAGCAGTCCTGTCCCAGGAGGTAGAGGGTGAGGAACGACCGGTGCTGTACATCAGTCGTAAGCTCTCGAAGAGAGAGACGATGTACAGCACCATAGAAAAGGAATGTTTGGCGATAAGGTGGGCAGTCCTCACCCTCCGCTATTATCTCCTGGGGCGGGAATTCACTCTCTGTTCGGACCACGCCCCCCTGCAGTGGCTCCACCGCATGAAGGATACCAACGCGCGGATCACCCGTTGGTATCTGGCATTACAGCCTTTTAAGTTCCAGGTGGTCCACAGACCGGGTGTACAGATGGCTGTGGCCGACTTCCTCTCCAGGAATGGGGGGGGGGGGGGGGCTGCAGGCCGGACGGCTCCCCGGCCTGAGTCGGGCGGTGGGGGTATGTGGCGAGGGGGGCGTGGTTCAGCGAGGTCTGCAGCGGGAGAGAGAGCTGGGAGACGAGCGGTGCATAAGTGGGTCAAGTGCAATTGATAACACCTGTGTCTTGTTTCAGTAATTGGCATGGAGGGACCGGATAAAGCCACCAGAACGGGAGGCTAGAGAGAGAGAAGGACTGGGAACTCGAGGTGGACAGAGAGACTGGTGCTAGAGGAAGAGAAGATACACAGATCTGATATTCTGAGTTATTGGTTGAAACGTTTGGGAGCGCAGTGAGCGCCCCGCCTTGTTTTGTTATTGTGAAAGAGCACCGAATTAAAAATCCTACGAGTTCCAGTCACGCCGACCCTGTCTTCTTCCTTTCACCCCTGAACCACATCACAGTGTACTACTAGCCCTGTATGAATTGATACAATTATTTTATGGTGTGCTTCACCATAGATAGATAGATAGATAGATAGATAGATAGATAGATAGATAGATAGATAGATAGATAGATAGATAGATAGATAGATAGATAGATAGATAGATAGTCTGGCGAGTAAACAAAAAATATAATGTTTGGAAAATGGCACATCTTTTTAAATATCTAAAAGTACACTCTTAACATCAGTCAGTCAAGCATTATAAATATATTATAATCAAGTATTATTTAATGATAGAATTTTAGCAAATAGAATTAAAACTTGGTAACCATGTATGAATGCATATTAGTCATTTTAACTGAATTTAGGACCGGTGGTGGTGCTTTTTTGGTCATTCAGTGTTTCTGTAAAAATGGGGAAAAACTATCAATAATACTGATAAGATAATAATCATACTATGAATTCCACTAAGAACAATATAAACGCACTAAGGATTAACGAGCTGCTGGATTCATGAATATTAATCACGTTGTCTGCATTCGCTCGAACTGATTTGCTGAAATCAAAACAGGGCTGATAATAGGTGAGCGCCAGCCAATGAGATTGTCGTTTGCGCATTAGCTCCGCCTACTACCGGAAAACCCAGCAGTTAAACTGAAGAATTGCAAAGGAACTCTGTTATTTTGATAGAAAAATAAAACAAAGAATATCGTTTACATACCATGCAGAATTGACGCGCCACACGTAAGACTCTCTCGCTCCCTCTCCCTCTCTCTCTCTCTGCGTGTGAGGAAAAAAGCAAAGTGACGGCGAGTCGTGCGCTTCACACTAGAGCTTACAGTACGTCAAATACAGGTGCGCTGCGCATTCATTCAGATGACCTGAAAAATAGATCGCTTGACGGAGAGAGAAACTCTGAAGCGCTCCAAGTGTTCAGCGAGTGACAATATATCTGTGCTAAACTTATCTTAAGCCTCCCAGTAAAATCTGATCATTTATTAGCCAGTGGCTAATATTAGACATCATTTATTCGCCCAGGGTGAAGATTTAGTCGCATATGCGAGTGATTTAACTTACTGTCAATGTGCCAGCACGTTTGTATTTCTTCTTCGCTGCTCTAAATAGTGGTTGCTTGTGTGGCAACACAGCACAACTTCCTGTGTTTGCATTCTGAGCAGCATAGAAGAATTGATTTCCCATTTGCAGCATTAAGCAAAGCTAGTGCGAATAACTACAGGTCTTGTTTAAGAAAATGGTATCGGATCGGTACATGGGTTCAAGTACTCGCCGATACCGATGCCAGAATTTTTTGTGGTATCGGTGGAATTTCCGATACTAGTATCGGAATCGGAACAACCCTAATATATATATATATATATGTATATGTATATATATTGTGACGGGGTGGAAGAATCACGCAACAAGGAGAGCTGAAATAAATTCCCCCGGAGGGTGGATTTATTCACAAAGAAAAGGGTGCAAAGTGAAGAGTGGCTTGTTGAAAGGGTGCGGTGCTCTCCGTGTGTGATTTCCTGGGTGCGGTGAGTCGGGGTTGTGCTCGTGGCAGAGCTGGATCGATCACTCGCTGGCCTCTGAAATCAAGAAGAGTCAACACGTTAGTTCCCTGCATGGAGGAAGCCAGTCTCCCCATTACCCAGCCTCGCATGGCTTTATCTGGCCACGGGCAAACGAGCCTCAGGTGTGGCCGATCCAGCCGTGATGAGCAGGTGCAGGTGTTTCGCATCCGTCTCCAGGGCAATGCTGATGAATGGTCGGGACGCTCGTCACACTATTCCCCCCCCCCAAGCGTTGTCCTGGTCCTGGTGGAAACATAAAGTAACAATAAGGGGAAAACTGGGGGTGGGTGGGGAGTGATCCCTGACAGACCTGCGTATGCTGACCAGAACCGAGAGAGTCCGTCAGCGTCAGCGTTGGAGGCTCCGGCTCAGTGGCGGACGATGAAGCAGAAGTCCTGGAGCGCGAGGAACCACCACGTCACCCTGGCGTTGGTGTCCTTAGCCCTGGCCATCCACTGAAGGGGCGCGTGGTCTGTGAGGAGGGTGAATTTTCGGCCCAGCAGGTAATACCGCAGCTCCAGGATTGCCCACTTGATGGCCAGAGCCTCTTTCTTGACGGTGGCGTAGTTCAGCCTTCATCAGCTTCCTGCTGATATACAAGACAGGGTGTTCCTCACCTTCCTGAACTTCGGACAGGACGGCTCCCACCCCTGCCTCGGACGCGTCCGTCTGCAGCAGAAAGGGGCAGCCGAAATCTGGTGCTCACAGGACCGGTTCCTCGGTCAGGGCGCGTTTGATTTGTTGGAATGCCTCCTCGGTCTCTGGACTCCAAACCACGCGCTCCGGCTGTCCCTTTCTGGTCAGGTCTGTCAAGGGGGCGGCTAGGGACAAAAAGTTGGGGATGAAACAGCAGTAGTACCCCACCAACCCTAGGAACGCTCGCACCTGAGTCGTCGTGCTGGGTCGCCGGGTGTCGCAGATGGCCTCCACCTTCTTCTCTTGGGGCTTGATGAGGCCCCGTCCGACCCGGAAGCCCAGGTACTTTGCCTCAAAGAGCGCTAGGTGACACTTGCGTGGGTTGGCGGTGAGTCCAGCCCTTTGAAGTTCCATGAGCACCCTTCGCAGACGGTCTAGGTGGTCCTCCCAATGCTCCGAACGGATTACGACACCATCGAGGTATGCTGCTGCGTACTGCTGGTGCGGGCGAAGGACGATGTCCATGAGCCTCTAGAACGTGGCGGGTGCCCCGTGAAGGCCGAAGGGAAGGGTCCGGTATTGCCAGTGGCCACTTGGGGTCGAAAAAGCTGTCTTTGGTTTTGCACTGTCCGAGAGGGGTACCTGCCAATATCCTTTTGTCAGGTCCAGAGTAGAAATATACCGGGCCTTTCCCAGGCGATCCAAAAGTTCATCCACCCGGGGCATTGGGTAGCCGTATAACTTCGAGACTTCATTGAGGCGCCGGAAGTCATTATAGAAGTGGAGGGTGCCATCTGGCTTTGGGACCAGAACGATTGGGCTGGACCAGGGGCTGCGCGATGGTTCAATCACCCCCAACTTCAGCATCTGTTGAATTTCCTCCTCAATAGCCTGCCGACGAGCCTCTGGAATGCGGTAAGGCCGTTGGTTTACAACAACTCCCGGTGGTGTTTTAATGTTGTGTTGGACTAGCTGGGTTTTCCCGGGGACGGATGAGAACACATCCGAGAACTGACCGATCAGGTGTTGCAGCTCAGCCTTCTGTGCTGCCGACAGACCGGGGTTGGTGTCCACCAGAACGGGCTCCATGGTGGTAAGGGCTACGGTCTGTTCTCTGGTCCCCACCCACTTCTTCAGCAGGTTGATGTGGTACAGCTGCTGGGGGCTCTGTCTCCCAGGTTGCCATACACGGTACGTTACGGGTCCCACCTTTTCCACTACCGTATACGGCCCCTGCCAAGTGGCCAGAAACTTGCAGGCAGTGGTGGGGACCAGCACCATGACTTGGTCGCACGTCTGGAACTCCAGAGGCTGAGCTGTCCGGTTATAGTGGCGCGCTTGGGCCTGGTGGGCTTTGGCCAGGTGTTCCCGGACTAATGGCATGACACGGTTGATGTGGTGCCTCATTTCGGTGACGTGCTCGACCAGGGACCGGTGTGGGGTGGGTTGTTGGTGTTCCCAAGCCTCCTTTGCCACGTTGAGCAGTCCGCGAGGTTGCCTCCCGAAGAGGAGCTCAAACGGAGTAAAGCCAGTGGATGCCTGGGGGACCTCCCGTATACCGAATAGGACTTAGGGTAACATCTGGTCCCAGTCTCGTTTGTCCTCTGCTGCCACTCGTCGCAACATCTGCTTGAGGGTTTGGTTGAAACGTTCGACGAGTCCGTCCGTTTGTGGGTGGTATACGGTCATCCGCAGTTGCTTTACCCGGAGCAGCTGGCAGAGGTCAGCCATTAGCCAGGACATAAACAGTGTTCCCTGATCGGTCAGGATCTCCGTAGGTATGCCAACCCGGCTGAATAACAGGAAGAGCTTGTGGGCGATGTTCTTTTCCATGGCTTTCCTGAGGGGGATGGCTTCGGGATACCGGGTTGCGTAGTCCACTATGACGAGGATGTGTTCATGTCCCCGGGCCGACTTCGGCAACGGCCCCACCAGATCCATCCCGATGCACTCGAAGGGCACCTCTATGATGGGTAGCGGAATGAGCGGCGAGGGGGGAGGTGGCGTAGGCGAGGTCTTCTGGCAGTCTGGGCAGGCTTGCAAAACCCTTTTACTTCGGCCTCCAGGCCGGGCCAGTGGAACCAATCTCGGATGCGTTGAATGGTGTTACCCGCGCCGAGGTGTCCTGCCAACGGATGTGAGTGCTCCAAATTCAGGACCGCTCTCCTTGTCGCGTGATTCTTCCACCCCATCACAGTGGTGGAGAATGCGGGCATAGAAAAAGGAAGCTTTCACCGACAAGTGATATCCAGGTTTCTAAAAACCCTCTCTGTTTGTTTGCACTTTTAGGAAGGCGAGTACTCCTCCCCTCAGGATGGAAGAACTTCTCCGGCAGTTGACCGACGTCAGGACCCCGGGGTCGCTGAGATGGTGACGCGGCCGGCCGTTGATCTTGATCGCGGCCGTTGGAGCTCCTTTAGGCAGATCTTTGTGCACTACACAACCTGCCCACCAAGCCCGCGCTTTGGGAGAAGAGGGTGCTGTAGGCATGGACTCTTCCTGGGGGTCGGGGGCCACCGTCCTGTCTGTTGACCGCGAGATGCTCTCTGGCGTGCGTTGCTCTGGAGCCATCCTCCGGGGAAAAGGCGGTACTCGCTACCCAGCCTCGCGTCGGTGGGCCGCCTCAACCAGCTCCAACGTGGTGGTGGGGCTTTGCATGCCGACTGTTTGACGAAAAGCAAGGGGCAGGGCCCGGAGGAGGCGATCGATCACCACGCATTCCGTTACCTGGGCGGCGGTGGGTGTTCCAACCATCAGCCAGTGCTGTGCCAGGCGAGTGAGTTCAGCTGCTTGGATCCGTGCGGGACGTCGAGGCTGGTAGGTCCAGTCATGGAAGAACTGGGCCGCGCATACAGGAGACAGCCCCACTCGGGCCAGGATTTCCCTCTTTACCTCCTCATAATTCTCCGCGGTTGTAGTCAGAAGGCTGAAGAACGTACGCTGTGCTTCGCCCGTGAGGAGAAGGACCAGTGCATGGGTCCAGTCAGCCGGATCCCATCCTTCCGTGGTAGCCGTATTTTTGAACATCTGCAAGTATGCCTCCGCATCATCATGGGCGGTCATTTTTGGCAGGAGTTGGGCGGCTTGTACTCGTGGGTCAGGTAACGGAAAGCGCTGGCGGGCGGCCGTGCGGAGGGCGACTATTTCCTGGTCAGCCTGGCCCTGGCGTGTGGCCAGATGCTCCACGATCTGTTGTTGGCGGAGGCTGACATCGGTCCACTGCCGGAGAAGTTCTTCCATCCTCAGGGGAGGAGTACCCGCCTTCCTAAAAGCGCAAACAAAAAGAGAGGGTTTTTAGAAACCTGGATATCACTTGTCGGTGAAAGCTTCCTTTTTCTATGCCCGCATTCTCCACCACTGTGACGGGGTGGAAGAATCACGTGACAAGGAGACCTCAAATAAATTCCCCCGGAGGGTGGAAAAGGGTGCAAAGTGAAGAGTGGCTTGTTGAAAGGGTGCGGTGCTCTCCGTGTGTGTGATTTCCTGGGTGCAGTGAGTTGGGGTTGCGCTCGTGGCAGAGTTGGATCAGTCACTCGCTGGCCTCTGAAATCAAGAAGAGTCAACACGTTAGTTCCCTGCATGGAGGAAGCCAGTCTCCCCATTACCCAGCCCCGCACGGTGTTATATATATATATATATATATATATATATATATATATATATATATATATATATTTAAGTACAGTACAGCTTTTATGTAACTTTTAGGTACAACACATTTTAATTAAATCATTGTTTAAGTTTTTTTTTTAATGTATTCCTGTATCTAAGCACAGTGCAGTGCTAATGTTCAAACTGTGTATTTACATTGTTAAATTGTAAATGTACAAATATTTTCTGAGGTGGTGCCCAACCATTTGATCATGTCTGTTTGGATCATAACTATATGGTAACCTGTGTTCTTCTTCATTCAAAGCTTCATAACATATAATCACCCCATGAAATTATTAATAACTATTAACCCAAATAGTATGAAATAAAGAATCCAAATTTATCAAAGTAGAATTGTGCAAGTTTGAAAGTTGATGCATCCCACATAAAAGGCTGGTCTACAGGGGACAGATTTGGCATTCTGCAGGCATTTTGCTCATCCCTAAATTTTGATAATTCATATGTACTTCTTATTTCACTTACTTCATATTGTAATAATATTTTTTTTGATCGGGCAAGTTTAATATATAATGGTGGTCCGATACCTGGAAATCTGATCTTACTATCTAGGCTTTTACTTACAGTTTGGTTCCCCACACTTTAAAAATGTCTCCTGCGCCTCTGTTCACGAGAGTACCACGACGCATGCGCTTTGTTTACAAGCAGAAGACGACACATGCTGTACAACAGTCTTCATAAACATACCTGAAGATTTCGACAGTGAGGATGACTTGCAATTGTTTTTGTCCAGCCTTATTTATTTGAACCAGAATACAGATGATGAACTATGAGTGATGGATGTTCTACATCATTTTTTTTTTTGTATGTTTCTTAACTTTTCTTTTTTTATATTGGATGTAAAGCACTTTGTGACACTTGCTCTAGAAAGGTGCTATAGAAATAAAGTACGTACTTACTCCTCCTAAACAGAGTTTAAGAAAAGCACATAAACACATGGACACACACACTGTCTATATGAGGATTTATTAACATTTATTCTGATGTTATTTCACTGACAGAAGTTTGGCTACAGTAATAATATTATGAGGAGAAAAGAAGAGATTCTGTAACATCTCTCTGTTACTGATTTATCATCCAGTTCAAAGCATTATGGGTATAATCTCTCGTCAGTCTATTCTGATTCATCAACACAGTTTCACTAATGATCCATAAAAAACCCCAAACCCAGGATAGAGCGGCTGAGTGAATGTGGTCTGGACTGTGTGGATGAGGCTCATTGTGTCAGAGACGCTGTAGAAGGACAGAGTTCCTGCTCTGTGATCCACAAACACTCCTATTCTACTGAAGATGGACTTTACAGAGAGAACAATCTCAATGTTATTGTGATAGAATGAGTATCTGGAGTGACGGCAGATCAAACTCCAGGACTGATTATTAGATCCAAACCCACACTCAACACCTCCTCCCTTCCTGCTGATGCTCTTATATGACACTGATATGGACACACCATCATCTCCACTCCACTGAAGCTCCCAGTAACAGCGTCCACACACACTCTCTCTACACAACACCTGAGCATAACCATCAAATCTGTCTGGATGATCAGGATACGGCTGGACTGTGTCAGTGTCAGTAACCACTCTGTTTCTCTCAGACAGACGGAGGTATTTATATGCCGTGTTCAGATCCAGAGTGAACTGATGGGAATCTGATGGAGATAAAACACATCAGAATCAGGAATTATGAATCTGTTTGATCTTTTCATGTATCTGAACTCTTCATGTTCAGTGTATCATCAGTGACTCAGTACAGATGAACAGATATTAGGGGTGGCACAATACACAGATGTCACGGTTTGGTACGTACCTCGGTTCGGGGGTCACGGTTCGGTACAATTTTGGTACAACAGGAAAAAAAAAAAGGAAAAAAAAAAAGAAATCTACTATGTTCAGTTTCTTTTCATTTATTTTGAACAGACAGTAGTGCAAATTACAATTTTTGGTAACACTTTATTTTGATGGTCCCTTTTGAACATTCTGGTGACACTAAGTAATGTTGCAACTACATGTCAACAAACTCTCATAAGAGTATTAGTAAACTGTATGTTTCATATCTACTCACTCCTTATTGTGTTGGTCTCCCAACAGATATTCTACTGACTATAAGTAACTTTGCAAGAACGTTTCAACTTAATCTAACCCTAACCCTACCAGTCAACTAATACACTACAAACACTCTAATGAGAGTCAGTAGAAATGTAGGTGCAACATTACTTATAGTCAATAGAATGTGTTAAAGGGACCATCAAAATAAAGTGAAACGCAATTTTTTTCCATCTAGATGTGAAAATAGTAAATATTATTATGTTATATATATATAAAATCTGTTTTGTTTTCATTGTGAGTGTTCACAAACAAAAGCAGACCTTTATACATTGATTATTAATAAGACAATAAGTGTTTAAAGTTGATTCTGCTGGTATAAGGAAACAGTTGAAGTGATCGCACACACACATGCACACACACACACACACACACACACACACACACACACACACACACACACACACACACACACACACACACACACAAAACACATCAGTTCCAGCATTGCCAACTTGACAGCGCAGTTGGTACTTTATCAAAATAAAATACCATTGGAACGCAACTGAAGTATAAAGCCTATCATTTACATAATAAATAATAGTTTAACATTCAGATACGTTACATCACAAATATGGAAATATTATGGAATATTTGGATTTGTGCCGAATGAGAGAGGTAGGATATCGAGCATGTTATTTTAATCAGCCCATCTAATATGAGATTTCCCGACCAACTCTCTAACAAAACCGTAAGAAAAAGATCAGATAAAATAGAAGTTGATTTTGATGATTTTTTAGTTCAAGGGATACAAAGAAACTGGAGTAGAGAAGTCAAGAAACAAGAGAAGAAGGAACGTCGCAGACGGGACAAAGAGAGAGCAAGAAGATCAGAAGATCATCTCCAAAATGAAGACAATCTTAAAGTTGATGAGGAAGCAGGAATCAATGAATAAGAGAATAATGAAATTGATGAGAGAGATGATTGGGTTATGTGATTTTTCTGCTGAATTACAAAAATTAACAAATGATTTGGAGACAGTGAAACTCCAGAATGCGGCGCAGGCAAAATGCGGATCCGGTCCCATTCCATGGGAAGAAATAAGATTGACCGCGTCCATAGTGAACATCAGAGTTCTAGATGGCGCAGAGGTCCCTCCTTTTATATATTCAAGTAAAGGAGGTAAAGAAGGATTCCCAAAAGTAAGAGTCTTTGATGAATCCGGAGGAGAAATTAAAAACATTCCAGTGAAAAGTTGGAGTTCTCTAGACGAAAGCGATCCAGGAGAAGGATCCAAAAGAGAATCTATTGCTCCAAGTTTTACACCCCATAGAGAGGGAGAAATGAGTGTAGATCCGAGTGCTCCACCACAAAATGATCCCGAAAACCTAAATGACGAGTTTGATTCGAGAAGAGAAGAACCGTATAGGGTGTATTTTGCAAAAGGAAGAAATCTAATCGTTCTTAAAGAAGGGCGTTTAGAAGATGAGAAAGAACCTTGTGTTTTGGTATGTGCCTCTAACAAATTCCTACATCACGGAGCTGGAACGGCCGGCGCTTTCAAAGAGCGAGCCGGACCGAGATTCCAGGAGGAATCGTATAAAATACTACAACGAAGAAAAAACCCTATTAAAACGGGTGATGTATTATTGCAAAAGATAGGAGGTCCAAATGGAAAACCAGTAATTCATGCCATTGGACATGACAGAGGCCATAAAAGTGATATTGAAGAAGAACTGAGGGCGATGCTTACATTAGACGGAATAATAGACAAAATATGTTTGTTATCCAGAGAGAATAATTATCGCACAGTGGCAATGCCTATCATATCAGGCGGAGTTTTCGGTTTTAATGACATTACCATGGGGGCAGCTCTGGTAAACACATTAAGGCGAAAAACAGACCGAACGGATTGGCCGAAAATGTGGGTGATTTGTCATCCAGACGCGTCAGTGCTAAGCGCTATCACTGCAAGGGTAAATCAGGACCAGTCGGCAGACGAAGGAAGCTCGGGTCAGGGAGGCGCTGCTAGGCAAGAACAGCATACCGCCGCGCAAACCAGGGTAGTAGAAGAAGAGCCGCTTTCCGAATACCCAATATTAAAACGAACAACGACATCTAGAGGCAAAAAAGACCAAATAGAAAATCCGTTCCACAAACAGTTTCGAAACATTTCAGCTGGGGAAAGGTTTATACAGACCTACTCATGCTAGAAGTAAAAAGGCAGAAACTAATTTAGACAGAGGAAAGCAATGGAATGCTGAATATGCTCCAGGTCTTACGTGTGGGCAACTCTGGAGTCTGTTGAACGGAGGAGACTTATCAGACACTTCGCTGACTAAGCGAGCCAAACGAGCCATACTTGCCCAAAAAGATTTAACGAATAAAGCGGCGCTCGAGAGGTTGGTGAGAAAAGGGGTTGGAGATGAAGTATTTGAAGAATATTATTCTGACCCCGGTCCCGAATCTGAAAGTTCAGACAGTGAACAAAATGAGGAAGATGACAGAGATTCGGCATACGAAGAGTTAGTTTTCCCTAAAGAGCGAACTCCTCGTAATGTAACGCCGATTCCCGACAAAGTTCTGTCGGTGCCTAGAAGGCTGCGATTTAGGGATGTAACACCCGATTTAGAAGAGGTGCCCACTAGAGAAGTAGACCGGCCAGTCGAAATGAATGAAATAAGCCAACATCTAGAAGCACTTCATCTGGGAACTCCCGGTCAAAGAAGACCGAACGCACTGTTTCAACAGGTGCATTCCCCGAGGCAGCCCAAAATAGACACGGGGGGATCAAGGGCATCCTTAGAGGAATTAATGAGAAAGGATCAGGAGATGAAACTTCTAAAGAAAGTCAAACTGAAAAATACCACTATAAAAGGGAAAGTCAGAGAACTCGTTCGCTATGGAGAACGAATGAAAATTTCAGATGACTCAGTAGATTCTCACATTTTAGCGGAACTCGGACTTCACGGCGGAAAGAGACTAGCTAAAACCTTAGAAGGATTAATCCCGACTAATTTAGAAGAAATAGAGCAGGATAATTTTGAAGAAAAGTGGAGAACAGTAGGAGCTCTATCCGCTTGTCAAGATGTGGCTGAGAAAGGTGTAGGTGGAATTTTAAAACATATATTTCAGGGGGTTAAGAGAAATGCTTTAGTGGGGGCCAAGGAATTCCTTTTATACGGCCCAGAAACATCTCCAGAAGAGCTAGAGAAAGCATTAATTCGCTATGACAGGAAAACAGAAATAATTCAAACAGATAGGGAAAAAACGAACAATAAACCATCGCGACCTAAAGATCAGCCTAGGAGGTCAGAGCGAGAAAAGAAGCCATATAACCGCTACGAGCCGGAAGGCAGACCCTTAGCGCGCTCCGATCGTAAACCAGACCAAAGATGGAAAAAAGTGGAAGAGAGGGCCGACAGGAATGATCCTAAATATCGCACACAAAAAGAGAAAAGATTTAGGGATCAGTCTAGGCCCAGGACATATCGAAACGAAAGTGAAAGAACAAGAAGCGGCTACATTAGTCCGGAAAAATGGGAGAAAATGAGTGCCGAAGACCGAGCGTGCATAATAGCCGAAAGAGGCAGAAACAGAACGCCAAATAAAATAGGCAGAGTGGTGGTAGAAAGCCCAAAAGATATTAAGGTAAGAGAAACCCGAGAAATAGAAGAAGTTAAAGTGAGAAGGAAAAGGGGACAAAAGAAACGCGCAGATTCAGAAAACGCATAGGAATTAGCGGCTCCCCTTAAACACGCATTATTGAAAACAGAGGAGATTGACAAAAAATTATACAAAGTATATGACCAAACTAAATTCCGTGTTGATACCGGAGCTGACTTCAGCGTTTTAAAAAGATCAGAAAAACACGGTGAATTGATGGATGTTATTACAGTAGAAGATTTTGAGGGAAACTCAAGGGATAAACACGTCTGGAGAAAAGATAAAGTAAATGTGATTTTAGGGAGTGATAATTTGCTGTGTGCTGAGGATTTAATAAGGATAGGAAAAATAGGGGTTGTCGATAAAAACAAAGAAATTGAACGTATCATACAACAGTCTGAACTAAGCAACAAAGGGGAGCTGGAAAAAATATTGAGAAAATATTCTAATTATTATTCTCGAAGTAAAAACGATTGTGGCAAGGTTGATAGCAAATATCAGCATGTGATCCAAGGAGGAATCCCTCCTCCTCAAAGACAATACAAAATAAATAGTGCGGCAGAAAAAGAGATCGCTGAAACTTATTAAAGAATTGACAGATCAGGGAATTATTAGAAAATTAGGGCGGAATGAATGTGCAGTGACTAATTCTCCAATACAGGCTGTTCCTAAGCCAGGCGGTACCTGGAGATTAGTGACCAACTATAAAGCTCTAAATAAATTAACGGTTCCTGATATCAGATATCTTATCAACTGCAGTGAAGCTAGCGGAGAAGTAGGTAAAGGGAAAAATTGGCTGTCAAAAATCGACCTAGCTAATGGATACTGGAGTATACCCCTGGCAAAAGACAGCTGGGGTAAGACTGCTTTTACATTTAAGGGAAGTCAATTTGAGTACAAATCAATTTTATCAGGAATACCAGTGACAGTCTATATTGACGACATTTTGATAACTTCCGTTACAGAGGAAGAACATTTAACACTGCTAGATCAGACGCTAGACAGACTAACCAAAGCAGGCCTGAAACCTAGTTTAAAGAAAATGGAAATCGGAAAACATGAAATAGATCTTCTAGGATTTAAACTAGGAAAAGACACAAAAGCTCTAACTACTGGCACTCGAGCAAAGCTAGAGGAAATGCTGAGTTCAGGTCCACCGAAAACGCGGAAGCAGCTGCAGTCGCTGTTAGGGACTTTAAACTATGTCAGAGAGCTGATACCAAAGTACTCCAGAGAAGCAAAAGTCCTATACGGTGGTACCAAAGACGGTAGCTGGAAATGGACAGAACAAATGGAGCAAGCTAGACAGAAATTGATTAGAATGGCTTTAGAAAGCGGAGAGTTAGAAAGAAGAGACGAGACTCTCCCATTACATGTTCACGTGACTGAACAAGATGACGAAGTAATGCTGACATTGTCGAACGAAGGGGGGCGAGCACCCATTTCCTTCCTGACTCACCAGCAGGAGGCAACAATGAAACGCTACGAACAGAATGGCCCAGAGAGTTTTAGCTGCAGTCACAAGACGATTGTTGCAGCTTAAAGCTATAGCCAAAGAGCAGCCAATAGTTATTTTTTCAATGGCAGGCGAGCTTGCTAGAATAAAGAAGAATTTAATTATAAACCAGGCTGTAATTAACGTATCCCGTTGGAGCCAATGGGGAATTCTTTTAGGAGATATGCAGCTAGATTGGAGAATGACTAAACTTAAACGTGAGAATAAAATGACCAAATACCATGACAAACACCAAAACCTCCCCAAATACTTCACAGACGGGAGTGAGAGAGCGGGGAAGGTAAAATGGGGGTTTTTAGTCAAATACAATGGACAGCTGATCACATCATCGGATGGTGAAATAAAAGGTTCAGCTCAGCTGGCCGAGATTACCGCAGTTCAAAAAGCACTCGAAAAAGCGATCGAGTTAGGACATAAAGAAATTGTTCTGACTAGTGATTCAGAATATGTGACAGACGGCATTAATAAAGAATTAGAAACGTGGAAGGCAAACGGTTATCATACCGCACGAAATAAGCCAATGGCCCACCAGAAAGAATGGATGAATGTCGCAGAATTATTGCAGAAGGTAAATGTCCACTGTTACCACCAGGTGTCACACACAAAACAAGATAGTGAGGCAGCGCTGGGGAATAGGGAAATAGACAGAATGATTGGCCAAGTGAAAATGCCGGAAATGACCGAGTTGTTTCAGAAAATGCACGACGAGCTAAATCATCCGAGCGTGAATATGATTCAGATGGAACTGAGGCTAAGGAATCTAAAGATACCTAACTGGAGCACTCGATACAGAGAAGTGAGGAAAGATTGCAAGATTTGCAGAAAATTTATGACTGCTAAGGGAAGCCAGGACAGCAAGCTGCCGAAAGAATATCCTGGCCAGGAGGTGAGCATCGATTTCGCAGGGCCGCTGCGCCCTGCCACAAAAGCAGGGAACTGTTATTTTTTGCTAGCAATCGATAACCACACAAAGAAAATTATGTTATGGCCTATGAGGTCCGCTCTGGAAAAGAATGTAGTTGATTGTTTGCGAGAATGGATAAAATGGGAAGGTAAAATGGAGAGTTTAAGAGCGGACGGGGCACACAACATAAGCGGGAAGTTAGTCGAGGATTTCTGTAAAGAAAATAAGATAATACTAACTAAGAGTATTCCTTATCGAGCAAACAGAAACGGAATTGCAGAGCGAGCAGTGCGTACTGTGAAAGAATGGTTTGCAAAAAACAGAATGTTAGGTGATTGGGACACAAAGATTCATGAATGCTTGATGGATGTTAACAGGTGTCGAGCGCAGGCCGATCTAAAAGAACGCGGCGGACGAGCGCAGAAAGAAGAGAAAGTAAAGGAGAATCCGAGGTTCCAAGCAGGCGATCAGGTCATTCTCACGAGAAGACGAAAGGTGGGAAGATTTTCTGAAGGTTTGGGCACAATAGACGTAGTTAAATCAATAACAGGGTCAAATACTGTCGAATTAGAAAATAACGGGATTCAAAGTAATAAAGACTTGATAAAAAAGTAATAAATGGAGTCGATAAATGCGATAATTAATCAAAGAGGATTAATTAGGGTGGAGCACAATAAACATGGATCGAGAGTGTTTTTATGGTTGCAACCAGAAATAAAAAGATTTCTGGGTTTCAGCGGAAAGGAAAGTAAACCAGCCGAAAGCGCTGTAAGTCCTTACTGCTGTGTAATATGCGACCAGTTGAGTGCCATGCCTAGCCTTTCTGGCAGAAATGAAAAAAGAGAGATGGGGGCAGAATGGACAACTTACAGGCAGTCTCATGTGGAACTGTCTGGAGTACTGATATGCGAAAATTGTCGGCCAGGCCACTCTAAATTACGAGTTGACTCGTACAGGGTGTCCACGGGGTCCGAGGGAACGTTTAATTGTACTTGGAATGGTGCAATGTTAAACAACTGTCAAGTGTGTAAGGCAAAGAATAGGACATTAATGTCTTCCCGAACGATGTGGGAGAGCCTGAGAGCCACTAAACCTCTAGGCTATTTTAAAGATGGAATTTCACTCTTTGGCACGAGCCAGTTTTGAGATGCTTCCCTGAGATTGACCTTAAACAAGGGTCACGAGGGAAAAAGTCATGGATTTATGTAAAAATCGATGATCGCTGGCAGGTTAGGAGTTGGGCAAACCTAGACATCGAGCTAGCGCAGGGAGGCGGTTGGCTAGATACCTCTCATTATGATAAAGATTACAGAGGATCTCAACCACGCTCAAATATCACAAAAGAGAAAAGGCCTAGTGCTCGCAAGGAGAAGTTCGTGCAGCTGACTGTGTCGCTGGCGAATGACCTAGACAAACATAAGGTCTGGTGTGCAGAAGATAGCACATATATCACAGGAATGCCTTATAATAACGAGCAGATTACTGAAGCGCCAAATGATATGTTCACAGTGGTGATGCATTTCAAATTGAATGTACTAGCGTGTTCGCATCCAGACTACGACTGGGTCGGTGGAATTGAAGTAGAACTGCATGAGAAGCAACCGAAGATAAAGGTTGTACGCAGGGGAATGTTACGCAAGGTGAGACGGCTCGCAGTTGAGCCTCAGAACTAACATGTGTTGCAGAACAAGATGCAGAGGTCGGTGTCAGTGGAAAGCCTGACAGAGGAGCTGACGGAGGCAAAAGGCACCATTAAGAAGCTGAGGACTCAACGACGACTCTGCAAGTGGATGAGTATCATACTTTGGATAATTATAATATTAGGAATATTATTGTTGATATTAATCAGAGTGAGTTATCTCTTAGAATGGGAGATCATGACAGGGAAGATTATATTGGCCGAAGTGCAGGTAGAAAGGCAGAATATTTCTGGTTTCGATCTAACTGTATGGGGAACAGTTAAAGAAAGAAAGGAAGAAATAGAAAAGAATACCACCCATTTTTGGAAATGGTTATACAACATTAGTACGAACAAAATAATGTATTACATGGTACGGAAACCGAAAGTAAAGCTTAAAAGTACAATAAAGATTAGACATTGGCATAAAAAGGAAGTGGAAATTTATGAAGAAAATAGTTTCATTAAAGAACGTGAAGGAAACAAAACAATAAGATATTTTATCGGGCCAACGTATAGGATTAGCTATGACGAAGATTTAGGAGGTTGTTGGATATTTAGATCACGAGAACATTTTGACCCGTGGAAGATAAGTCAGTGCAAACACGAAGGTTTAGTAAAAAGAAGCAAACGAGACAAAGAAAAAGATAAATACAACTCTGGTATGAAAATTAAAAAGAATGTAGAAGATTGGATAAGAGATAGTAAAATCATTAATCCTGAAGGTGAATTAATTCTATTAACCACGGCCAAGGATAGATACGTAGGACCGCGACAAACAGGTTATGCCGAAATGCAGTCCAGGACCGAGACGAAGACTGATTTACAATTAAACAAAACGTATCCCTGGATTTGGAAAAAGAAAATGATCTTACCAAGAGTTAAATTTAATTTTAGAATAGGTTATTGGGAAATAGATAACACAAAATGGGAAATGGATTTGTATCTAATTAAAATGGAATTAAATAAAATACTAAAAACAGAAAAAGAAATTAAAGAATATTACGAAAACAAGGTGAAGATGATAGATAAATGCGTTAGGGAAGAGCTGAGTGAAAAGAGACATGGTAAAAAATATTTTTACACAAAAACTGATTATAATGATTTTTCCTATGCTAATTTTTGTGATAAAGAGGAAGACAAAATGAACTGTGATGATTTTCTTAACGGCACAGACCCTGTTACAGGAAATCAAACAAAGGAAGTTTTGAGTATAAGGAGGAAATTATATATGAAACGAGTAAATCTTCTCAGAAGAAATGATGAAGAAGGAGTTTTTAGATATAAATTGATCTTCTTAGAAGATGCCGTATATGGAGTATCGGGACGTGAGTGTAGCGAAGTATTAGGAATATGTGCTGTGAATCACGATCCCATAACGGTTAATCAAATGGCATCAGTTTTATGTTACTGGGGTAATGGCCTGGTCCCCCTACCCTGGACCTTTAAAAGGAGTAATATAGCTAACAGATATGAGATGAGTTATGGGGCGGGAGGAGTTATCAGAATTATAGATAAAAATTCAAAATGGAAAATGATACACGCTCCAGCTCAGATCGCTGGCAATAGCCTGATCAGATATAGAGTCCCCAAAGGGGGAAAAAATGTGCCATTGACAAGTCTTGACGCTATTGCTATTGATGATTTATCTCATATTATACAGAGAAAACATTGAAAAAAGAAATGGTGCGAAGGAACGGATGGAGCTTATTATTTAGGCTTAGAGTGGATGAAAACCAGTTTTTGTAACACCAGTATAGAGATTTTAGGTGAACGAATCGAAGGCGGTCCGAGATGGTATGAGGCGCCTGGAGAATTTGTGAGAACAGGTATTAAAGGAATAAAAACAGCTGCGAATGCAGTCTTTAACTTCGTTACCAAAGATATTTGGAATGGATTAAGCTTTTTGATTAATATAGGATGGATCTTTATATGGAGCTTTATATGGAGGATTAACAGTATTAGGATTAATTTTGTTATTCATTGTTATAAAATGTTCCTGTGCTGCAATGGGGACACGAATTTGTGCTAAGACAGAAAAGCATAGCGACGAATTAGCAGTTATAGAAAAATTAATTGACTTTCAGACAAAGGGGCACAAACGTTTTAGAAAGCGGAAAAAGAGCGTTTCAGAACATCCTTTGTTATAGATAGCAGATAGCTGAGTGGAAAAACACTGGCTATAGATGACTGTTAGAGAGGAAATAGGCGGAGTTGTGAATGTATAGAAAATATAGGGTATGACAAACGAAACTCATCTTTGAGGGGGGCATCCGATAACGGACAAATTAGAGACCTTAGGATATATGCATTAAGCATATCAAAATTAAAATAAACAAACTAAATAATATTGAGAGCAATTGTTCGTGGTAAGACCAACAGAGGTCTAATATTGATAAGGCTTAGTATGGCATCCAACGGGACAAACAACCTGACCTCAAACGGAACAACTGACGAAGTTGGAGAATTTCCTCAGGCAATTTCCGAAACTTTTATTCAGGTTGGTGAATATGGCATATTTTTTTTATGGATGTTGATACAAGGAGTAAACAAAAATCTCTGGTGGCACATGGTAACTGGATGTTTTCAATTAATTAGAATAATATTAATGAAAAGGCTTAGTAAAATTATTCTGGTTTGTCATTTAATTGTAGTATCAGAAGGATGGAGTAAAATACTTGGTACAAGAGGACTGATAACGTTAACTTTGACCAGTATATACAAATTATGTATAGATATAGCTATGAAAGTTACGGGAAAAAATGATTTTATCATATGGTGCGAAATAGCGATTATTGTGGTCGATGCTATATATCTGATGGGAGTATTATTTGCTAAATATGGAAAAGAAGCAAATCTACTGACTATAAGTAACTTTGCAAGAACGTTTCAACTTAATCTAACCCTAACCCTACCAGTCAACTAATACACTACTAACACTCTAATGAGAGTCAGTAGAAATATAGGTGCAACATTACTTATAGTCAATAGAATGTGTTAAAGGGACCATCAAAATAAAGTGAAACGCAATTTTTTCCATCTAGATGTGAAAATAGTAAATATTATTACGTTATATATATATATAAAATCTGTTTTGTTTTCATTGTGAGTGTTCACAAATAAAAGCAGACCTTTATACATTGATTATTAATAAGACAATAAGTGTTTAAAGTTGATTCTGCTGGTATAAGGAAACAGTTGAAGTGATCGCACACACACGCACACACACACACACACACACACACACACACAAAACACATCAGTTCCAGCATTGCCAACTTGACAGCGCAGTTGGTACTTTATCAAAATAAAATACCATTGGAATGCAACTGAAGTATAAAGCCTATCATTTACATAATAAATAATAGTTTAACATTCAGATACGTTACATCACAAATATGGAAATATTATGGAATATTTGGATTTGTGCCGAATGAGAGAGGTAGGATATCGAGCATGTTATTTTAATCAGCCCATCTATTATGATATTTCCCGACCAACTCTCTAACAAAACCGTAAGAAAAAGATAAGATAAAATAGAAGTTGATTTTGATGATTTTTTAGTTCAAGGGATACAAAGAAACTGGAGTAGAGAAGTCAAGAAACAAGAGAAGGAACGTCGCAGACGGGACAAAGAGAGAGCAAGAAGATCAGAAGATCATCTCCAAAATGAAGACAATCTTAAAGTTGATGAGGAAGCAGGAATCAATGAATAAGAGAATAATGAAATTGATGAGAGAGATGATTGGGTTATGTGATTTTTCTGCTGAATTACAAAAATTAACAAATGATTTGGAGACAGTGAAACTCCAGAATTCTGTTATTAAAGTATGAGTATTAAAAGCTGTGCAAACATATATCCTGTATTGCTATGACAGATGATAATAATTTTTGTGGGTTTAACTGTTATGTATTTGCTATGCTTATTTTGAAACAGGATGGTTAAAAGCGAGAAGATACGCCTTGCACCTCGGTGCAAAGTGAATTTTCTAGCTAAGCCTGGGTATAAGATGTTCATAACACCTGCTAGAGGTGTTATATTGCGGTTTAGACATATAGGCTTATGTATTGCTTATGCCAGAAGAAGGTGTTACAATTTTCTCCTATAGCTTAAAGCAGATGTAGACACCTTTGCTATTTAGAGGTGTTATATTTTTTCCATTTGAACTTTTGACATTGACGTAGACGAAGAAAAAAGGCAAGGCTTCCTTCTCTAGAAGAGGAGGGGGAGCCAAGTGTAAGGGAGACAGAGAAAACTATATAAAGATGAGTGAAACTCTTTTTCAAGGCCGATTTTCGTGGTGAAGACTTTTCGCTGTTATTTTGTTATGTGCTTATGAGTCAATTGTTTTTAATAAAACGAAACCAATGCTTTGGTGATTCATTAACTTTTTAAACAAGCCTCTGAGTCATTAATTAACAATAATAACCTGTTATCTGAACCTGAATATATTATAATCGAGCCTCAAGAGACACGAACTTGACTGAGCTGAGACGGACACCGGCGGGAGAGTTTCTAATTTCATCTATCCAAATAAGAGGTAACTATGCATTCTCTATTTGAGGTGTATTCATGGGTACATAAGATGTGATTTATGAATCTTAGGATCTTTTAACCGGTATAGAAACACAACAAGCACAAAGTTCCATTTCGCAAACAGTTGAGTGTGCAAGCCTTTAAAGTATACTCCCTTGTAAGTCTATGCAAGCGCGCAACTCATGGCATTCACTGTTCTTCTGCTGGCGGTTATCAAGCAGCGTTGCATTACTGCTGGCACCCCCTTCTGGATTGAGGGTGAATTGCCTGTATTCGTCGTAAGGCCTCATGCACCGAACCGAGACTCCCGTACCGTGACGGTTTGGGACGAATACATGTACCGTGCCACCAGGGCTGGACTGGGACAAAAAAAATCGGCCCTGGCATTTTTTGGTCCTGGTGGCCAACCACCATATATATATATATATATATATATATATATATATATATATATGATATACACTACCATTCAAAAGTTTTTGAAAAGTAAGATTATTCATTATTTTTTTGAAAGAAGTCTCTTCTGCTCACCAAGTCTGCATTTATTTGATCCAAAATACAGCAAAAACAGTAATATTGTGAAATATTTTTACTATTTAAAATAACTGCTTTCTATTTGAATATATTTTAAAATGTAATTTTTTCCTGTGATCAAAGCTGAATTTTCAGCATCATTACTCCAGTCACGTGATTGTTCAGAAATCATTCAAATATTCTGATTTGCTGCTCAAAATACATTTATTATTATTATTATTATTATTATTATTATTATTATTATTATTATTATTATTATTATTATTATTATTATTATGTTGAAAACAGCTGAGTATATTTTTTTCAGGTTTCTTTGATGCAAAGAAACCTGAAAAGCATTTATCTGAAATAGAAATCTTTTGTAACATTATAAATATATTTATCATCATTTTTGATCAATTTAAAGCATCCTTGCTAAATAAAAGTATTCATTTCCATAATTTCTTTCCCAAAAAAACAAAGCAAAAATTATACTAACTATAATGTTACAAAAGCTTTTTTATTTCAGATCAATGCTGATCTTTGGATATTTCTATTCATCAAAGAATCCATTAATAATAATAAATATTTCTTGAGCAGCAAATCAGCATATTAGAATGATTTCTGAAGGATCATGTGACACTGAAGACTGGAGTAATGATGCTGAAAATACAGCTTTGATCACAGGAATAAATTACATTTTAAAACATATTCAAATAGAAAGCAGTTATTTTAAATAGTAAAAATATTTCACAATATTACTGCTTTTGCTGTATTTTGGATAAAATAAATACAGGCTTGGTGAGCAGAAGACAATTCTTTAAAAAAACATTTGAAATCTTACTGTTCAATAACTTTTGACTGGTGTAGATATGTATCATTGCGTCTACTGTAGATGTTTTGGATAATAAAAAAACGTCGGGTCTGACAATATCGTGTCTTTTCGAATTTAAATCTAGATTTATTCGCATTGGACCATGGAAACCTCTATGAACACACTTTACATGACTTCGCCAAAAAATCGCGGTGGATGAATTTACGTTTTATTAAAAAGTGTTTGCGTATTCTGCACTAATGTCGCGCGCACACAGGATAGATGCAGACTCGGGTGCGAGCCCGAATCAAGGACTTTACCGATTCAACCGCTCTCCTCTCTTCCTCCTCCTGGCTCTTTACGCCGCATCACTCACCGCAGAGCAAGCCTGTTCTTGATAAAGTTGCTGTGAAAATGTGGGAAAAGCCGACGAGGAAGAAGTTGGGGTGAAGCGTTCTTTATATAGGTGGAGCAAAACACTTCATAGCTCCGTCTATAGCGCATTGTGATTGGGTGGATTACACTGTCAATACAGGAGACAAACCAATGGGCCACTGGCTGCTCGTAGTCCCTGCGTGATGGTCCTTGGCAAAAAAAAAAAAAGAAAAAAAAATTCTGTTGGCCCCTTCAGTGCGTCAGCCCACCGGGAAAATGCCCAGTATGCCCGATTACCAGCCCTGTGTGCCACCCCTACCAGATATCCAGTGCAAATCATCATTTACATCCTCAATTATAAACTCTTCTTTCAGCTTCTACAGAAGAACATGAACACACTCAGTGAGTTTTTCTGCTGGTTTTCTTACTGACTTACATTGTAGGAAGTGGTTCCTGGTTCTGGGAACAATGTTGGTGAATGTGACTGTGGAAATCAACAGACATGAACAGTGTGATTCTCATGATCCTGCATCCATTCCAACACATTTATAATATGATGTTCTCCATGATATGAGATGATGATGGACTGGTTTCTGAGAGCAGATGAATCTCCAGGACTTTACCTCTGTCTGAGATCTTCTTGAACTCCTCTTTGCAGAAATCCTCCAGTTTGTCTCTCAGCTGATGGACAGATTCTCTCAGATCATCAGAAGAGATGAGAGAACTGAAGAGATCATCATTTACGTCTGTAGATTCAGGAGGAGCTGAGAGAGACTGGAAACTCTACAGAAAACACAAATCAAACTCATCAGCTCCACACTTCACCCAAAAACCTGCTCCAACATCAGATTTGACTGATCTTTAGTAACTCAATCCAGCACTTTCCCAGCATCAGCTTCATTCTTCTCATATTCATTATGTCACATTAGAGCTACAGATTCTAGTATTCACCACTTACACTCTGTGACACTGTCACATAGGACACATTTTAACCTGCTCAATATAGTATAATGATTTTATGTATATTTGAGTTTTAATAGGTCTTCATGTTGTCAGCCTTTTTATTCCTCTTAAACATTTTAATGTGTGTATGTCTTTAAATGAGCCTGGGTCTGCCTGTCATGTGACTGATCACATGACAGGAAATAGGAAATTGACAGCATAAAGGAGGCAGCATGTCAAACAATCATGGGGTGCTTCTCAATATCCCTCCTCGCTTCCTCGCTCCTCTGTACTCCATCCTATGACCCGGAAACCGATCGAGCTCAGCCATCTTGAAGGACATCTCAAATCTCTTACTGCACCGCAAGGAGGCGAGGAACGAGGAGTGAGGAGCCTTCCAGAGGAGCTATGAGCGTGGATACAGAGGTGTATCCTATCCAGAAGTCTTTTTCATCGAAAAACCTGACACGTGTAAATTCTCCTCCCCCTTCTCATCTGTTGTAATGATTTTAATTTATATTTTACCTTTGCAATTTAAATAAACCATCCATGTCATATATTTCAACAGGGCATCTTGCTTTATTAATATTTATTTTGAATGTCTTAAAAAAAAAAACACACTTTAACAACATAAGGGCAGATCCATTATGCGCAGCTGATGATGCTCTGAAGTGACGCTAAAGGGAGCGAGGATATATCATTTCACTTGATTCAATTCCTCCGTCCTCGAGTCTTTTCTATGCATCCTTCCCTAGCATCCTGAAGCGGTGGAGCTAAGATGCGAGGAAAGGAAACGAGGATGCACAATGGTTATTGCTTACGACCATTCTGGAAGAGTGGAGTTACCTTTGTGGACTTTCCTTTCCAGCACTTTTGGATTATCACTTCTCTTTGGATTGTACATACACCAGTGGACACTTCTCACAATCACATTGGGACTTACAGCACGCTGGAATTCTTAAGGGCTGTTTTAATGGTATAGAACTGAAAGACTCGCCTAGGGTTTCTAGTTTTACTGTGTTGTTTTAGCTCCCTTGTGAATGTTGTAAATACATATTTGACTTTCACTTTTAACATTGTTGTCTGTCTCATCTTTTTAAACACTCAAAGCTCTCACACAGTTTAATCTGACCCTATTTTAAATCCATGTAATTTGGCCGATAAGGCCGATCGTTACAACTATATGTGAACTTTCTAGGAAATAGTTTGGATGATGAAACATCTGCTAAGAACATAAATGTCCATCTAACAGCTCAAACACATCAATGGAGTCTCATTGTAGGGTTGAACTGTTTCTCTGTGAGTCTGGTGTCACAGCAGGATCTGCTCAAGTCCACTATGACCCTGTTCCTCTAGATGTGTGTTACCTGCAGGAACTGGATGTGATCCTGTGTGTGTGAAAGCTGCTCCAGCTCAGCGTCTCTCCTCCTCAGATCATTGATCTCCTGCTCCAGTCGCTCCAGTCGTCCTTCAGCTCGACTCACTGCTTGCTTTTCCTGATCTTTGATCAGCCGTATCAGCTCAGAGCGGCTTCTCTCAATGGAGCGGATGAGCTCAGTAAAGATCCTCTCACTGTCCTCCACTGCTGTCTGTGCAGAGCGCTGTTAGGACACACAGTGATTCAGGCTTCAGTGAGTCTGAACTGAGACTGAGACAAACTTCTCTTCTTCTCCAGACTCACCTTCTGAGACTCCACAGCCTCTCTCAGCTGCTGCAGATCTTTCTCTCTCTGCTGGATTCTCTGCTGGAGCTTCTTCTGCGTTTCCTTCAAGTCTCTCTATTGAGGGAAAAATGCTTAAAATGTTAAATTACATACAACATACCACAAACCAAAATCTGAACTGTGGCACAACTCTGATACCCATCTTCTAAGACAAAACTGTAAAAAGGCAGAACGCAAATGGAAGGAGGACAGGCAACATATTTCTTTTCAAATGTTTAAAGACTCTCTTACAACTGTTAGACATTTCTGTAATTTCCACAGTTATTTGCTGTATATCACCCAGTGTAATACTGCAAATTACCTTTACAGTAAATAACTAATACCATTTGCATCATGGGAATTTTCTGTGACGTTAGACCCCACATACAGAGACTTACTGTATTTTTTAAAATTGCTGTGTGCTACTGTAACGGTCTCTTTGGCGCCATTATACTGAGGTTTTTTGATTTTCCTCATTTCTTACATTTGGATTGACACAGTTTGCCCTGCACCATGTCTACAACGCCGTAGCAGCTTGGGACTGACTACTGGACGTGTTACATCGCTTCTAATGATTGGAAAATCCGTTTGAACTTCGTGTCAGAAAAAGCGCGAGCACTTGGAGTACATCTGTACATCAGAAATATACAGGGGCATTACTTTACTGTCCGCATCCACTGTAGATAGTATATATAATTGGTTCTATATTGTTTTTTTATTGAGTCGCACCTGGCCGTGCCACTCTGAGGAAGACACGGAAGCAGCGGGGCAGCACCGGGGATGAACCCGCGAGAGTGGGAGAGCTCCGGAGAACATCTACGCTGTGTGTTGAAGGAGTGGATGCCGAGCTACCATATCCTTCATATTGATATTAATTATATTATTACATTATTTCTTGTTTGACTATTAATCATGTTATGGCAAGAGTGAAATGTGTAGACTTATGTGCGCTTATGAGATATTAAAGAATCCTGCTCTGTACTTCTACTCTCTAAGATGATGACTTCATAGTGTGTGTGTAACGAAGGCAAGGAGTCCTTGAAGTTCTGATAAGTGCTCTGTGTGTATGTATGTGTGCTGTCTCTCTCTGTGTGTTAGAAGACTGTCTCTGTCAGCTACCGCCATCCTGACCAAAAATAGGTGTCCGGAAGACACCTATCTTGTATGATCCCTGATCGCTGACGTCTGCCCAATCTGATGGAGATATGTTTGAAGCGTTTACGTCCATATGTGGAGATTGTCTAAGTTTACCTAGGTTTTAGAACCTATCCAAATTTTGATGACATATGCATTGACGCAATTAGCAACCTCTGTTAGGGTATAATTGCTGGTGTTTTTGAATTGTACGCAGAGCAGCCTACGAACTCGATTGTGAGTCTTGAAGAGGACTTCTGCTGATGAAACTGCAAACTATCTTCAGTAAATTTTCTTCATTTTTGATCGAATCTCTTGACTTCTGGTCTTCATTCAACACACCTGGTCCGAGGGTCTTTATTATAAATTCCCCGACAGTAATGGTGGAGATGCCGGGGATTGAACCCGGGGCCGAGCTGCCATATCCTTCAGTGTCGATGCACTTTACGAGAGAATAAGACCAGCAAGTAAGGTAAAAATATATGTACGTTTGTCTGTGTGTTTGTGTCAGATTTTTGCACACCAGTTTACCTAACATTAGTAACATTTACTCGTCAACATGGCGGTTACAGAACTTTACCATGGTAAACTGCGCTGTCGTTTCAAACGACTTTTGTCAGCTTATTGAATTAAGTTACCGAATTAAAATTGTTTTTAACGAGCAACGCTTATCTTATATTAATATTAGGTTAATTAATGTGAAATTTTGTTCAAGTCTGACATTACCCCCCCCTCCTAATAGGTGCGTCCTGCGCCGTACAACATCCAACGGGGTGCTCTGGAGGCCTCCAGGGGCGGACCAGGGGACTCAGGATGCCATGGCGGTTTAGGGGACTCAGGAGGCCATGCCGGTTCAGGGGACTCAGGAGGGCATGGCGGGTCTGCCTCCGAGACCTCGGCCTCGGCGTCTCTGGCAGGAAGCTTACTACCCCCCCAAAATTTTATTGGGGAAATTTAAGGTGGTTCTGGGCAGGCGCTCAGGGATAGCGGAATCTTGGCAGCGCTCTGGAAGCATGGAGAGAGGGAGGCGCCTTCGTGGCGCAGGCACTGGGAGGCGCTCTGGAAGCGCGGACTCTTGGGGGGCGCTCTGGAAGCGCGGACTCTTGGGGGGCGCTCTGGAAACGCGGATTCTTGGGGGCACTCTGGAAGCGCGAAGCTGGATGGGACCAGCGGAGACGCAGGATGTCTAGACGGGACCAGCGGAGACACTGGGGAACACTTGCGAGGGGCAGGCACTGGCGGGCTTTCCATACTCTCTGGTGGCAGACTAGGACGGGCCGCGAACGGTGGCGTGTGAGGGAAAGCCGCGGGCGGCGGGCTGGTTCCGACTCGGGACCGGACGCTTCCCAGACACCGGTAGACCCCTTCCCTCCAGCACAATCCTGTGGTGTCTGGGAGGTCCACTGCGCGGTGGTAAGAGACCCCAAGCCGGAACAGGTGGAGGATGGCCGCGTCGTCTAACGCGACCCCCGTGGCCAATTTGCAAAACTCCCCTGCGAACTCGTAGAAGGGGAGATCACGGAGAGCAAGGGCGAGGATGGAAACAGCAACTTCTATTTCGTTTTTTTTGGTTCGGTCTTCTGTCACGATGTCATCAAGGTCAGGGAAACGCAGAGACGAGGAATTTAGGAAAGGAGACTTTATTAACGACCACATAGAATTACACATGACAATAGAGACCGAACACAGAGGAGAGGGAACACAGGACTTAAGTATACAGGGGAGACGAGATAATTAATGACACAGGGCTGGGGACTAATTAACTAATGAAGACAAAAACTAGGACAAGGACAGGAACTCCAAATATGGTCACAAGAGGAGGGGAAACACAAGACGCTGAGACACAGTCTGACAAGTTAATGGTGGCCAGTAGCCTGAGAAAATAAAATCGTATGTTAGCTAGGTTAAACTATTTTTATGGCTAGCTGCCTTTCTAGTTTTAGAATTAGTTGGAATTAATGGAATTTAAGATTTACTGCATTTTTTTTTGTATTTGTGTTTTAAAGGCAACTGCAATGAAGCATCAAGAAAGACATGAGCAGGCCAGCCACCCTGAGACTGATAATTCATGGTAAGAGAACAACTATGGTTTTGAGAGATTTGTGTATTCTATATGAGGTTTGCCTTTTAAAAGTGTGTTATTCCTTCTACTTGTTTTTCAGAGAAGACATTTCTGTCAAAGTGGATGGTGAGCAAAGATGGTGGCCATGTTTTGGAGCAGCACCTGGGTTTTGCAGACGGCTATGTATTCTCTGGCTGTTTGTCTTTTTTCCCCCATTATGTTTCTGTTGCCTAAAGATTATTTGTGAGGATGAATCCAGAGGACACAACATAATGCACTGCAAAACATCCTAAGACAGGAGAAATGGTGAAGATGCACTGTTCCAGCATTGGAAGTCTGTATTTTTAAGTGTTATACATGCAATGTTTTAAGTAAAGGATTTGATATTTTGTAATTATTGTGTCTGTTTTAATTGAATGCTAGTAGTACCTAAGTAGAGTAAAAATAAAATGAATTCTATATAAAAATGATAAAATCTAATTAAATCTATATTAAAATGAATGAATTACAGTAGTATACTGATAAATCAAATACAGTTTGCTACTGTAAATCTTAATTACAGTAACTTACTGGCAACAGTGTTTTAGATTTATCGGCCGCTTTTGATACTGTGTAGACCACTCCACACTATTATCCAGACTAGAGTCCTGGGTGGGTCTAAAAGCTACCATTCTAAATTGGTTTCAGTCATACCTGTCGGACAGAAAGTTTTTAGTGAAGCTGGGTAATTTGACCTCTTCCCCTGCACCTCTATCCTGTGGCCTTCCGCAAGGCTTTATCTTATCTCCTTCTCTATTTCTTCTCTATATGCTACCTCTGGGCTCTATTCTACGTAAACATGGTGTGTCATTTCATTTCTACGCAGATGATACACAAATCTATCAATCAAAAGAAACAATTCCGCAGTGATTACCTCTTTTCTGCAATGCTTAAATCTTGGCTCGCCCAAAATTTCCTCTTCCTAAATGAAGACAAGACCGAAGTAATTGTTTTAGTTCTAATGATAATTTGCAGTATATATGCACCGATTTGGACAGTTTATCTGTTTTTTACGGTGGCCGGGAAGTGCAAAACAACATTACAAAGTGTGAAACACTTTTACAAAGCTCGAGACAAATTTACATTTTGGAAAACATTTTTACCAATCATAAAACACAATTACATGGGAAAAACACTTTTACCAAGGACGAAACAAATTTACATTTTAGAAAACATTTTTACCAATCATAAAACACAATTACATGGGAAAAACACTTTTACCAGTCCCGAAACAAATTTACAATGACAGATTCTTCACGGAAAGGGAATGTACCACACACCAGAAGTGACGCGATGCTCCACGCACGGATTCACTGGTTCAACACCTATGGAAGGCCGTTGGGGCCAAAACGTGTGGTACTAACGCGTTAACACGTATTTACGCGTTAACCCGCGATTTACGTGTTAATGCGTAAAGTACGCGTTAACACGCGATTACATGTTAACACATACCTAAATGGTAGATGCGCCAGATGACGTAGGCTCAACGTAATCATTAGGTAAGTGCTCATTCACAATCTTATGAATAATTAAAATAAAACTAAGATGCGCATCAGCACATTAATATTCATAAAAAGGATTACAAACTGTTACGACAGGCAGTGTCAACGTGACATCACCCTTTCGTTTTATTTGAATTATTCATGTTGTTGTGACCCAAGTACTACGCTGAGCATACGGTGAGTTTACTTAAAGCAACCATCACGTGCCAGGGACATTGACGGAAGGGCACACTGAAGAGCCAGGGGAAACATACTGTAGTCTCATGTTCTGTATTTTAATATTAAAATATATTTAATTTCCTTGTTGATACTACCTTCAATGTATGATTTTACATTTTGACAAATTGTATTATTATATGTCAAATTATATTTAATCTGTCTGATTTCAGTTATTACTAATACAAGCCACTCTTGATTAATTTCTTTGCGTGTGTCCTTTGATTATTCACCATGTCTATGCACCATATAATGGAGGGCACATTCCTTGTCACATGTGGATCAAGGTAGGGGTTGGATGGCTTGTTCAATTATTAAGTGAAGATACTTAATAGCTGTTAAATATCTTAGTTGGTTTTCCTGGGGCATTGGGGTTTAGTAATTATAGATTTATTGCATGAAATTAGTGTATCCAATGCTATCAAGTAATTTTAAGGTATTAGATATATCTTTTTAATGTATTTCCAATTCTACCCAGTGGTGTGTCAGGCACTATAACCATCTGAGAAGCTGTGACAAAATATAGGACATGATAGCAACAAAATACCTTATTTATATCTAAAACAGTGGCTCATTAACACAAGCTAATCTATGGTATACATCTCATTTGTTTTCATTACAAGTTTGAACACTATGAGGTCTTGAAGTCAACAGCACTGCCTGCTCCATCTTCAGCAAAGAACTGCTCTCAATTGCTAAGGTGTGTGTGTATTTATTATATACAAGAAAAGAAGTGGTTCCAGCCATACACAAGTTTAGTTCCTAGATTAAAGTAGACTAAATACACGTGCTTTGATGTTTTAAGTGAAGAACACAAAAGACTCCCTATGTACATTTACATTTACATACTTGCATATCATTGCTCTTTTGTTGATTTTCAGGGGTTGAACAGTTATAATTTAAAAATACTTGAATACTAGTTGTGCTATAACTATTATATGTAGTTGTAGCCTACTTATGCCTGAAAATACATTACATTAAAATTAATTAAAAACCACCAGTAGATGGTGCTAAAGCTCAATGCCAGCACAAAATGACGCGTTAACACGTAAATACGCGTTAACACGCGAATTACGTGTTAACGTATGGAAGGCCGTTGGGGCCAAAATGTGTGGGATTAACACGTTAACACGTAAATATGCGTTAACACGCGTTAATCCCACATATTTTGGCCCCATCGGCCTTCCATACGTTAGCACGTAAATCGCGGGTTAACGCGTAAATACGTGTTAACGCGTTAGTACCACACGTTTTGGCCCCAACGGCCTTCCATAAACACCAGCGCTGCATCGGACCACGTAAAAAGAGTGACTCCGATGCAGTTGAAAATGATCCCGCTCCGTTATGCCGAGTTCACACTGCACGATTTTCAAACTCGTCGGATTGCTGTTGTTTTCACACTGCGTGACTATCTGGGGTAGCATTCAGTCGCTGCTGTGTTCACATTGCACGATGGATCGGCGACAGGGGCTTTCACATTGCACGATTTCACAATAGGAAGAATCGCCGACAACTCTGTCTGATCAGCAAACTAGTACGTTTCACAACAAAACCCACGCGAGAAGTGATAAGGAAATAACGCGAGAACCTGTGTGCGTCAGGCCGTTGTTCTTGAGCGAGACTGGAAGTATTAAAAAAATATAGCCGTAAATTGTCTGTACGCTGATTTCCAGCTACAAAAAGAAAGACAGATTATCCAGGAGGGAGAAGCAGGGAACAGGGATTGTGTTTTGCAAAGAGTGGTAAATAATATTTTTGCAGTAACTGTTAAGCTGATGTTGCGGCTGGTCAAGCGTTTGTGCTTGTTTCTGTATGATATAATTGTACATATTAAAATACTGATATGGTCCATAACTCCTCACTGAACTTCCCTCTGCCCTGTATCTTTGTCTCTCATTGGCTGAAGGTCATCACGATGTAGTTTTCAGTCAGAAATCATTGCACACAGCAGGATTGTGAATCGCCGACGGCTCCAGATATTTAGCATGGCAAATATTTTGCGGATGTCGGCGACGTGTCGGCGATTCCCTCATATCGCGTCTTTGATAATTCACACTGCGCGATTGTCACTCGCGTGAACGAGCTCCGATTTGCCTCCGATATAGGGCATTTGTCGGCGATTTATCAAAACCTGTCGGCGAGTGAAAAATCGTGCAGTGTGAACTCGGCATTAACGCGCTCACATCTCATTCAAAAAGATACTCCCTGGCCGTAGCATGACGCAATCGGTCACGAGACATGCAAGAGCCAATGGTATTTCACAACTAAAGCTGACGTAAAGCTTCTGGCGGCATCTTTTGAATTTACGCACAGACTGCAGCACATAGCGTCCGGAGACGGCAATCGCGTCTATTCCTCTCACAAATCAATCGTTTTGCCTCGGAAGACTTGGAATATTAATACTTTTTGAATAAATCATGACGGTAGTTGTGTCTGTCTGTTATATCTTGTGTTTTATTTACAACTGGTAGGTTTAGGGGCAGGGGTTGGGTTACGTGCTCATTAATGTGTAAATAATGTAATATAAATAAAACTGTTTTGACTGTTTACATTGAAAAATCACACCCCAACATATATGAAATAACAGCAATGTTACGACCCAATATATAATTTGCAACCTGGTCTCACAGAATTCCGTGTAATGGATCCGTGCGTGGACCACGGCTGATGCCTGTCACTGACTTACATTGATATCACTTCTGTGAGCCCATCACGGGGTTTTCGGCGATTCCGTGATGCCTCCACAGATTCAGGGGTTAAGAGTCTGTGGTCATTACACGGAATTCTGTGAGATCAGGTTGCTTTTAAGAGTCCTCAAGCTGATGTTTACACCGTGTAGACTTGACATCATGTCCACGATTACAGCATACGAGTGACCCTCGTTAAAATATTGAGCACACTGATGCATTATGTCTGATGTTTCCGTCTGGTCCGCGTCCTTTAGAAACTCCAAACACCGACCACACGTAAAGCTTAAAAAAATTAAGCTGCTCATGTGTTTGCCACAAAACGGGCAAAACATCCATCGGACACAGTCCATGTTCGGTCACCATAAACTTTATTTACGCCATTTACTCCACAACCACAACACGAATTTACCGCGCTCACCAACAACAACAACACCTTTCACCGCGTCACTTCCGGTGTGTGGTACATTCCCTTTCCGTGAAGAATCTGTCATTGTAAAAATTTTTTCGGGACTGGTAAAAGTGTTTTGGGTCTTGTTAATTTGTTTTCTAAAATGTTAATTTGTTTTCTAAAATGTTAATTTGTTTTCTAAAATGTAAATTTGTCTCGAGCTTTGTAAAAGTGTTTCACACTTTGTAATGTTGTTTTGCACTTCCCGGCCACCGTAGTTTTTAGATCATCACAGGTGCGGAACCTAGGTGTTCTTGATGACCAGCATTTAAAATTGATTAAACAATCAGTTCCAGTTTCTATCAACTTCGTCTACTGTCTAAACTCAGAGACTTTCTCACTCCCAAAACTCTAGAAATGGCTGTTCATGCGTTTGTTACATCTCGGCTAGATCACTGCAATTCTTTATATTGCGAAATATCTAAATCTCAAATCGCGAGCCTTCAGCTAGTCCAAAATGCTGTGGCCAGACTTCTTCTGAAGTGTCGCAAACATGAACACATCACTCCTATTTTCAGATCTCTACACTGGGTGCCAGTTCATCAGAGAATAGACTTCAAAATTATACTCTTTGTTAAAAAATCTTTACATAGCTCCTGTCTACCTCTCTGAACTCCTTCATTTATACACTCCATCTAGAAGCCTAAGATCTTGCGAATAGGCATTGTTGGTCCACATGTTAGACTTAAGCGTAGAGGGGAGCGTGCATTTGCAGAGGCAGGGCCACGACTTTGGAATTTGTTTATAATGAAAGTGTTCATAATAGTGCTAAGCGCCATTTTGTGTTTGATGTATTTTGTAGTGTTATCACTTGTGTACAGTTCTCACAGAGTCATGGCGTGAAGGCGTTGTGGCATCAAGACATCAAAGACGCGACCCGTTCTAAAGAACCAACCTGTGTCTGTGTTGTCCTGAAGAAAGCTACACTTTCTTTCTTTCTTTATCTGCCTTCCAATCCATACATTTGTGACAGAGCGTGAAAAAAAATATTTGGCTATCTATTCACATCAGCAAGTGACTAAATATTCCCTGGAGTAATATTAGCCTGCTAATACTAATATAATATATACTAGTACTAATACTGGGATAATGTAGTTGATTATTATTACAAAACACCCTTTCAGTGATACAAGCATTGGTCACTCGGTTAAGGTTTATTATTAACTGACAATTTATTGTTGTTAAAAAATATATATATATTTTAGCATTGTAACCTCTTTGTTGTTTCCTCTTGAAGAACACAAGTATAAATTAAATTAAGCATGTTTCATTTCTCATGAGTCCTCACCTCTTTCTCTGTCCTCTGTGCTGCAGCTGATACAGTGTCGTGGTTTTTATGTTCATCCATCGTACACAGCACACATATACATTTCTGATCAGTGCGACAGAAAACCTCGAGGAGCTTCTCATGTTTCTGGCAGATCATCTCCTGCAGTCGTCCAGTGGCTTCAGTCAGATTGTGTCTCTTTCCTTTAAACAAACTCTCATGTTGTTGGAGGTGATTCTGACAGTAAGAGTTCAGACACACCAGACAGGACTTGACAGCTTTGTGTTTTCTTCCAGTACAGACGTCACACTGAACATCTCCAGCTCCAGCAGGAACCACACTTTGAAGTTTAGTCTTCTTCAGTTTCTCCACCATTTCAGCCAAGATGGTGTTTTTACCTAAAATAGGTCTTGGACTGAAGGTCTGTCTGCACTGAGGGCAGCTGTAGACTCTCTTCTCATCCTCCTGATCCCAGCAGTCTGTAATACAGCTCTTACAGTAACTGTGTCCACACTGGATGGCCACTGGATCCTTCAGGAGATCCAGACACACCGGACACAAGAACTCATCCTGAGAAAATCTGGCTTCTGCCATTTTCCTGCACTAATACAGAGACACAAACACACAACAGCTCAGCTACACTTCAGTCTCTCTTTCCCTGAACTCAGTGTTTCCTGGTTCTGTGTTTGAGTGACGTGCAAAACAGGTGTGTCTCTGAGTCTGTAAAACAGGTTCAGGTTAATTTCAGGTTACAACAGGTTAGTTTTGACACATCTCAGTAGCCCCTCACTGCAGAACAAAAGATCCAGGGGGCGGGGTTGGATCCACATCCAAGGGGTGGAGATTGGTAGGTTTAGGTAAATGTAAGGTGGGAGGAGTTGGATCTAGATCCAACCACACCCCCTGGATCTTGTTTTCTGCAGTGAGGACCATCTCACACATTTGGCTGTTATTAAAGTAAATGCAAAGACCTTGATTAATTGATTCAGGTGCATCAAACTAAAGAGATCAAACTAAACTCTGTAGGAAAGTGACTCTCCTGGTCTAGGAATGGGGAACCATGATGATGAAATATCTACTAGTTGTTAAGCAGGACAACGGCCTTAAAAACTGAAGTAGTACTGCATCCTAATTAGTCAAACTCCGCCTGCTTTTTGGTTGCTGGACAACCTTTTTTAGAAGCCACCACCTGAACCATCGGCTGATGAGCTGGTTTAAGTTAAGGAGCACGGGAAATACGTTTACGTTTACTTTATTTCAGAACATTCATTCACAGATTTGTGCTGACCTGCAGCGTTTTCACACACAGACCAAACTTACTAGAGAAGGGTGACATAATATACCTCTGTAAATAAATACAATTTAAATACACATCTTGCACACTTTAATGCCCTTTAAATGGAACATAATACACTTGCTTCAAACCGGAATCATGGTGGAATATCCTGAGAAGTCCACTTTGCAGGACACTTGCGGTTGAATAGAACAAATGTCTGAAGTGATAAGAGGATGCAAGGACTGGAATTGAGAACCACTGGTGTAGATGATTTTCATTCCTCTCCTGTGGAGAGAAGTTGAGCAGGTAATAGTCATCTATTTATCCCAAAATATCTTTGTTAATGTCTCAAGGAGCCCGACCCACTCTTGGGACTTTGCTCCTATAAGTGAAATCCCCACAGGACAAAAGATTCAGGTTTAATCGCTAAACATGATAAGGAATGGTTTTGAACATTCGGCAAAATCTTGAATTGATAATAGTCTCTCATCTTTTATTCTTTTATAGCATTAAAATGGTATTTTTGTGCAAATTCATCTGACACTAGGCAACATGGATAGGCGTTTACAAAACTTGTTTGAATGAACTGACTCATGAATCCTATTTTTTTAAGCAGTAGTCTGATTTTATGGTTACCGGAAACATATGATTCCTTTTGTGACTCGTCTGATTGTTATGTCAACTGATTTTAGTGTGAGAGAAGAAGCTATAATGAAGTGTTTGATTTATCTTCTGGAGATCTGCACAGAGGAGGAATAAAACCCACCACCTTTGTTCGTCAAAATTAATTATAACAGTCAGAGAACAGAAATAACACAATGATAAAAATATAATTAAAAATAATGTATTAAAAATGAAAATGTTAACTATTAATCATTAATAATTAATTTAATTTAGTTCACATTTACGTTAACAATATCTTATTCAGGTCAGTACTAAATAATGACATGCATTTTGTAAGAGCCCTCTTATTTTGCTCAAATATTTAACAGATTCTGCAAGGGGGGTGTAAACTTTTGATCTCATCTGTAAGCGCAGTCAAGATGGACAGTTCTAACCTTTCGAAGTAGAACAGATACCCACAAGATCAAAGGCAGGTATTGCATTATTCACACTTATGCACTGTGTTGCTGATAAACATGATATAATTTCAGTTCTGTTGCTTGTATATGAAAATAAATATGATGAACAAGACACTCAAAGTACTTGCTATTTAATTACATTTGAAAGACATTCATCATCCATTTTTACTGTAATACAAACATGTATTTTTTAGAAATATGAGAACATCTCACACAGAGATCAAACTGTCATAGTATTTGGGAATACTCACACATAATATAAACACATTCACATGATATCAGATATAAAAAGTAAATATTTTAGAAGAATCATAATCAGAAATACTTTATTAATCCCTGAAGGGAAATTAGGTTTGTTGCCGCAGCTCCAAATCACCAAAATACATACAAATAGAATTCGATATAAAAGAAATACAAATAAAACTTTTAAGATTTTAATAACTATGTGGCACAGTGCTGTGCTTGAAGGAGAAGCGCACGACACAGGCGGTATCAAATACAAATTCTTTAATTATAATGCACAAAGGAATCTTGGAGCAGGGTAGCACAAAACATTGACACACCTAAACATGACAGTGAACGGACAAAGACTCAGAGAGAACTCAGGAATTATAAACAAGAACCAAACAAAGGGAACTAACGAGATGATTAATTAACACAGGTGGAGACTAGTGAACTAATCAGGGAACAACAGAAAACTGGGTCAAGGCTGGATGAACAGAAATGCAGGAAAATCTAAACCAGAACAGAACATAAACGTGACACTATGTAAGTAAAGATAAAATATTGCACAATAAATAGATTATTATACTAAGCAATTATAAAGTCTAATAGACGCAGGTAGACACTGTGGAGCACCTAGGTTGAATGAGTCTTTGACTGAACGTACTCGCAGGACATTATGGAGTGGGTGAGAGGTGTTGTCGAAGATGGCCAGTAACTTAGACAACATCCTTCTTTCTGACACTACAGTCAGAGAGTCCAGCTCCACCCCACAACAGAAGCAGCTTTACGGATAAGTTTGTTCAGTCTATTGGCATCAACAACCTTTAGTCCGCTGCCTCCGCATACAACAGCAAAAAAGATAGCACTGGCTACCACAGACTCGTAGAACATCTTCAGCATCGTCCTACAGATGTTAAAGGACTTCAGTCTCCTCAGAAAACAGAGGCGACTCTGGCCCTTCTTGTAGATGGCTTTGCAGACTTCTTAGTCTAGTCAAGTTTATTGTTTATATGGACTTTCAGGTATTTATAATCCTCTACAATATCCGCTGAGACCTAGTGAATAAAAACAGGGGTCATAGATGCCATAGTCCTCCACAGGTCGACCACCAGCTCCTTTGTTTTTGTCACATTGAGCTGAAGATTGTTCCGCTCACACCATGTGACGAAATTATCCACTGTATTTCTGTACTCAGTCTCTTCACCACCGCTGATGCAACTATAGAGTCATCCCAAAATTTCTGAAGATGGCAGAACTCAGTACAGTAGCTGAAATCTGCAGTATATAGGGTGAAGATAAAAGGAGCCAGCACAGTCCCCTGTGGAGCTCCAGTCCCAGCAAACATTTCCACGTGGGCCCCATGTGGGTTTTTGATGGGCTGCCACTTGGGCCCCGCACGGACAACCCAAATGGGACCCGTACAATTTTGTCCATCGGCTCCACTTGGGCCCCATGTGTGTTAGCCCATATGGGCACATGATGGGTCCATAGTGGGCTCTAAGTGGGGCCCATGTAGATTTTCATTATATGGGCCCACATGGGTCCCAAATGGGTTCTTAATAACTGGGGCCAAGGTGGGCCACATACAGAACCCTTATGGGGCCCAAATGGGTGGCCACTCTGAACCCACAAATGGCCCATATATGGGGATTTTGTGGGACCACAGTGGGTCAGAACTGGGCCCCATTTATATTTCTTTATTAATTCCTCTAGATAAAGTTAATGTGCTAATATGCAAAATCATCTTTCAAACCACTCCAACTCTTAAGTTACAATGTTTTTTTTTTTTTTTTTTGAAACCTGTACCTGACCTGATTTGTTGATTTTTATGTGGTGCTCAATACATTTTAAATTACATGATAAAATATTTCAACTTTGAAGAAAATGACTTCAACTCAATCTCTAAATCACATTTATTTATTGGGTAAACAATAAATTTATTTGGGTAAACAAAATATTAAAACAAAAATAGACAAAAACACTTGAATAGATCAGGATAAAATGATATTCCTAGGCCTGTGCAGACTCCTCAGCTTCATACCTAAAAACAGTAAAGAAAAAAACAGAGACAAGGCGTTTATTTTAAAATACTACTAAACATTTCAACTACTCAAGTAGTTCCAAACCTGTATGAATTTCTTTTTTTCTGCCCGAACACAAAGGAAGATATTTTGAAGAAAGTTTGTAACCAGGCTGTTTTGGGGCACCATTGACTTCCATAGTAGGAAAAAAAAATACTATGGAAGTCAATGGTGCCCAGAACTGCTCTGTTTCCCACATTCTTCAGAATATCTTCCTTTGTGTTCAGCAGAACAAAGAAATCCATACAGGTTTGGAGCTACTTGAGGATGAGTAAATGACAGAATTTTAATTTTTGGGTGAACTATCCCTTTAAAAAGGCATGCTTGGTACCATACCAGTACTTTTCCCTATGTGACAAAACTGTCGCTTAAAGGGATAGTTATTACTAAAGGTAATATGAATAAGTTAAAGGTGACACTATTCAGTTAAGAAATGTAATTATGTGCAAGGAGCTATTTTTGTAAAATAGCCAACATGATAATGCAACAGTTTGATTTCAAAAGAGTGTATAACCGTAAAATGTTAGTCAAATTAAAAATAACTTACTGGCTACAATTATCCAGTAGTTGCTGTATTTCATACCACTGTAAAACTAAGTATAGTAGTTTTAAGCACACTATAAAATGAAGTACAGAGTTATACTGTCATTTATTTTATTTTGTTATATATTCAATAACACAAGTTATTGCTTCACACCAACAGCTTTATTCATGATTTATCTTTTATATTTCATAGCTGAATCTCAATAACACAGAATTACCAGCATATTAACCATATTTCATCAGTGAACATACCAGTCAAAAGTTTTTTAACACCAAGATTTCTAATAAAAAAAAGAATGATCTTCTGCTCATCAAGCCTGCATTTATTTGATCCAAAATACAGCAAAAGCAGTAATATTGTGAAATATTTTTACTATTTAAAATAACTACTTTCTGTTTGAATATGTTAAAAATGTAATTTATTCCTATGATCAAAGCTAAATTTCCAGCATCATTACTCCAGTCTTGTGTCACATGATCCTTCAGAAATCATTCTAATATACTGATTTGCCGTTCAAGAAACATTTTTTTATTAATATTATCAATATTTATAATACAGTTAAGTACATTTTTTTTCAGGATTCTTTGATGAATAGAAAGATCCAAAGATAAGCATTTATCTAAAATAAAAAGCTTTTGTAACAATATGCACTATTTAAAAGCTTGGAGTCAGTATAATTTTAAATTAATACTTTAATTTAGCAAGGATGCTTTAAATTGAACAAAAGTGATGATAAAGACATTTATAATGTTACAAAATATTTCCATTTCTGATAAATGCTGTTCTTGAACTTTTTATCAAAGAAACCTGAACAAAAATTATACTCTGCTGTTTTCACAGGAATAAATTACATTTTAACATATATTCAAATTGAAAGCAGTTATTTTAATTTGTAAAAATAATAATAATAATAATAATAATAATAATAATAATAATAATAATAATTCACAATATTACTGCTTTTGCTGTATTTTGGATCAAATAAATGCAGTCTTGGTGAGCAGAAGATAATTCTTTAAAAACATTAAAAATCGTACTATTCAAAAACTTTTGACTGGTAGTGTATAACCTAAAAGTAAAATCAGTTAACAACACATTGTGCCAGTGGAAATGAAATGTATTAAATATAAGAATAAAAGTTTGAAGAGTTAAAGTACTTAATTAGTAAGAGTATACAACAATCAGAGAATCTACCATCTGAACATGTTTAAAACGGTCTTGTTTATGGCCGCCTGTCTCCCGATGGTCCGGCCGCTCTGCCAGCGCCGCTGCGGGAGAGAAACGCTGCTTAGCACGGCTTAACTAGAAACTAGCACCCGATGTCTCGATCCGATGTTCTTACAGACATTTATTAACTCAAACGTATTTATATATTGCAAATAGCATTGGAATAACACAAATGATGCGACTACAACTGTTTAAAAGCTCACCTACCTCCTATTTAAAGAATTCGTAAGGCTTTTCGTCTTCACGAGTCTCCCGCCGGTCCGCCAGCGCGCTGCGGGAGGAACATACCAGTTAGCACCGCTTTACTGGGAAAGTGAGCAAGTTACATTAAAATAATACATACAAGACAATGAAGAAAAGTGTATACCTACCCATTTAACACACCCTTTCGCCTTCACGATGAGTCTCCCCGGCGGACCGTCAGCCGCGTCCCGTTGAAAAAAATAAATAAGATTTTTTTTTCTTAAAGGGTAGATAAAAGCAGCAGTACTGGGCAAATATAAAGTTAAATATAAATCTTACTTTGATAGATTAGGCCTAGAGTTTATCCATTGACACGCAGGTGCCCGTGTTTAAGTGGTGAGCGGCAAACCGTTTTTTTTTTTTTTTTTTTTTTTTAAATGAGAAGGGGTGGGAAGACACGCACGCCAATCAACGCATGACGCAAAGACTGCATAACACAAGTGCTTTTAGATTATAAGAAAAAAAAAAACTTGAGTAGGCCTACTTTTTTGGAGATACTTATAAAGAAATAAAATGAAATTATTCCTAAAGTAAATGGTCTTGGATTGTTGTAGCCTATATACAGTACATTATGATATAATCCTTTAAAAACACATGCAATACTTAAGTTACCCATAATTGCATAAAAATAAACCAACTGCAAAAAAAAAAAAAAAAAAATTGTAACTATAAATATAGCCTAATATAGCCCAAATGTGGCCCATGTGGGACCCACCAATAAACAATAATGGGCAACCTAACTGGGGCCCACAGTTTTATCCAAGCTGGGGCCCATATTCAGCCCATCAAAGTGCCCACTCTGAGCCCATGCCCAGTTGACGCCCATATAACCCAGATAAATCCCACGTGGGGCCCACATGGACATGTTGGCTGGGGTGTTGCAAACCACTCTGTCCGACACACAATGCTCCAATCGAACTTCCAGTCGGGTAGTTCACAATCCAGGACACACCTGAATTGCTGTCAGCTTCTCACCCAGTAGAGCCGGTGAGTATAAGCTTGATCCAGCATGTAGATGATAGCATCCTCAACTCCCAGGTGGGGCTGGTAGGCAATATTTCTTCATGTTTGCATACATTAACGGTGTACTCACACTAGGCAATCTGAACCGTGCCCGAGTGCATTTGACCCCCAAAGCCCGGTTCATTTGACTAGTGTGATTGAGGTTCGTTTAGCTGTCCCTGGCTCGGTTGGAAGAGGTGCACGCATGTAGTGTGAGCACTAACCGTACCGGAGTGCGGAACTTCTGATGCATGCAGCATGATTGCAAGAACATTTCTGAGCGGCAAAAGTGATCGATCTGTTAAGCAATATATTGTGAGAGGGTCGTGTGTCACCACATCCCAAAGACTCAAAATAATAAACCACAATGTTAACAAAATGATCCATTGTGCTGAGCGAGTGTGCTTCCCTTTCGAGGGAACTTAGAACTGCGTCCTCTAGGGGTCGCTATGGGGAACGCCGTCAGCGTGACCCGTGTCTGAAGCATATATACAAAAACACCACATGTTGGCCGGCGACAACCTGTAACGTCACTATCGGCACGACCATAGTATAAAGGGGCGCCGGAAAATACGTCATTCTCTTCTTCGTCTTCAATGACTGTTTTGTTTGAAGCATGTATTCTACAGGTAAGAAACGATTTTTCTACTATGGCGAGCACTAGCAAGGCGTTTAAGAGATGTGTGCATCTGTGTCCTCGTTATTTGACACCTGATGACACACACGATCTTTGCGTCTTTTGTTTGGGCGAGGAGCACGCACGCGATGTCATCGAGGGGGCAATCTGCGTGCACTGTGAGCTTTTTTCTATGAGAAAGCTCTGCTCTCGTCTGTCTCTCTTTTCAAGGAAGGAGGGACAGCCGTCTGCTTCCCGCGGCTCGAGACCCACTGCTGCTGAGGCACGGAGGAGAATGAGCTCGTGGGGATCGCAGGCGGAGCTGGCTCATGAGTTAGAGAGGGGGCTTTCCTTCTTGCGCTCGTCGGCCGCGAACGAGAGTGAGTCGCGGGATGACGATGATGCGATCTCTCTGACATCATCTGATCCAGCAGCTAGTGCTCTGCTGGGTTATGCCCAGGAAGAGCAGGAGATGTCTGAGGGCGAAGAAGTTGAGACTGAGCCCTCTCAATCCTCCTGCCCTGCGTATGACGAACTGTTGGAGGTTATGGAACGTGCCACGGCAAGGCTTGACTTGCCGTGGAAGCGTGCCAAGATGGTGGCACCGTGGGGTCGTCTCGATGAGCGTTATCTTTCTGGCCATAGCCCCCCAGCTCGAGTGAGCCTTCCATTTCTTCCTGATCTCCATGCGGAGGTTGAGAGGGAATGGAAAAAGCCGTTTTCCTCTCGCATTCATGGGTTTCAGTTATGCTGACATTGAGGGGATGCGTGAAAGCGGCTATGAGGGGATGCCCACTGTGGAAGAGACGCTGGCCAGCTATCTCTCTGTGTGGACATCCTCTTTCAAGGCTCCCTCCTTGCCATCTAAGCCCCTTCAGGAAACATCTCGCTTAAATGGCAGGGCATACGCAGCAGCAGGTCAGGCTGTCGCTTCGTTGCACACGATGGCGGTGCTTCAGGCATACCAGGCTGATCTGCTGAAGGACCTGGACAAGGGTCAGGGCTTGTCACCTGATGAAGTAGCTGAGCTGCGCCGCGCCACGGATTTGGCTCTCCGTGCCTCTAAGCAGGCCGCCACTGCTATGGGCAGGTCTATGGCGGCCATGGTGGTAACGGAGAGCCATCTGTGGGTGAATCTGGCAGATGTTGGGAAGAAAGAGAAGGGCTTTCTTCTCGATGCTCCAGTCTCGCCTTCCGAGCTTTTCGGTACCTCCGTCGAGACGGTGGTCGAGAAATTTAGGGAGGCGAAGGCGCGCTCAGCGGCCTTCAAATCCTTCATTCCAAGAAGGTCCAGGTCTGAGCCCGAACAACGCAGGGGTCCTGGCCCATCTTCATCTGGGGATCAGAGATGGGCACAGAAGGCTAGTGTCGCGACTCGTGCCCCTCCCCCGCCTGCGGGTAGGGCTAGAGGGAGGCAAGACCTGAGGGAGGTGATCCAGACGAAGCGTTCTCAACGCTCTCGTCCGGACCAGAGTAAGAATTGAAACATCTACTCCCTTTCCTCGGGGGGCCTGTCATCTGCCCTTATCTTCCCCTCTCTAATTCCCCTGCAACCACTGTTTTATTCCACCGGACCGAGGTTGGGTGTGGACCAAGATATAAACCTGCGCTTTAATATCATTGCAGTCTCTATGCTGGACTTATGATGTTTTGGTTAAGTTCTATGCTTCATAGAAACTACCTTACTGATGGTCCGGACCCGACTCTTCGAATTTCGCCTCCGGGACTGATCTCATGCGCAGGAACCATGGATGGGTGAGACCTGCGGGTCTTTTTACTTCAGTTTCTTTGGTTTGAGAAGGTGCATGGCTATCTGAGGATATCTATGTGCTAGCTTAGGGACTGCTCCCCTTCCGAGGGTTTTTAAGTATCTCCCTGAGCCCTTGCCTATAGTGTGTTCTCCCCTGCTAGGGTTTTAGTAGAGCCCAAAGTTTTTTTTTGGCAGCTTCTCTGGAGGGCTTACCGGCTTTTTAGGCCAGTGGTCGCTCTCCAGAGTTCTGTCATTCAGCCCTATGCTCTCCTTGTTGGTCGAGCTGGCATTGCTCCCCTCACTATTAAGGGTCAACTATGAACATGCTGCTCCCATCTGAGCGTCTGAGATTCCTCTCATGCTGAGAGTTGAGTTCTCTGCTCTCCAGAGCTCTGTCATCAGCAGTCTCAGGTTGTTAGGTCTCTCTGCCTCCCTGTTGGGTTGCTCTCCTTGTTGGTAGAGTTAGCATTGCTCCCCTCATCATAGAGGGTCACCTATGAGCATGCCGCTCCCTTCTGAACGTCTGAGTTCCCTCTCTTGCTGAGAGTTGGGTTCTCCGCTCCCCTAGAGCTCTGTGTCGCATATGCTCTGCTTGTGGGTCGAGCTGGAATTGCTCCCCTCACCATGAGGGTCACCTATGAGCATGCCGCTCCCTTCTGAGCATCTGAGTTCCCTCTCATGCTGAGAGTTGGGTTCTCCGCACTCCAGAGCTATGCTGCTGGTCGAGCTAGCATTGCTCCCCTCACCTTAGAGGGTCACCTATGAGCATGCCGCTCCCTTCTGAGCGTCTGAGTTCTCTCTCATGCTGAGAGTTGGGTTCTCCGCTCTCCAGAATGGTGTTTCAAATCCATGTTATGGTAAGTGCGCACGCTAGTCTCTGTGCACTTTCTGAAAGCCACATTGTGGTAAGATCGCACACCAAGTGTTTTGCGATCTTTCTAAAATCCTGTATGGTATGGGTTACGCGCTGCGGCTTCGTCACCTTTCTTTGAGTCGGTCAGGTCCCGGTTTTCACCTTGGGCCCCACTCTACCTATGTATCCCCAGTGATACTGACTTGAACAGGGTGTTGCTACCAAGGATCTGTTGAGGCAATTCTTTCAGCGAACTCATGCAGAGCAAGCAGTAGCCCCTGGGTGACAGGCCAAGACCTAGTTACTATCCTAGGCGCTTGGTCATATCCCCTTAAAGGAATCTCTGCTTCTGATTCCAAGCCTTTGAGCTCTACCCTGGGTCCAGGAGGCCCGGCCCCTAACAGGTAAGTTCTGGCGTATGCAGCTCAGGTTTTTGGCCGAAGGGGATAATGTCACTGACAGCCGTCGAACCGTCCCAGGGGCAACTCCCTTAGCCGGGTAGAGTTGATACTTAGTGCTTGCCTTTTTGTGCTTGGCTTGCACTCCCCTCAGCATGGTGGCGTGGGTATTCCGTTCCCCATAGCAACCCCTAGAGGACGCAGTTCGAAGTTCCCTCGAAAGAGAACGTCTCAGGTTACATATGTAGCCATGGTTCCCTGAGTAGGGAACGAGACACTGCATCCTCTAGGCTCGGTGCCATGCTTCAGACGCAAGCTTCAGACGAAGAAGTGAATGACGTATTTTCCCGGCGCCCCTTTATACTGTGGTCGTGCCGGTAGTGACGTCATAGGCTGTCGCCGGCCAACATGTGTTGTTTTTGTATATATGCTTCAGACACGGGTCACGCTGACGGCGTTCCCCATAGCGACCCCTAGAGGACGCAGTGTCTCGTTCCCTACTCAGGGAACCATGGTTACATATGTAACTTGAGACGTTCTCTGCTGCCTTCACGTGCTATCGGAAACTTCCTATGTCCTTATGAATGACTTATGAATGACGTGATCCAGACATGAAAACGTATCCAACCAGACGTGAAACCGGAACACAAGACGGGACACGAGGCACGGAAACAGGATCAGACAACCTAGAGACTTCATGCAACGATCTGACAAAGGAGATGAGAAAGTGGTAAGCATTTATAGGAGGTGAGATGAGTGGCAGCTGGTGATGAAGAGTGATTGCAGCTGGATACTGATCAACAGTAACGATCCGGACACACCCACTCACATGTAAACAACAAAGCACGAGACTAGAGAGAGACATTGGATCTATGAACCGTGACAGAGATGGGGGATTGCCCCGGTCTATACGTCTTTGCATCAACTGAATGAATGGTTTTTTTGTTGTTTTTTCCCATTTATTTTTTATTCCCAGTGAATAGGAGTTAAAACTCCCACCAGGATGACAATAATAGACCATGCAAAATACCAAAAAATAAATTAATAATAATAATAATAATAATAACAATATCTTTAAAATATTGCCAAGTAACATTGCAAACAACAATAAAATCACAGAATGACTTTTAACTGTAAGCAACACAAGTATACGGAAAACAAAGGTATTTCCTATTTTTTTCCTGATGTTTGTTATTATTTCAAATTTTATATACATTTTTTATAAACTTTTTAAAATTGTATTTACTACTTAGGCATGTTGACTGTAACTACTCGCTGGTCATTAAACAGTCCACACTTCCAACATACTGATGTCCATATGTTTTATTTGTCTGATATGGAACACCGTGAAAACTACATAAAAACAAACAAGAAAAAACAATTTTACACACAACAATTCAAAGGGACATCAAAAAAAAAATACAAATGTTAACTCATTTACCGTGTTGGCCTGATAACCAGCAGTAGAATGGTAAGGAGCTCTAACATATATCTCAGAAATCACATCTCGCCATTCTGTTTGTGCCAACACGTCCAGGTTAAATTAATCAAGAGAGGTCACGTGACATTCACTTAAATCAAACTGAGTACAACGAAATAAAGTACAATACCAACAAAATTATAAACTACCACAGAAATACCCACTTAATCATGAAATCATGAAACCACAAACAATAATCCCTAAATCACAAATACATCATTCATAACTCATAACTGACCTATCAGCGTCAGCTACATTGACAATAACGTCTTCAACATTGTCTATGACCATATATGTTTGTTTTTTTTTTTTTCACATGATTTAGTCGAGTTATTTTTGCATCAAACACAATGTAATTTTCGGCAATCGAGATCAGGCAGCAACAGCGCATTTCTCCGCTTGGGCGAGCGCTTTGTGTATGGAAAGCCAAATGGTTCAGAATTCGCGTGCTTTTCACCGCCGTATCAATATTAAAACGCCGTTTTCATAACGCCACCAGGCGTTAAATAAGCGCCGTCAGGCGATAAGTTAACGGCAGACGCCACCACGCGTTAAAATAACGCCACACGCCGACCGACGTGAAGTTAATGCCACATGCCACTTGAGATGCAGATTTATTCACTCATCTACATGGACACACCTCTCATGGCTATGAGGAATGTACGGCAAGTCTGAGCATCCAGTTTGCTAGAGCGCGAAGATGGCAAGGAGAGCGTTTGTTTTGCAGTGTTAACACTGACTGCACTAGGCTTTTACTGTCTGATAATCCCGGGCCTGATGTCTTTCAGTCATCATTAAACAGGTAAAGATTGTGTCTATGTTCTCCAAAAGTATTTAGTTAGATTAAATTTCTTTTCATTTTAGATTAAATAATGTCTACTTTACCATTCAAATGTTTGGAGTCAGTAAGATTTTTTTAATGAATGCAATAAATGAATATTCAGCAAGGATGCATTAACTTAATCAAAAGTGAACAGAAAGAATTTTACACTGTTACAAAAAAAAAATTATATACAAAATAAATACTGGATTAATTGTGTTAACTTCTTCTTCTTCTTTTTTTTTTTTTTGTGCCATTATTTTCCCATTAAAATTAACAAGTTAAATAGACAGCCCTTATACATTAATGCTAATCATGTCTATCTAAACTTAAAACTAAATTAAACTTCCATTAAAATTTTTAAACCAAATACTTTTGGAGAACATAGACACAATCTTTACCTGTTTAATGATGACTGAAAGACATCAGGCCCGGGATTATCAGGCAGTAAAAAGTGAGTGCAGTCATTTACAGTGTAAATGACAAAATGTTCACTGCAAAACAAATGTTCTCCTTGCCATCTTCGCGCTCTAGCAAACTGGATGCTCAGACTTGCCGTACATTCCTCGTAGCCATGAGAGGTGTGTCCATGTAGATGAGTGAATAAATCTGCATCTCAAGTGGCATGTGGCATTAACTTTACGTCGGTCGGCGTGTGGCGTTATTTTAACGCGTGGTGGCGTCTGCCGTTAACTTATCGCCTGACGGCGCTTATTTAACGCCTGGCGGCGTTATGAAAACGGCGTTTTAATATTGATACGGCGGTGAAAAGCACGCGAATTCTGAACCATTTGGCTTTCCATATTCGTGGACAGCTTACCTCGCGCATGAAATCATGCTTATACCAGCAGAACACTGAGCACGCGCTACAATCCTGACGAGTCTCATAGCAACAGAGCGAGGCACCACAGCTGCGGAGAACCCGCTCACCCGGAAGCTTCCGTCACTGACGCAGATTTACAGAAAATGACCATTGTTTTCAAATAAATAATTTTACATATGTAGCCGGGGAGGTGGCTAGTAGTAAAAGGTGTGGCCAATCAGGCAGTTGGCGCTTTTAAGCAGGCGCCTGGAGATGGGGTCCGCTCTTTGTGTGGAAGTGTGCTGCCTGGTAGCACTTCCCTGTTCGTTGGTGCACGAATAATGGTCTGGGTGAGTAGGTGAATTTTAATTGTTTAGCCTCCTATTCACAAGGTTTTTTATTAAATTAGGTTATTCTGTTTTTAATGCAGATATAAACATCGTGCTGTTCTCTGTATGTGTAGTACCTCTGTGTTTGATTGCGCACATGGTCCGGGTGAGCAGGTAGGCTAAACAAACATAGGTTGTTTTGTTGACAAAGCTTTGTTTTATTAAAGTAGGGTATCATGTTTTTAATGTAGATGTAAGCATCGTGGATTTGTTTGCTGATGATCAGGTTCATTCTTCTTTGATCCGGGAAATCTCTGAACAGTAGTTCGGGATTGATGGCGTTGTTGCAGGTAAATGCAGAGGTTTTTTATGGGACTTGTAAGTGTATTGTTTTTTATTATTTTAATTCTATTAAAATGAGAGATTAAGTTTTGGAGTAATTTTTCCTTTCAATGTATTGTTAATTATGTTTTGTGTTTTTGTATTAGGTTTAGTTGATCGCTGTTCCTCCAGTGTTTGTTATGTTGCATGTCTTCAGCTAGCCGGTTCTTGTATGTGCGCGCTGTATGCCTCCAGCGCAATTAAGATTTGTATGACTGTTGTTAACTGGACTGGCTAGCAGAATGTTTATTTTTTCCATTTTTGTTGTTTGTTTGTAAATCACTTCCCAGCCTCATGTTGTCAGCCAACCTTTGTACCTGTTATACCTGCTGATGCTTTAACCCACATTATTTATTTGCATGAGGGTTATGTTTGCAGTGAAATTAATTGTGGATTTTGAGTTTGAGTGGGGTATATTTTTATTATTTCTAGTAAGAATTGGAGGGTGTTTGTGTAAATTTTATTTTGTTTGGGTTATTTTGTGTGGAGAAGCTTGGGTTGTATTGAAGTTAATGGAGGGTTGGCTGACTATTAATATCATCTTTGAGGGGAAATGAATTTTTGTTTTAAGATGTATTTTGTTTGTATTCATTTCGTCCTATTGGTTTGTTTGTATTAATAAATCTATTTTTGTGATTACAAGTTTATGATTTACTAGTTTTTTGTGGTCACCCTTGACTGAACTCCTTTAAGTTACACATACTTATTCCCAAAACTTTATTAAGCTTTAAGTCACATCTCAAATGACAAGGGATCAACTTATAATCATGTTTATATTAATTAGCCCGTGAACTCATTCTCTCAGGCGGCCTATGCGGCGCATTCGCAGCTTCTAAGGACGGAACGCCACTGACACACACACTGATCTTACTGTCTATATGAGGATTTATTAACATTTATTCTGATGATATTTCACTGACAGAAGTTTGGCTACAGTAATAATGTTATGAGGAGAAAAGAAGAGACTCTATAACATCTCACTGTTACTGATTTATCATGCAGCTCAAAGCATTATGGGTAGAATCTCTCATCAGTCTATTCTAATTCATCAACACAGTTTCACTGATGATTGATAACCAACCCCAAACCCAGGATAGAGCGGCTGAGTGAATGTGGTCTGGACTGTGTGGATGAGGCTCATTGTGTCAGAGATGCTGTAGAAGGACAGAGTTCCTGCTCCGTGATCCACAAACACTCCTATTCTACTGAAGATGGGCTTCACAGAGAGATCAGTCTCAATGTTATTGTGTCTGAATGAGTATCTGGAGGGAGAGCAGAACAAACTCCAGGACTGATCATTAGATCCAAACCAACACTCAACACCTCCTCCCTTCCTGCTGATGCTCTTATATGACACTGATATCTCCACACCATAATCTCCTCTCCACTCCAGCTCCCAGTAACAGCGTCCACACACACTCTCTCTACACAACACCTGAGCATAACCATCAAATCTGTCTGGATGATCAGGATACGGCTGGACTGTGTCAGTGACAGTAACGACTCTGTTTCTCTCAGACAGACGGAGGCGTTTATTCACTGTGTTCAGATCCAGAGTGAGCTGATGGGAATCTGATGGAGATAAAACACATCAGAATCAGGAATTATGAATCTGTTTGATCTTTTCATGTATCTGAACTCTTCATGTTCAGTGTATCATCAGTGTCTCAGTACAGATCACCAGATATTAGGGGTGGCACAATACACAGATGTCACGGTTCGGTACAATTTCGGTACAACAGGGAAAAAAAAAAAAGAAATCTACTATGCTCAGTTTATTTTCATTTATTTTGAATAGACAGTAGTGCAAATTACAATTTTTTCCGTCTAGATGTGAAAATAGTAAATATTATTACATATTATATAAACTCTGTTTTGTTTTCATTGTGAGTGTTCACAAATAAAAGCAGACCTTTAAACATTGATTATTAATGTCACGGGTATGCGTGGTGGACACACAAGATGAGCGGAGACGAAGGTTACAACGGGAATGAGAGATTTAATGGAACTTGAGGAGGTACACACACAGGGTAACATCAACAATAACCGACAGTTTGAACTCAAAAGGACAGGAACTGATATAGTGGGGATAACGAGAGGCAGACAGGTGAACACAATGAAGGTGATTAACTCATAATGGGAAAATGGCAGAAACTAGGTCACACATGGGGAATGAAAACACAAATAAAAGTCCAGGGGCGTGACAATTAATAAGACAAAAAGTGTTTACAGTTTATTTCTGCTGGTATAAGGAAACAGTTGAAGTGATCACACACACACACACACACACACACATCAGTTCCAGCATTGCTAAATTGACAGCACAGTTGGTTATCAAAATAAAATACAGTGAGCCAAACATCAGCGCGCCTCTGTGTCACCGCTACAAAGCCTATCATTTACATAATAAATAATAGTTTAGCATTCAGATACGTTACATCGCAAATATGGAAATATTACGGAATATTTGGATTTATGCCAAATGAGAGAGGTAGGATATGAAGCACAAAGCTCCATTTCGCAAACAGTTGAGTGTGCAAGCCTTTAAAGTATACTCCCTTGTCAATCTATGTGAGAGACCCGTTCAGAATTAGCACATGGTCCCTGTTTAGGGGGCTTTGTTTTCAAGCGCAACTCATGGCATTCGCTGTTCTTCTGCTGGCGGTTATCAAAGAGCATTGCATTACTGTGGGCGCCCCCTTCTGGATTGAGGGTGAATTGCCTGTATTCATCGTAAGGCCTCATGCACCGAACCGAGACGCCCGTACCGTGACGGTTTGGGACGAATACATGTACCGTGCCACCAGGGCTGGACTGGGACAAAAAAAATCGGCCCTGGCATTTTTTGGTCCCGGTGGCCCACCACCATTTTATATATATATATATATATATATATATATATATATATATATATATATATATATATATATATATATATGTGATATACACTACCATTCAAACGTTTTTGAACAGTAAGATTTTATTTTTATTTTTTTTAAAGAAGTCTCTTCTGCTCACCAAGTCTGCATTTATTTGATCCAAAATACAGCAAAAACAGTAATATTGTGAAATATTTTTACTATTTAAAATAACTGTTTTCAATCTGAATACATTTTAAAATGTAATTTATTCCTGTGTTCAAAGCTGAATTTTCAGCATCGTCTTCAGTGTCACATGATCCTTCAGAAATCATTCTAATATTCTGATTTGCTGCTCAAAATACATTTATTATTATTATTATTATTATTATGTTGAAAACAGCTGAGTATAATTTTTTTCAGGTTTCTTTGATGAATAGAAAGTCCAGAAGAACAGCATTTATCTGAAATAGAAATCTTTTGTAACATTATAAATGCCTTTATCATCATTTTTGATCAATTTAGAGCATCCTTGCTAAATAAAAGTATTAATTTCCATAATTCCTTTCCCAAAAAACAAAGCAAAATGATACTGACTCCAGTCTTTTGAATGGTGTAGTGTATAATGTTACAAAAGCTTTTTTTATTTCAGATAAATGCTGATCTTTGGATATTTCTATTCATCAAAGAATCCATTAATAATAATAAATATTTCTTGAGCAGAAAATCAGCATATTACAATGATTTCTGAAGGATCATGTGACACTGAAGACTGGAGTAATGATGCTGAAAATACAGCTGCGCATCACAGGAATAAATTACATTTTAAAACATATTCAGATAGAAAGCAGTTATTTTAAATAGTAAAAATATTTCACAGTATTACTGTTTTTGCTGTATTTTGGATAAAATAAATACAGGCTTGGTGAGCAGAAGAGAATTCTTTAAAAAAAAAACTCAAAATCTTACTGTTCAATAACTTTTGACTAGTGGTGTAGATATGTATCATTGCATATAGTTGTTTTGGATAATAAAAAAACGTCAGGTCTGACAATATCGTGTCTTTTCGAATTTAAATGAGATTTATTCGCATTGGCCCGTGGAAACCTCTGTAAACACACTTGACATGACTTGGCCAAAAAAATCGCGGTGGACGAATTTATTAAGAAGTGTTTGCGAATTCTGCACTAATGGCGCGCGCACACAGGATAGATGCAGACTCCGGTGCGAGTCCGAATCAAGCACTTCACCGATTCAACCGCTCTCCTCTCTTCCTCCTCCTGGCTCTGTATGTCGCATCACTCACCGCAGAGCAAGCCTGTTCTTGATAAAGCTGCTGTGAAAACGTGGGAATAGCCAACGAGGAAGAAGTTGGGGTGAAGTGTTCTTTATATAGGTGGAGCAAAACACTTCATAGCTCCGTCTATAGCGCATCGTGATTGGGTGGTTTACACTGTCAATACAGGAGACAAACCAATGGGCCACTGGCTGCTCGTAGTCCCTGCGTGATGGTCCTTGGCAAAAAAAAACATTCTGTCGGCCCCTTCAGTGCGTCGGCCCACCGCGAAAATGCCCGGTATGCCCGATTACCAGCCCTGCATGCCACCCCTACCAGATATCTGGGTAACACTTTATTTTGATGGTCCCTTTTGAACATTCTGTTAACACTAAGTAATGTTGCAACTACATGTCAACAAACTCTCATAAGAGCATTAGTAGACTGTCTGCTTCATATCTACTAACTCCTTATTGTGTTGGTCTCCCAACAGATATTCTACTGACTATAAGTAACTTTGCAAGAACGTGTCAACTTAATCTAACCCTAACCCTACCAGTCAACTAATACACTACTAACACTCTAATGAGAGTCAGGAGAAATGTAGGTGCAACATTACTTATAGTCAATAGAATGTGTTAAAGGGACCATCAAAATAAAGTGAAACCGATATCTGTGCTAATCATCATTTACATCATCAATTATAAACTCTTGTTTCAGCTTCTACAGAAGAACATGAACACACTCAGTGAGTTTTTCTGCTGGTTTTCTTACTGACTTACATTGTAGGAAGTGGTTCCTGGTCCTGGGAACAATGTTGGTGAATGTGACTGTGGAAATCAACAGACATGAACAGTGTGATTCTCATGATCCTGCATCCATTCCTAACACATTTCTAATATGATGTTCTCCATGATATGAGATGATGATGGACTGGTTTCTGAGAGCAGATGAATCTCCAGGACTTTACCTCTGTCTGAGATCTTCTTGAGCTCCTCTTTGCAGAAATCCTCCAGTTTGTCTCTCAGCTGATGAACAGATTCTCTCAGATCATCAGAAGAGACGAGAGAACTGAAGAGATCATCATTTATGTCTGTAGATTCAGGAGGAGCTGAGAGAGACTGGAAACTCTACAGAAAACACAAATCAAACTCATCAGCTCCACACTTCACCCAAAAACCTGCTCCAACATCAGATTTGACTGATCTTTAGTAACTCAATCCAGCACTTTCACAGCATCAGCTTCATTCTTCTCATATTCATTATATCACATTAGAGCTACAGATTCTAGTATTTGTCACTTACACTATATGTGAACTTTCTAGGAAATAGTTTGGATGAAACTGCTAAGAACATAAATGTCCATCTAACAGCTCAAGCACATCAATGGAGTCTCATTGTAGGGTTGAACTGTTTCTCTGTGAGTCTGGTGTCACAGCAGGATCTGCTCAAGTCCACTATGACCCTGTTCCTCTAGATGTGTGTTACCTGCAGGAACTGGATGTGATCCTGTGTGTGTGAAAGCTGCTCCAGCTCAGCGTCTCTCCTCCTCAGATCATTGATCTCCTGCTCCAGTCGCTCCAGTCGTCCTTCAGCTCGACTCACTGCTTGCTTTTCCTGATCTCTGATCAGCCGTATCAGCTCAGAGCGGCTTCTCTCAATGGAGCGGATGAGCTCAGTAAAGATCCTCTCACTGTCCTCCACTGCTGTCTGTGCAGAGCGCTGTTAGGACACACAGTGATTCAGGCTTCAGTGAGTCTGAACTGAGACTGAGACAAACTTCTCTTCTTCTCCAGACTCACCTTCTGAGACTCCACAGCCTCTCTCAGCTGCTGCAGATCTTTCTCTCTCTGCTGGATTCTCTGCTGGAACGTCTTCTGCGTCTCCTTCAAGTCTCTCTATTGAGGGAAAAATGCTTAAAATATTACATTACATACAACATACCACAAAATCATTATATAAAGGTTGTGAGTGAATCCAAAATTGGTGGAGTGGATCGGTGCCTAAAGATCTTTTTCTGGAATGTTAGCTTAAAAGTGGAAATGCAAACTCAAAATGTCCTTGATATTTATTCTTATAAGAGGTTAATCCACAATAACATACTGCACATTTCATATCTCAAATCTAACTCCTCAGTTTAAAATGAGTGTTTGTTCGACTACGCCAGGATTTAAAATAGACTCGTTCATGACGTCACCATTTCTCTCTACATGCCTCTGAACATGTAAAGCTAGGAGGTGTGCTCAACAACTCAGGTCTGTCACGAGTTTATGTTTTGCAGTTCATTTTGAAATACAAACTCAGAATTGCAAATGAAAAAAGCCAGAACTGTGAAATAAAAAGTTGCAATTATTATTCTTTCTTTCTCTTGCTTTCTTTCTTTCCAGCATTTAGAGTGGAGTATGAGTTTTGTGGTGAAGAAGAGACTGTTATCTGTGGTCATTGAATGGGCCAAGATGGCGCCTGTGTGTTCGACTTGCCATCTGTTGCTCTCGTTTGTGATTGTCTTGTTCGGTCTCTGAATTTACGACCGTCAAGCACTACTGGATATCCGCGACTCTGTTGTGGACACTCACACAAACACTTACTCTCTGGATGCGGACTGCCTCTTTGACAAAACACATGAGTCGTCCCGAACGGTCATCCCGGATTGTATCCGCCGGTGTCCCCTCAACATCCCGCAGAGAAAGCGAAGGAGGAAACGAGGCAACCGAGGAGGATACATTGTAAAACTGAAAGCTCATCTGCGGGCTCACTTTCTCTCAGACCCTTCCCACGAGTTGTTTGATGGCGGCTCTACTACTTGGCGCCCACTGGATTTGGCCTCGTCCTGTTCTCCCCGACACCTGAGTCCTCTTTCTCATGGTCTTCACCAAATCGACCGCGGCTCCCGGCAACAAGGAGCAACTCACGGTAATCTGTGCTCACTGAGAAGAGCGTCCTCATCTCCTGTTATTGCCCTTTCCAGTTTTGAAGCTAATATCCATGAAGCTAATATCCTTTTAATAGCCATATCTGCTGTATGTCCAATACTCTATCGCATGATTTTCTTAGTATAATTGATGCTTTTAAACTATCCAGTGGATTAAAGACTCTACTCACATCCAGGGCCATACACTGGATCTTGTTCTCCCCTATGGATTTGATGTGACTAATATTGTGCTCTCAGACTTTCTGCTTTCTGATCATAAGCCTATATTATTCTCACTGACTCTTCTGGATCTCTCTCATTTTTCTACTACACCTGTAACTCTGTCTCGGTACTACTCTCCACAGTTTGCTCAAACTTCAATTTGTGCTTTGCTGAATTTTGCTCTGAGTTGGTCTTGGATCAACCATTATCTGACTTGGATGCTGATCAACATCTTAGCCTTTTAAATTCTGCCTGGTTCAAAGTAGCATATGCGACTGCTCAATGCAGCACACCAAACTAACTACAGTCGCGCATCACAGATCAGATTTCATTTATCACTTGAGGAGAGTGAGGAGAGTGAGGAGAGCTGACTGTCAAGAAGAGTGAGGTGAGACAGATAAGACGATGGCAGAAGAGTTTCAAACCTAATGTAAAAGCGCCTGTTTTAAAATTATTTTGCATTTTGAAAAGCCTGTTGAACTGCCATTTAGCCTAAGGTGATATTGGAAGTTTTTTAGTTTTTTTAACATTCGTTTCTCATTTATTTGTATTTGCTGATTTTAATTTTATTGAAACTGTAATTTTTTCCCTCATTATTTTACATCAAGGTGTATGCAGTCTGTGCCTCCAAACTTTCTTAATCATTTTGCTAATAAACATTCTACATTTTATAATTAGACTATTTGTTCCTCAGTCTTTACTGATTTTCAGGTTTGTATAGGCTACCTATTTAAAATTTGTAAGTTATTTATTATTTTATATTAGGCATGTAGCATGGTGCATTTTTATTCGTTTTGTTAATACAAGTTATAGGCTATGTTCTACATTGTATTTTGTTGCCGAATTGCCGCTAATTTAAAGTGAAAGTAAAATGCGCACTGTGCTTTTACAAGTTATTTAAGCAAAGGAAAGTGAAGGAAAATGGAAAAACTCGAACGAACTAAAAACAAACAACTGCTTCAAGCCAAATTGCCGCAGATTTGAAAGTGAAAGTAAAATGTGCATGGAGCTTTTACAAGCTATTTAAAACTGAAGGAAAGCGAGGAAAAGAGGAAAACTCAAACGACTCCCCACCACGGTATTACTGGTGTTCTCACACATCGATTAACCGGTGGGAAAATTTCCTCACCGTCACAACCCTATTCTGAGACAGTCAAAACAGCTTAGAATGCGCGCAAAGAGAGCTCCATCTCACTAAAAGCTGTCACTCACTTCAGTTCATCGCGATCTCACAATATTCTGTTAATAAGCTCTCTGCACAATGAATCTCTTATTTACATCTCTTATTTACACCTGACAAAAACTCGCCTTTTTGAGTGGTGAGTGAACATTTGACGCTCTCCATAACACAAATGCATGCTGGTGCATTTGCCAAGTACGTTTCGCGAATATCAGACGGGGCCTCCTGATTCCCCAGGGCCCTAAGCGGCCGCTTACCTCGCCTATTGGTTAAGTCTGCCCCTGCTTCTAAGACAAAACTAGAAAGGCAGAACGCAAATGGAAGAAGGACAGGCTACATACAGTATCTCTCTTCAAATGTTTAAAGACTCTCTTACATCTTACCAAACTGCTGTTAAGTCTGCTAAAACTGCATACTTTTCTAATCTAATTGAACCTAATCACTCTAAACCTAAGGTTTTGTTTTCAATTATTCAATCTGTTGCAAATCCTTCTGTTAAGTCCTTGCCTGATGCCTCTGATGCTTTCTGTGAAAGCTTGTTGAGATATTTCAGTGACAAAATTACTAACTTAAGACTTAGTGTCTGCCTCACTTTAACTGTTTCTCCTACCCTGTCATCTGCCTCTGCCTTTTGGGATGCTTTCGTACCTATCAATTTCCAGTCATTGAAGAATGTGATCAACAAGCTCAAACCCTCATTTTGTTCTAACGATATTATTCACCGAAGATTCCTAAAATTAATAATCGATTCAATTGGACCTGTTTTGATGTCTCTTATCAATAAGTGTCTCCAAACTGGCTCTGTCCCTGCCAATCTTAAAATGACTACTGTTACTCCTCAGCTCAAGAAGCCTTCACTGGACTCTTCTGTTCTAAAGATTTTAGGGCCAATCTCTGTTTTACCTTTCATTTCTAAGGTTTTGGAGAAAATTATGCTGGATCAACTTCAACATTTTCTGACAAGCAATTGTATTTATGAAGTTTTTCAATCTGGTTTTAAGTCTGCTCACAGCACTGAGTCTGCCCTTTTGAGAGGGTTAAACGATATTTATCTCTTCACTGACTCTGGAGACTCTGTGATTCTTATTCTTTTAGATTTATCGGCCGCTTTTGATACCATAGACCACTCCACACTATTATCCAGACTAGAGTCCTGGGTGGGTCTAAAAGCTACCATTCTAAGTGGGTTTCAGTCATACCTGTCGGACAGAAAGTTTTTAGGGAAGCTGAGTAATTTGACCTCTTCCCCTGCACCTCTATCCTGTGGCCTTCCGCAAGGCTTTATCTTATCTCCTTCTCTATTTCTTCTCTACATGCTACCTCTGGGCTCTATTCTACGTAAACATGGTGTGTCATTTCATTTCTACGCAGATGATACTCAAATCTATCAATCAAAAGAAACAATTCCGCAGCGATTACCTCTCTTCTGCAATGCTTAGAGGAGGTTAAATCTTGGCTTGCCCAAAATTTCCTCTTCCTAAATGAAGACAAGACCGAAGTAATTGTTTTTGGTTCTAATGATATTTTGCAGTATATACGCCCCGATTTGGACAGTTTATCTGTTTTTAGATCATCACAGGTGCGAAACCTAGGTGTTTTTGTTGACAAGCATTTAAAATTCGATTAACATCTCTCTTCCGTTATCAGATTATAAGGAATGATGTTATGAATGAGGATTTATTTTATTAGTAATGATACACTGAAGAAAAATTGTATTCAATTAAGTTGCGTTTAAACCAACATGATCTCACAGAATTCCGTGTAATGTTCACGGACTTAATTAACCCCGAATCTGTGGTGGTATCACGGAATCGCCGAAAATTCCGTGATGGGCTCACAGAAGTGATACCAATGTAAGTCAGTGACAGGCATCAGCCGTGCTCCACGCACGGAAACCCTTAGCATCAATATGCCGGCGCGATACTGGGAAATTTATCGTCATCATTATTGTTCAGAACTGGGAGGTTTAGGGTAGGGGCTGTCAGGTACTCCAGTGAAAGTATAACTGCATCGGAGTCACTCTTTTTACGTGGTCCGATGCAGCGCTGGTGTTGAACCAGTGAATCCGTGCATGGACCACAGCTGATGCCTTCTGTGAGACCATCACGGAATTTTCGGCGATTCCGTGATGCCACCACAGGTTCGGGGTTAATTAAGTCCGTGAACATTACACGGAATTCTGTTTAAACCTTTCTTTCTCTCTTTCTATAAGTGCTGTTATGCAGATGTTCTGTATATTTGTTTCATAATTAATTACTTTGTAATTAACTCCATAATTTCTTGTATTAATTCATTTGAGGTTCAATTTAAAAATGTAAATGAGTTGTAATGTGATGTAAATTCACTTGGTGCTTTAAAACATAAGGCGCGAGAATGCATCACTTTAACGGAAATGACGTGCTTGTTAGTTGCCCCGATGGACTGATGATGAGCGGACGCATCACAAGGCTCTGCAAGAATAAAATATGTTTAAGCTTAAAATCAGTGCTGTCGCAAGTCTAAAGGACAGTAAAGAAGATTTTCATAAACTCTAAGAACTCTTTTCATGACAAGCGGCCAACGAAGTATTTGTTTGTAATGAAAGTGTTCATAATCGTGCTAAGCGCCATTTTGTGTTACAAAAGCTACACTTTCTTTCTTTCTTTATCTGCCTTCCAATCCATACATTTGTGACAGAGCGTGAAAAAAAAAATTTGGCTATCTATTCACATCAGCAAGTGAATAAATATTCCCTGGAGTAATATTAGCCTGCTAATACTAATATAATGTATACTAGTACTAATACTGGGATAATGTAGTTGATTATTATTACAAAACACCCTTTCAGTGATACAAGCATTGGTCACTCGGTTAAGGTTTATTATTAACTATGACAATTTATTGTTGTTTAAAAATATATATTTTAGCATTGTAACCTCTTTGTTGTTTCCTCTTGAAGAACACAAGTATAAATTAAATTAAGCATAAGTTTCATTTCTCATGAGTCCTCACCTCTTTCTCTGTCCTCTGTGCTGCAGCTGATACAGTGTCGTGGTTTTTATGTTCATCCATCGTACACAGCACACATATACATTTCTGATCAGTGCGACAGAAAACCTCGAGGAGCTTCTCATGTTTCTGGCAGATCATCTCCTGCAGTCGTCCAGTGGCTTCAGTCAGATTGTGTCTCTTTCCTTTAAACAAACTCTCATGTTGTTGGAGGTGATTCTGACAGTAAGAGTTCAGACACACCAGACAGGACTTGACAGCTTTGTGTTTTCTTCCAGTACAGACGTCACACTGAACATCTCCAGCTTCAGCAGGAACCACACTTTGAAGTTTAGTCTTCTTCAGTTTCTCCACCATTTCAGCCAAGATGGTGTTTTTACCTAAAATAGGTCTTGGACTGAAGGTCTGTCTGCACTGAGGGCAGCTGTAGACTCTCTTCTCATCCTCCTGATCCCAGCAGTCTGTAATACAGCTCTTACAGTAACTGTGTCCACACTGGATGGCCACTGGATCCTTCAGGAGATCCAGACACACCGGACACAAGAACTCATCCTGAGAAAATCTGGCTTCTGCCATTTTACTGCCTGATTACAGAGACACAAACACACAACAGCTCAGCTACACTTTAGTCTCTCTTTCCCTGAACTCAGTGCTTCCTGGTTCTGTGTTTGAGTGATGTGTGTAAAACAGGTGTGTCTCTGAGTCTGTCAAACAGGTTCCTCATTCCTGAGTTTAGTTTCGACACATCTGGCTGTTATTAAAGTAAATGCAAAGACCTTGATTAATTGATTCAGGTGCATTTAATTAGAGATCAAACTAAACTCTGTAGGAAAGTGACTCTCCTGGTCTAGGAATGGGGAACCATGATGATGAAATATCTACTAGTTGTTAAGCAGGACAACGGCCTTAAAAACTGAAGTAGTACTGCATCCTAATTAGTCAAACTCCGCCTGCTTTTTGGTTGCTTGGCAACCTTTTTTAGAAGCCACCACCTGAACCATCGGCTGATGAGCTGGTTTAAGTTAAGGAGCACGGGAAATACGTTTACGTTTACTTTATTTCAGAACATTCATTCACGGATTTGTGCTGACCTGCAGCGTTTTCACACACAGACCAAACTTACTAGAGAAGGGTGACATAATATACCTCTGTAAATAAATACAATTTAAGTTCACGTCTTGCACACTTTAATACCCTTTAAATGGAACATAATACACTTGCTTCAAACCGGAATCATGGTGGAATATCCTGAGAAGTCCACTTTGCAGGACACTTGCAGTTGAATAGAACAAACGTCTGAAGTGATAAGAGGATGCGAGGACTGGAATTGAGAACCACTGGTGTAGATGATTTTCATTCCTCTCCTGTGGAGAGAAGTTGAGCAGGTAATAGTCATCTATTTATCCCAAAATATCTTTGTTAATGTCTCAAGGAGCCTGACCCACTCTTGGGACTTTGCTCCTATAAGTGAAATCCCCACAGGACAAAAGATTCAGGTTTAATCGCTAAACATGATAAGGAATGGTTTTGAACATTCGGCAAAATCTTGAATTGATAATAGTCTCTCATCTTTTCTTCTTTTATAGCATTAAAATGGTATTTTTGTGCAAATTCATCTGACACTAGGCAACATGGATAGGCATTTACAAAACTTGTTTGAATGAACTGACTCATGAATCCTATTTTTTTAAGCAGTAGTCTGATTTTATGGTTACCGGAAACATATGATTCCTTTTTTGACTCGTCTGATTGTTATGTCAACTGATTTTAAGGTGAGAGAAGAAACTAATGAGGTGTTTGATTTATCTTCTGGAGAATAAAATAAAACCCATCACCTTTGTTAATTATAACAGTCATAGAACAGAAATAACACAATGATAAAAATATAATTAAAAATAATGTATTAAAAATGAAAATGTTAACTATTAATCATTAATGATTAATTTAATTTAATTTAATTTAATTCCCATTTACATTAACAATATCTTATTCAGGTCAGTACTAAATAATGACATGCATTTTGTAAGATCCCTCTTATTTTGTTCAAATATTTAACATTTGACAGATTCTGCAAGGGGGATGTAAACTTTTGATCTCAACTGTAAGCGCAGTCAAGATGGACAGTTCTAACCTTTCGAAGTAGAACAGATACCCACGAGATCAAAGGCAGGTATTGCATTATTCACACTTATGCACTGTGTTGCTGATAAACATGATATAATTTCAGTTCTGTTGCTTGTATATGAAAATAAATATGATGAACAAGACACTCAAAGTACTTGCTATTTAATTACATTTGAAAGACATTTATCATCCATTTTTACTGTAATACAAACATGTATTTTTTTTAAATATGAGAACATCTCACACAGAGTTCAAACTGTCATATTATTTGGGAATACTCACACACAATGATCATCGTGAGTCCAGTCAAGTCACCATTGATTTTAATGAACCCAGTCAAGTCACCATTGGTCTTCATGAACCCAGTCAAGTCGCAGTTGATTTTTGTGAGCCCAGTCAAGTCACAGTTGATCATCACAAGTCATGTCTCAACTGATTGTCCCAACTCAAGTCACATCTCCGCTGATCTTCCAGAGTCTCGTCATGTCTCCGTTGATCATCCAGAGTCACGTCATCGCTGATCATCCTGAGTCACACCGTGTCACAGCTGATCATCCAGAGTCACTTCACGTCTCAGCTCATCATCCAGAGTTACGTCACATCACAGTCAATCATCCAGAGTCACACCACGTCACAGCTGATCATCCAGAGTCTTGTGACGTCCTGTCTGTCACACCCAGATATTCAAGGTCAGTGCTTCGATTTCCCAGTCTGTTATCCAGTGTGAGGGATGCACCACTAGTGTCTGTACGTGCAGCTGGTATCCCCAAACCCACTCATTCTAGCCATCCTGTTCCCGAACTGATTCCCCTGTCTAGTTCCATTTAAACACCTTAGAAATGAACGTTTGAGGTGATTCAGCTCAGTTCAATAACAGTGCAGATCATTAATTGTTCATACACACTCAAGGCCGTGTTATCCTAATGGGCAACATGGGGTGCAGACCAGGGCCCCGAACACTAGGATATAGACACTATATGACAATGTAAGACATACCACAGAGGAGAGGGAACACAGGACTTAAGAATACAAGGAGATTAGGAAATTAACTTCACAGGGCTGGGGACTAATTAACTAATAAACACAAAACTGGGACAGGAACGCCAAATATGGTCACAAGAGGAGGGGAAAACACAGGACACGGAGACACAGTCTGACATTACTCCCCCCCCTCCCCATAGGCGCGTCTCGCGCCATAAAGCATCCAACGGGGAGGGTGGGTGGGCACTCTGGAGACCTCCAGGGCGGACCAGGGGACTCTGGAGACCATGGCGGGTCTGGGGACTCTGGAGCCCTCCAGGGCGGACCAGGGGACTCTGGAGGCCATAGCGGGTCTGCCTCCGAGACCTCGGCCCCAGCCCCCACCTCGGCCTCTATGGCAGGAGCCCTACTATTTTTTGCCTCCTATGGGTTTATGACGTGCGCATTGTTTGTTTTTATTTCACGAGTATATTGTGCACGGCTTTATACAGTGTTTGAGTGCATTTTTGATTTTGATTGGTGTGTGTGTGTGTGGAGGCGGTGTTAGGGGGGCCCCAAAGCTGTGTTAGCCCAGGGCCCCGCAAAGGCTTAACGCAGCACTGTACACACTGTATTTTTGCACATACATCTGTGTATGTGTGAGTGGGGTGACAAACTCCATTGCAGACTGAACAAGCAAAAGGGAATATTCCACCGCCTCGTGGGGGAAATATAAGCACTTAACTAAGGAATCGATGTAACGAGGATCTTAGGATCTTAGTCCTCCCACGCAATACTTTAAAGGGATAGTTCACCCAAAAATAAAAATTCAGTCATTAATTACTCACCCTCATGTCGTTCCAAACCCATAAGACCTTCATTCATCTTCGGAACACAATTTAAGATATTTTTGATGAAACCTGAGAGCTTTCTGACCCTGCTAGAGGTCTGCTACCTGACCCGAGCCCGACGGGTCCCGAAATACTTTTGGGTTTCGGGTCGGGTTCGGGTTCGGGTTAATGTTTAATGAATAGCTTCGGGCTCGGGTTTGTAGCTAAACTAAAACTATATACAGTTGGCTACGCTGCTTTCATAGACGCATACACACACATATTATTGCACACAGATAGAGATCGCGCAGCGAACACACAGCACGGAAACTTTTATTAGTAAAATAGCTTCGATAGGCTACTGCTTTATAAATAATCTTCCTGACTTATCTCAGTTCCTCAGTATATCCCATAGCTCAGAACAACTTGATGTAACAGGAACTATAGACTCTCTCTTTTCTAGCACTTTAGATGCGGTTGCTCCTTTACGCTTGAGGAAGATTAAGGATAAGAGTCCAACACCGTGGTATAATGAGCACACTCGCGCCCTAAAGAGAGCAGCCCGGAAAATGGAGCGCAGCTGGAGGAAAACTAAATTAGAGGTATTTCGTTTAGCATGGCGGGAAAGTACCCTATCCTACAGAACAGCATAACTGCTAGATCTGATTACTTTTCGTCTCTTCTAGAAGTAAACAAACATAACCCTCGGTATTTATTCAATACAGTGACTAAATTAACGAAAAATAAAGCATCAACAGGTGTTGGCATTTCCCAAGAGCATAGCAGTAATGACTTTATGAACTATTTTACTTCCAATATCGATACTATCAGAGATAAAATTGTATCCTTGCAGCCGTCAGCTACAGTATCACATCAGATAGCACACTATAGATCCCCTGAGGAACAATTCCATTCATTCTCTACTGTAGGAGAGGAAGAATTGTATAAACTTGTTAAATCATCTAAACCAACAACATGTATGTTAGACCCGATTCCATCTAAACTACTAAAAGAGCTGCTTCCAGAAGTCATAGATCCTCTTTTGGCTATTATCAATTCATCATTGTCATTAGGATATGTCCCCAAAACCTTCAAATTGGCTGTTATTAAGCCTCTCATTAAAAAACCACAACTTGACCCCAAAGACCTAGTTAATTACAGACCGATCTCAAATCTCCCTTTTCTGTCAAAGATACTAGAAAAGGTAGTATCCTCACAATTATATTCCTTCCTAGAGAAAAATGATATCTGTGAGGAATTCCAGTCAGGATTTAGACCGTGTCATAGTACTGAGACTGCTCTCATTAGAGTTACAAATGACCTGCTTCTATCATCTGACCGTGGTTGTATCTCTTTATTAGTTCTACTGGATCTTAGTGATGCGTTTGACACTATCGACCACAACATTCTTTTGAATAGACTACAAAATTTTGTTGGCATTAGTGGAAGCGCCTTAGCATGGTTCAAATCATACTTATCTGACCGCCATCAGTTCGTAGCAGTGAATGAAGAGGTATCATATCGATCACAAGTGCAGTATGGAGTACCTCAAGGCTCAGTCCTAGGGCCGTTACTTTTCACACTTTACATGTTACCCTTGGGAGATATTATCAGGAGACATGGTGTTAGCTTTCACTCTTATGCTGATGATACGCAGCTCTATATTTCTTCGCGGTCCGGTGAAACACACCAAATTGAGAAACTAACGGAATGCATAGTCGATATAAAAAACTGGATGACGAGTAATTTTTTACTGCTAAATTCTGAAAAAACAGAGGTGTTAATTATCGGACCTAAAAACCCCACATGTAACAACCTAGAACATTATCTAACACTTGACGGCTGCTCTGTCAATTCTTCTTCATCAGTCAGGAACCTAGGTGTGCTGTTCGGTAGCAATCTTTCATTTGAAAGCCATGTTTCTAGCATCTGTAAAACTGTGTTTTTTCATCTCAAAAACATATCTAAATTGCGACCTATGCTCTCAACGTCAAATGCAGAAATGTTAGTTCATGCGTTTATGACCTCAAGGTTAGACTATTGTAATGCTTTATTGGGTGGTTGTTCTGCACGCTTGATCAGCAAACTACAGTTGGTCCAAAATGCAGCAGATAGAGTCCTTACTAGAACCAGGAAATATGATCATATTAGCCCGGTCCTGTCAACACTGCACTGGCTCCCTATCAAACATTGGATAGATTTTAAAATCTTATTAATTACTTATAAAGCCCTGAATGGTTTAGCTCCTCAGTATTTGAGTGAGCTCTTATCGCATTATAGTCCTCCACGTCCACTGCGTTCTCAAAACTCTGGCCGTTTGATAATACCTAGAATATCAAAATTGACTGCGGGTGGCAGATCCTTTTCCTATTTAGCACCCAAACTCTGGAACAATCTACCTAACACTGTTCGGGAGGCAGACACACTCTGTCAGTTTAAATCTAGATTAAGGACCCATCTCTTTATCCTGGCGTACACATAACACACTAATACGCTTCTATTATTCAAATCCGTTAAAGGATTGTTAGGCTGCATTAATTAGATCAACCGGAACCGGGAACACTTCCCATAACACACGATGTACTCGTTACATCGTAAGTAGAATGGCATCTACGCTAATCTTTGTCTGTTTCTTTCCTATGATCAGATGGTGGATCAGCACCAAGAGATGATGTCGGCAGCCCTGATCGTCAGCGGAGACCAGGACACCCAGACCTCAATTAAAATACAATAAAACTAAAAAAAATATAACTAAAAATATAATAAAATACCTAACTACATAATACTAATATTGTTAGAACTTGAAACTTTTGAACTGTGGGTTTCGTCTGGTCAGAGGAGAACTGGCCCCCCGACTGAGCCTGGTTTCTCCCTAGGTTTTTTTCACCATTCTGTCACAGAGGGAGTTTTGGTTCCTTGCCGCCGTCGCCACTGGCTTGCTCAGTTGGGGACACCTAATTTCTAGCGATTATCGCCGATTTGATTGCACAGATACTATTTAAACTAAACTGAGCTAGACAATGACATCTCTGAATTCAATAATGAAATGCCTTTAACTGAAAATTGAGTGTTTAATCTTATCATTATATATTACTGTAAGGGTTTTATACATAAATATAATTTAATTTAGCTCAAAGGGAATCATTAATGATTTTATAGGGAATTTGAACAGAATCACTGTTTTGCGGCTGATCACTGAGCGATTCACTGAACGAGCCGTATAACATTAATTCTGCACTGGATATTAAAATCCAAAATATAGTGAAAACACTATTAATAAGCACAGTAACAAGATCGGCAGATTAAGACATTAATTTGTAAGCACAAAACACAAGATACTTCTCTTTTAAATATAAATAAGACTTTATTTATATAAACCTAAGACATAAACTAACACTAACATGAACACACGCATTCACACATTCACACGATGCAGAAAGAGAGAAAGGATGAGTTTAGAGAATGAGAATGTGAAATCCCAAGTTTACAGCAATATGCTATTGCATAGACCTGAACAACCATCAATCACTTAATTAACCCTCGCGTTGAGTTTCTCAATGAGGCTAAAATTTATATTAAATACACCAGCTCAGTTATAATCTGGAGTTTGTACTTGCGTTGCCTTTGTGTTACAGGGATTCCCTTTTGTTTTCGTCGTCGTTGCAGGAAAGGGGTTTTCCCGAGTTGGTGATTGGCTGGAAGTTCAGTGGTCTTTGAAGCGATGTCTTGGGAAGCCAATGGTTGGGCCGTTGGCTGAGGATGGTCTTGGAGTCCGTTTCTGGTTGAAGTTTGAAGCGGGTGCAGTCGCTGGACTTTGCGGCAAACTTAACTTTTGAACGCGAGACTCAACGGAAAGAAAAGAAACTAAAGTAAAAGAATAAAATGAGTAACGAGACTAGGTGGTTTTTCTTCTCATTGTGGTGTTAAGTAGCAACTGGCCTGTAGGCCAGAGCACGCTCAAAGAGCGCTAAAACAGTGTCAAAACGCTATGGCGAAAAGAAGAAGGGTAGAAGGGAAGAGAAGAGGGGGCTTAGAGAGACAAAAGAGCAAGATTTGATGGTGTCCTGAGTTCTTAAACTCGGCTTTGGGACACATCCCATTTGGTGTTTTGACCAATTAGATAGGCTATTGTCTTAGCTAGGGTTGTTCCTTCCATCATAAATCAGCCTGTTATCAGTCACATGGTCTGAATTTTACACACTCTTGCAAAGTATACTTTTGGATATGATTTCTATAACCAGAATATGATACATTTGACACAGAATTAATTGAAAGAAACATTTCAAGCTAGAAATGTCAAACTCATACATACCAAACACGACTAACCTTAAAGTCATTCAATAGTTATTAGAAAGACATACATAATATGTGCTTAAAACATGATAGTCTAATATGTGATTACATACATAATATAGTGTTATGCCTAGCATTGTCCTTTTAGGATGGTTTTATGTGCATATGAAAAAGAAAGTCTCTGTGTACCAAAAAGAAGTGTTCTTTGGCCAGAGGAATTTCAGTCTGGTTCTTTGTCTTGTATGTGTGGGGGAGAAGTCAATCTGAAGAAGCTTGTGATTTCTCTTGTGGAACGCCATGTGATGGCCATCTCTTTGACCATTAATCTTGACTATTTACCCCAAATTTGATGATCTCCTTCCTGCGTAGAACACTTATCAATAAGTGTTCTTTTGTCTTAATGTTGCGAGCTGTTCTGTGAAAGAGGCTTGTTAGTTAGGCTTGCTCCAGAAGTCAGAGATAGGAATCTTTACGATGTTGTCCTGGAATTTCAGCTCCTCATGTTTCGATGCTCCGATCGAATCTTAGTTTTGTCTGACTCGTTCTGACGCTACATTACTGACACTCTGTCCTCCAATTTGATACTGTTAAGTGCTTTGACACAATCTGTATTGGTAAAAGCGCTATATAAATAAAGGTGACTACTGACTCGCAACATTATTTCTCTGCAGTGAGGAGGTAAAATCGCTGTTTTTGAAGTAACTAAGCCTCATTGCTTGTAGAGAGAGACACGCAGACGCAGGTACACACACGCAACTTTCATCCCTCTCTCTCTCTCGCTAATTCAAATAAATGATTAATTAATTCAAATAAACTTGATCTTACTGCACTACATCTCTGTGTCTGATTTAAAGCAGGCTGAATGCTAACGAGCCTTAACTGATGAAAATGACCATAATTTGCACGGTGGAAGAATTATCGTCTTGTCGTATATAACCATTCAATAATTCGGCAGAATTTGTGACCACTGCACCTGATGTTCATAAACTTTCATAACTGGTAGGACTAAGTGTTTTTTTCTTTTGCCTTGTGAAGTGGCCGAGCCTTGATGAATCTGTTTCTTGACATGTATTTGCTTACTGACCGTTGCATGCAATCGTGAAATACAGCATCCTTTTTTCTTTTTTAAATTGGCTATTCATTGTGGGAAAAAAAAAAAAAGATTTCGGGTTCGGGTCGGGTTGGGGCTCTAAATTTAACTGTGCCACTCGGGTCGGGTCGGGTCAGACGATGTCGGGCACGGGCCGGGTTCGGGCTTCAATTTAAAGCCCGTGCAGACCTCTAGACCCTGCAAAGACCCTGCAATGCAACCGACATGTTCAAGGCCCAGAAAGGTAGTAAGGACATCATTAAAATAGTCCATGTGACATCAGTGGTTCAATCGTAATGTTATGAAGCTACGATAATTCTTTTTGTGTGCAAAGAAAACAAAAATTTACATTTACAATTACATTTAGTCATCTTGCAGACGTTTTTATCCAAAGCGTTTTACAGTTGGGAAATACATAAAGCGATTCATCTTAAAGAGGCAAATAGACAGAGGAATACCAAGTCTCGGGCATTGTTCAAATAATTGCAAGCTATCAAGGGAAGGAATAAATAAAGAAAGACAAAGTTTTTTTGTTTTTAATTTAGGATGAAGTCAAGTAGTGTCGATGAGTTTTCAGTTGTTGCTTGAAAGTTGACAGGGATCCAGCACTCCGGATACGGGTGGGAAGATCATTCCACCAGCCAGGAATGGTGAACGAGAATGTTTTTTGAGTGTGATTTTGAGCCTCTCTGTGATGGTACCACGAGACGCCGCTCACTAGTGGATCTCAGACTTCTGGAGGGGATGTAGATTCGTAATAGTGAGTGGAAGTAGGCAGGTGCTGAGCCTGCGTCTGTTCTATATGCAAGCATCAACTTGATGCGAGCTGCAACCGGTAGCCAGTGCAAGGAGATAAAGAGAGGTGTAACATGGGCTCTTTTGGGCTCATTGAAGACCAGTTGTGCCGCTGCATTATGAATCGTTTGTAGAGGTTTGATTGTGCTTGTTGGAAGTCCAGCCAGAAGACCATTGCAGTGGTCCAGCCTAGAAATGACAAGGGCCTGGACAAGAAGTTGTGCAGCATGCTCCATTAGAAAGGGCCTGATCTTTCTGATGTTGTGTAATGCAAACCTGCAAGATAGAGCAGTCTTTGCAATGTGGTCTTTGAAGGTCAGCTGGTCATCAAAGATTACACCAAGATTTTTGACCGAAGTTGATGGGGTAATTGTAGAAGAATCTAGCTGGATGGTGAAAAAATGCTGTAGAGCTGGAGTGGCAGGGAAGACAAGAAGCTCAGTCTTTGCCAGGTTGAGCTGTAGATGATGTTCTTTCATCCATGCCAAGATGTCCACCAGGCAGCCTGAGATGCGTGCAGCTACCGTTGGATCATCTGGTTGAAAAGAGAGATAGAGCTGTGTGTCATCAGCGTAGCAATGGTAGGAGAAGCCATGTGCTTCTATGATGGGACCCAGTGATGTAGTGTATGTGGAGAAGAGGAGGGGTCCAAGAACTGACCCCTGAGGAACCCCAGTGACCAGTTGATGTGCTGTGGATATCTCCCCTCCCCAGGCCACCTCGAAAGACCTACCAGTGAGACAGGATTCAAACCAGAGAAGTGGAATCCCAGTGATGCCCAGTGATGAGAGGGTGGACAGGAGGATCTGATGATTGACAGTGTCAAAAGCAGCGGATAGATCCAGCAGAATGAGGACTGATCATTTGGAATCAGCTTTTGCAATTCGCAAAGCTTCAGTGACTGAGAGAAGCGCAGTCTCAGTTGAATGGTCACTCCTGAAAGCTAACAGGTTAGCGTCGTCCAGTTTGTTGTTCTGTGAAAGAAACAATGTTACCTGATTGAAAACAACTCATTCAAGTGTTTTCGCTATGAATGGAAGGAGAGAGACAGGTCTGTAGTTTTCTACCAGGGAAGTGTTTAATGTAGGTTTTTTTGAGCAGTGGGGTTACCCGAGCCTGTTTGAATGCAGTGGCGAAAGTGCCTGTGAGGAGGGATGTGTTGATGATGTGTGTGAGTGCTGTTAAGAGTGTGGGAGAGATTGCTTGGAGAAGGTATGAGGGGACTATATAATGTAATGATAATGACTTTATTCAACAATTTGTTTTCTTATGCATCAGTCTCCACTGCATGTTCATGAGCAGGCGCGCTGTTGACACAGGGTATGGGGGGTCATGACCCCCGCAGTTTTGAAAAGATAGCAATCGACCCCTGCACTTTTGACAAGGGGAAATAGTCTGCGCTATTCGCTAACTAAAACTTATAACAACAAACATCATATTCATTGTAATTCAAGCTATAAGCACCAATGTTAATTTTTAAAATGTTTATTTCAGACATCTTTAAGTGACATGGACAGAGCCGATCGGCCCTATACACTCACTACGCAAGTTGCGTAAGGCCCCCGTAAATTACGCAAGGCCCCGCTTCCCCCTCATGTCAAAGCGGTGGAGCACTTTCAATCTGCTGCAGAGACGAGGAAAATTAGGAAAGAAAGTGCACAAGATAAGGGTAAATGATGGATTTTATAAAGCTGATGTTGAAGTTAAACTATAAATTAAATATACATATAAATTACTGTTAAAACAATACATTTTAATTTAATCTTTATTTGAGTAAATTTTATATACTGTATACATAAAATTCCTTGTGTAAAAAGTGTTCCTCGTTCCTCCCCGCTGTGTGCACCGTGACAGAAGTCCAGACCTACAAAGTAAGCGGCGCCCCCTTTTCACCATTTGTTTTTCGTTATTTGAAAGTCTTTTTGTTTTGTTCCTGTTTGTGTTTCCCCGCGGCATGGAAGTCACCGCTCGTCATCCCGCTCTAGCCCGCGGATGATGCGTAGGAGTTTGGCAGGATCACCGCGAGTGCAGCTAGTCTGCCGGCCGCTCATCAATCAAGTCTTCCGGCCGTTCACCTGTCAAGTTCGCCGGTCGTTCATCAGTCAAGTTCACCGGCCGCTATAAAGTTACGCCCGCGGCTCACTCACGCCTGCCAGTTGATCATCAGTTAAGTCTGTCGGCCGATCATCTGTCCAGCCCCGCCGGCTGCGGCTAACCGAAGCCCGCCGGCCACTCGTCAGTCAAGTTAGTCGGCCTCTCATCAGTCAAGTTCGCGGACTGCCGCTCGCTCACATCTGCCGGCTGTGGCTCCCCCAAGCCCGCCGGCCGTTCCCAGTGTCCTGACCAGAGTCCAGTGCAGGCTCCAGCCCCTGACCAGAGTCATTTTAAAGTCGTGTTGTGTCCACAGGAGCAGTTTTAATCCAGTCTTGTCGGTCATATCCATGGATACTCGTCGGGGGCTCCTTTCGCGGAAGCGGAAGCGGTTCCTGAGGCAACCCTATGAGGGCCCCTGACTCCACATCATGCCCAGAATGGACCTCAACTTCCGAGCCTTGCCCATGGAGGGCTTCCTGTTCCTGTGTATTGTCCTGTTCCTGTTTGTTTAGCCCCGGAGGGCTCCTGATACCCCATAGCTACTGTATTAGAGACTGTATGAATGCGTTAGTTGCTGTTACGGTACTAAATCACCTTAGAAGGCCGAATACCCAATTAATGTCCAGGGACCAAGAGAGGAGTAAAGAGCCAGAGTCTTTGAATTAGAATTCACTCAATGTATTGTTCACCTAACAGAAAATGTAATGATTACTCACACTTGAATATTCCCATATATAAATTCACATCCGCATTGAGTAAAATACAAACTGCGTAGGCCTGCGCAAACAATAAGCAATCAATATAAAGAAATAATATACAGAAAAAGGATTCAAAGATACAGAGATACTTAGATCTTGCAATGAGATAGTTCTTAGTTCTGATAAGTCCCAATAGTTTCAGGGAAAAGTCTACTTGAAAGGAGAGATAGGTGCAGACAGATGTTCGGATTCGGTGTAATCTTCACACGGATACATAAACAGGCGAATGTCCTCGTCTGTTTAGTGATGCACTGGATGTGTGATGTGCTGACAATTCTTGTATAATTCGTGAGATGTGTGGTTCTATAATAAATAGATAAAGTGCAATTAGTTTCTAATGCGATCGGTGTAACAGGTACCAAGTCATTATAGCTTCACATGACTAAACACGTGAGAGAAAGCAAACATATAAAGATACACAAAAATGTTGCAGCATTTCTTTCATAATTGAAAAAATGTGTCAACACATCTGATAACATATCAGATCACAATATTAAGATGAATAACAAATAAACAACACTTACACTCGTCAATGACGCACACGGAAAAACCCAACGGGTAATACCAACGAACTCCGAAGCAAATCACAGCATCAGCCGACCATCCGTGTGGAAAACTTCAATCAGTGTACAATCTGTATACTTATGTCCCATCCCGTATGCGAAGGCGTCAAGTCAACCTAATTTTTATCATTTCTGACAACAATTGCAAGTTATCTCTGCCGCTGCATCTGATCTCTCAATCTCTCTCTGAACTCGCGAGACTCTCTCTAACCCCGCCTACTCAGCTGACGCAGTAACTAGAATAAACTGATTGCGATAGAACTATTATAATTAAATAAATTTAAATTAAACACGTCCTTTTGCACAGCTACCCCATGGATTTTTTTGGGGGGGGTAGAAGGGTTCCAGCTGTAGGGGCCGGGCCGAGGGAACCGAGGCCATGGTCCCGAAGACGACCCGCCATGGCTTCCTGAGCTCCCTGCACCGCCATGACCTCCTGAGATCCCTGATCTGTCATGGTGCCCCGATACTGTCTGTTCTGCCCTGGAGGCCCCCGTCCTGTCATCCTGTCTGTGTCTGTCCAGAGCGTCCACAACCCCTCCCCTCCCCGGTGGCACTGTTACGGCGCGGGATGCGCCTTCCAGGAGGGGGGAGTTATGTCAGTCCTCTGTCGTGTGTTTCCCACCCTCTTGTGTCCTTATATGGTTTTTCCTGTCTTTGTTTAGTTTGATTACGCTTTTGTCCAGTTGTGTGTGTTAATTATCTTGTGTATTTAGTTCCTGCCTATTTAGTTCCTTTTCATCTGGTCTACTCGTTACTCCCGGTGTTCCTGTGTGTCTGCCCTGCCTTGTCGTGCCCGTTAGGATTTCATTAAAGACTGCTTATTTGAGTTTATCCTCGTCTCTGTGTTCCTCGTTCCTCCCCGCTGTGTGCACTGTGACATATGTAAGCTGTGTATTTGCATTGTTAAATTGTAAATGTACAAATATTTTCTGAGGTGGTGCCCAACCATTTGATCGTGTCTGTCTGGATCATAACTATATGGTAAGCTGTGTTAACTCTTCTTCATTCAAAGCTTCATAACATATAATCACCCCATGAAATTATTAACAACTATTAACCCAAACAGTATGAAATAAAGAATTAAAATTTATCAAAGTAGAATTGTGCAAGTTTGAAAGTTGATTCATCCCACATAAAAGGCTGGTCTACAGGGGACAGATTTGGCATTCTGCAGGCATTTTGCTCATCCCTAAATTTTGATTATTCATGTGTACTTCTTATTTCATTTACTTTGTATTGTAATAATAATCAATATTTTTCCATTAATGATCAGGCAAGTTTTATATATAATGGTGGTCCGATACCTGGAAATCTGATCTTACTATCTGGGCTTTTACTTACAGTTTGGTTCCCCCCACTTTAAAAATGTCTCCTGCGCCTCTGTTCACGAGAGTACCACGACGCATGTGCTTTGTTTACAAGCAGAAGATGACACGTGCTGTACAACAGTCTTCATAAACATATCTGAAGATTTTGACAGCGAGGATGACTTGCAATTGTTTTTGCCCAGCCTTATTTATTTGAACCAGAATACAGATGATGAACTATGAGTGATGGATGTTCTACATCAGAATGTCGGCTCCTGCGTCAGCAGCATCACGCATGCATCGTGATACTCTCATGAACATGCGGCAGAGACTGACACGAAAGAAGAAATTGTTGAATAAACAATTTTGTTACTTTTGTTTTCTTTAAGCACAAAAAGTATTCGCATAGCTTCATAAAATTACAGTTGAACCACTGATGTCACATGGACTAGTTTATCAATGTCCTTACTACATTTCTGGGCCTTCAATGTGTCAGTTGCATTGCAGGGTTTTTTACATTAAAAAGTACATGAGATACTAATTTCTATCAACACAAACATAGTTTGAGAAAAGGACAAACGCATTGTCACTCAGCAGGACACACACACACACACACACACACACTGATCCAACGGTCTATATGAGGATTTATTACACGAATTTATTCGGATTCATGTTATTTCACTGACAGAAGTTCAGCTGCAGTATTAATGTCATGAAGAGAAAAGAAATATACTCTATAACATCTCACCGTTACTGATTTATCATGCAGCTTAAAGCATTATCGGTAGAATCTCTCGTCAGTCTATTCTGATTCATCAACACAGTTTCACTGATGATCCAGACCAAAAAAAAAACGATCCACTATTAAACCCAAACCCAGGATATAGCGGCTGAGTGAATGTGGTCTGGACTGTGTGGATGAGGCTCATTGTGTCAGAGACGCTGTAGAATGACAGAGTTCCTGCTCTGTGATCCACAAACACTCCTATTCTACTGAAGATGGGCTTCACAAAGAGATCAGTCCGTATGTTATTGTGTCTGAATGAGTATCTGGAGGGAGAGCAGAACAAACTCCAGGACTGATCATTAGATCCAAACACACACTCTTTACCCAGTCCCTTCCTGCTGATGCTCTTATATGACACTGATATATACACACCATTTCCATTCCACGGCAGCTCCCAGTAACAGCGTCCACACACACTCTCTCTACACAACACCTGACGCACATCAAATCTGTCTGGATGATCAGGATACGACTGATCTGTGCCAGCAACAGTAACCACTCTGTTTCTCTCAGACAGAAGGAGGCGTTTATTCACTGTGTTCAGATCCAGAGTGAGCTGATGGGAATCTGATGGACATAAAACACATCAGAATCAGGAATTATGAATCTGTTTGATCTTTTCATGTAGCTGAACTCTTCATGTTCAGTGTATCATCAGTGTCTCAGTACAGATGAGCAGATATCTGTGCTAATCATCATTTACATCATCAATTATAAACTCTTCTTTCAGCTTCTACAGAAGAACATGAACACACTCAGTGAGTTTTTCTGCTGCTTTTCTTACTGACTTACATTGTAGGAAGTGGTTCCTGGTCCTGGGAACAATGTTGGTGAATGCGACTGTGGAAATCAACAGACATGAACAGTGTGATTCTCATCATCCTGCATCCATTCCTAAGACATTTCTAATATGATGTTCTCCATGATATATATATATATATATATATATATATATATATATATATATATATATATATATATATATATATATATATATATATATATATAATAAATGCATCATTCATTCATGATATGAGATGATGATGGACTGGTTTCTGAGAGCAGATGAATCTCCAGGACTTTACCTTTGCCGGGGATCTTCTTGAGCTCCTCTTTGCAGAATTCCTCCAGTTTGTCTCTCAGCTGATGAACAGATTCTCTCAGATCATCAGAAGAGACGAGAGAACTGAAGAGATCATCATTTACGTCTGTAGATTCAGGAGGAGCTGAGAGAGACTGGAAACTCTACAGAAAACACAAATCAAACTCATCAGCTCCACACTTCACCCAAAAACCTGCTCCAACATCAGATTTGACTGATCTTTAGTAACTCAATCCAGCACTTTCCCAGCATCAGCTTCATTCTTCTCATATTCATTATATCACATTAGAGCTACAGATTCTAGTATTTGACATTTACACTATATGTGAACATTCTAGGAGATAGTTTGGATGATAAAGCATCTGCTAAGGTAGGGGTGGGCGCTATACCGTTATTAACGTGACTACCGGTATTATGTTGTGCCATGATATGGATTTTGCTATACCGTGGGTACCGTTACACATTCATGGATTTCATTGGATGGACAGACATAGATTTTTTTTCCCCGCCGTCATTACTGCGTCATCAGAGAGAGAGAGAGAGAGAGAGAGAGAGAGAGAGAGAGAGATGCCATGCTCGATCGGACATAAATCAGAACCGGATAGTTTTTGCTCCAAACACACGATTGGCTTTTCGGAATTGCACACAAATTGGATTATAATAATTTCCCAAAATGTAATTTGTGTTGTAATATTACTTAATCTGTAAATGGCCGTTAATACAGGACAGAGACGCAGAACACAGACACAAAAAGAGAAAAGGTCCCACTTTATATTAGGTGGCCTTAACTACTATGTACTTATATTTAAATTAATCATTTGATACAATGCACTTACTGTGTACATACATGTTTTTACATTGTACTTATATTTTTAAAAATACCTATATGTACTTACATCTGTAATTAATTTCTGTAATTGCATTTATAATTACACTGTTGACCCATCCCTTACACCTTAACCCACCCTTAAACATACCCATACCACCAAACCTGTCCCTAACCTTACCCGTATCCCCCTCAATAGCAGCAAAAGTGTTTTGCAATACAATATGAACACAATAAGTACATTGTACTTATTTTTTGATGTAAGTACATAGTCGTTAAGGCCACCTAATATAAAGTGTAACCAGAGAAAATACTGTAGCAGGCAGCGCAAGATCACTGTTCACAATACTCGAAATATAGGAAAAAATATATAAATAATGAATTGGGGTCAGGGGATTAATATGAATGAGTATCTGAAGGGTACTCTCTTCAGAAAACTTTAGATGGCATTTTCTTTTTCTCCTACCTCTGTGTTCATAAGCGCAGCGCAGAGCAGTTTTATTTACGGCGGTAACGTCTTAGGTTACGTATGTAACCCCAGTTCCTCGAGGGAACGAGACGCTGCGTCCAAGAACGCTAGGGGAACGCCACCAGCGTGACCGCGCTCTGATACAAATGTAATCTGTCCAAAGGATGGGCGAGACGTCACAGGCGGGTGATGTAACGGCCAGGAGGCATAAAAGCATGTGGAATGAAGCAACCGCTCGTAGGGGTGCCGGAAGTATGGCCTTGAGACGCAGCGTCTCGTTCCCTCGAGGAACTGGGGTTACATACGTAACCTAAGACATTCCTCTTCAGGAACTCGAGCTGCGTCCAAGAACGCTAGGGGAACGAGATCCCTATGCTGCCAGACTGACAAAACCCTGCCTAGTGTGGATGGAGGACAGCTAGGGCGAGAGAAAAAAGGCCACAGGTGGCTAGGTGAGCGGGGCCTGCATCCCGAAGGCCAACTTCTGAAGAGTGAGTCTTGATCCCCAAGAGGGGAGAGCAGAGGACTCGAGGCTATGGAATAGCATCCTGATCCACCACATAGCAAACGCTCTCTGGCCGGAGGCCTCAGCCTCCGGAGGAAACATGTACTAGGGGATGTCTACCCACTGAAGGTCACCGAGAAGGGCGCGGTAGGCCGGAATAGCCACCACGTAAACCCTCAGGCTGGAGTGGGTTAACCCTGCGGAGGAACAGGCCCGCATGAACTCCAGAACTGTACCAATCGGGCAGTTGGCTGGGTCAAGCTGGCAACCTCTGCACCATGAAGTGACACTTCCTTTCAGGATGTACAAGTCCCTTGTGTTGTGGAGAAAACATGTAACTAGGGGGTGCCTACCCACTGAAAGGCCACCGAAAAGGGCGCGGTAGGCCGGTATAACCGCCATGTAAACCCTCAGGGTGGAGTGGGTTAACCCTGCGGAGGAACAGGCCCGCACGAACTCCAGAACTGTACCAATCGGGCAGTTGACTGGGTCGAGCTGGCGGTCTCCGCACCAAGAAGTGAAAAGTTCCACTTCAAGGCGTATAGTTTCCTCGTTGATGGAGCTCTGGATTGGAGGAAGGTCTCAACAACCTCGGTTGGGAGACCGGAAGCTATGGGCTGTGCCCCCTCAGGGGCCACACCTACAACTTCCAAAGCTCCGGGCGGGGGTGATACGCCAGCCTGTACAGGGGGCGTGAACGCAGATCTCCTCGGTGGTTGATGTAAGAGACCACCGCTGTGTTTTCGGTGCTATCGCACCAACACCGGCGATCTCTTAGGTCTGGGAGAAAGTGTTTCAGTGAAACACCGCCAGCATCTCCAGGCAGTTGATGTGCCACATGAGACGGAGAGTACTCCACAGACTGCGGGCAGGGTGAGGGACATGTCCGTCGCTAGCGTACGCAGCGACACGGAGCTCCCAGCACCGGGCCCTGAGACAAGACCCAAGGATGTCTCCACATGTCTAAGGCACGTAGGCACCACCACGTGACCTTGATCATGTGAAGCGGGTTTCCCCTTGGGGAGAACCCCTTGGTCTTGAGCCACCACTGTTGAGTGACTGGCCTTCTTTCACTCTCCTGACTTCCGTGAGGATCGACTCGATCCGAGCAGGGGACACACGTGCCTGCATCGTGGTCGAATCCCACACCACACCAAGATAAGTGGTTCTCTGTAATGGAGAAAGCACACTCTTCTTGGCGTTCAGTCTTAACCCCAACACTTTTATGTGAGCAAGAACAACATCTCGATGTTGAGCCGCCATCTGCTCTGATTGAGCGAGAATCAACCAAAGTGGATATGCGGATGCCTAGTAGCCGCAACGGAGCTAACGCGGCATCCACACACTTTGTAAAAGTGTGGGGTGAGTGCTAGGCCGAAGGAAAGAACCCGATATTGGTGAGCTTTGCCCTCGAAAGCAAACCTCAGGAACTCCCTGTCAGTGGGAAGGATGGAGATATGGAAGTATGCGTCTTTTAGATCGATCGTGACAAACCCGTCCTCGGACCTGATCTGAGACATGACCTGTTTGAGCATCTTGAACTTCAGTCTGCTGACTGAGTGGTTCAACTGATGCAGATCTAAAATGGGACAACGACCTCCATCCTTCTTGGGAACTATGAAGTACCGGCTGTAGAACCCGGAATCTCTTTCGTGAGGAGGGACCACCTCGATGGCCTCATTTCTCAAGAGAGTACTCTACTTCTCGTTCCATTACCAGAACCTGCTCGGGGCCCACCAGAGTGGGATTCACCCCGTTGAAACGAGGCGGAGGAGAACCAAACTGGATTCTGTAGCCTCTCTCTACAGTATGCAGGTCCCATGGAGACACATTTGGCAATAGTTTTCACGCTGCCAAATAGTCTACTAAGGGAACCAGTCTTTCAAGACTGGCCTCTGGTATAATCAGAGCGGCTAGTTCGGTATCCTGGAACGGCACACCGGCAGGAGAAAGCCAAACTAGCTGCTCTAGAGTCCCCCGAAGGGGTGGCGAGCATCTCAGTTCTGCTACGTTTCCGGGCGGAAGAAACTGAGATGTATGCTCGCTGGAGATCGCTGTGCCCTGGAACACCGTACGTGGCAGGGTTGGCAGACCGATCTCCTGAGGGCACTGAGGAGAGACGGGCACCGTGTATGCCGCTCTTGCCCAGAGGGGCCAGCCCTCAGAAGTCCTGGGCCATAGGCAGCAGGATGTTTTAGCCAAAGACTATCCAGCGAGAATGACGGTCCGCAGATCCACCTTCTGCTAGAAGGCCTCGGCCCGGGAGCGCCACTCTGACTCCAACATACTGGGGAGTACGAGAAGTGTTGCTCCCTATATGAGGAGCTGGAACACGGTTGGGGCTGCTCCGCCCAGCAGCCCCTGCTGACCACATCAACCTCCTCAGAGGAAGAGAAGTAAAACATTGTGCTCTCACTTGAGAAAATCCCAAGTTTTCTTAAGCTCCTTTTACACATACACATCTAACTTCTCCTAGTTAGATGAAATAGATTAGGGGTCGACCGATTATCGGCCTGGCCGATATTAAGCATTTTTCTGATTATCGGTATCGGTCATTTTCAAAACCGATGTGCCGATAAAATTAATTTAATTTTGAAACGCGCTATTTGGCTCTGATGCAGCCTGTCAGAACTCACCACTCTGTGGCCTAGAGCAGTCTCCGCCCACCGCGCATCTGATTTGTTGGGAGTCACGAGTCCAACCAATCAATGTGGAAGACCAAGGCACTCTCACACTGAAATGCAGACGGAATCGTGGAATCCAGTCATATAAAGGGAATTTACTGTATAACGCGGAGTCACGGAGTTCGTCAAAGTTTGGATGAATTAATCAAAAGTAGGTCAGTACACTTAAATCGACTCGCGCTATGGACTAGTATCTGTAAATATTAAGCTGCAAAAAGACTTATTTAAATATGAATTCTGCGTGTCTCTGCATATGTGAATGGCACAGACGCGCGGTTTTGATTATACACACACACACACACACATACTGAAGTGTGCGACGCTCGCGGTGTTTTCAGCTTCTGCCATCTCAGTAAATGAGGACATAAACACATGAACAACATCCCCAGAACTGCTCTGAGAGTTGCTTCATGAGCATTTGACCGTTTCATTTGAGTAAAACGATCGTCATATCATATACATAGGCTATACAGAAACTTAAGAGGTCCTCATGGCAACCCGTCAAAATAAAAGTTCGGTTTATCTACTAATACTACTACAACAACTTTTGTTTAAAAGAATAAATCACACAATACGCTATTTGTTCCATGTTTTAATTTTAATGGTAAACCCATTTGTTTGCCAAAAAAATTGAGTTTAACACCCATTTGATTAAAAGATAACTGAAATTAATGTTGTATGGCTTCATTTGCACTGCACTGTAAATTAAAACTAATCAAAATTACTGTCACATAGGCCAAGATTAGGATGACATAAATTGTGACATTTCAACAAGCTATTGAACCAAGAATGCCTATAACAGGCTATTAGTGTTATAGTTTAATTAAAATAGTTGCAGTCTTCACAATTTCTACAATGGATCTATGAAGACAATTGAATTATTTACACTTATTATATTATAATTATGAGAGGTTATGCTATTACACATACATTTCTAACATGTAAATTACTGAAGCCAAATACGTACATTTCCCTAAGCTGTTTAGCTGTAGTAGAGTATTCATAGGTTTAATCATGAAGCATGCAGTGGCCCCACTTTTAACTCTCTCTTTATATTACCCTTATTATAGATGGATGCATGGAGGATGACAAGAGTAAGAAGTGCAATCAACACCAGGGAGTTTTTGTCAGAGCCCTTGTTATTCTTAACTTTGACATACATTTTCATTTTTACATCAGATATAATATATCGGTTAAAAATAGCGGTTATCGGTCCACTCGGTCTGTAATAATCGGTATCGGCATCGGCCCTGAAAAACACATATCGGTCGACCCCTAAAATAGATCATTTAATTCCTCAAAATTAAATGTAGAAAAACAACCAGACAAGTAAACACGGTCTGATATGAAAGGATTCATGAAACGAACGAGAATGACATAATGCTGCAACAGTGAGCTCTCACTCAAAGGGGGAAGAACCGCACCACGGGCTTCCAGCCCCGAGCAAGAGCGCTAGATCTGGGGATTGCAGGTGGAGAGAGGGCGAACCCGTCTCCAACCCATCCACCAGATCTATATGCGATACCCGCGATCTCATTCTTATTAACCGCGAGATCATACGGCGGGGAGAAGCACGATCAGCCCCTTTTTTTCTTTTTCCGAGCTGACAGCGCGAACTCCGTTCCTAAGCAGGGACACTGCTATAATGACAACCTCATTCATAATAAGCTTGTGCAAACAATGCTCGTGCAAACAATGCTCGTGCAAACAATGCTCGTGCAAACAATGCTCGTGCAAACACTGCGATTTTACAAAGCTCATCGACGCCCTTCACGTCTACCTCCTCGGAGAAAGACAGGTGGAGCGTCGAGCTGCTCCGCCTCTGCGAAAGCGGGCCGGTAACGCAAGGAACGCAGGTGAAAGCTCCCTCCTCAAAAAGAGCCCTCTGAGAGTAAAGTGTCAAAACGCAGCGACAAACGCTCATAAAGCTTTGGAAATGCCCTCGAGAGCTGACTCTGCGTGCTCTGCTCTCAAGCAGACCACACACAAACTGTTAGTGAAAAACACGCAGCCTGTAATGCGATCTGCTCTCGCCCAAGTGCTAGTTTCTCTGCACTTTAGACATTGTGGAGCTTATTTCAAGTGACAAACAACACTAAATAAGACTCACAACACAGATCGACAGACACACACAGAGTAGCGGTAGCTGAATGACAAAAGCTGACGCCGGTTCCACCGCACGTGCTTTTATGCCTCCTGGCCGTTACGTCACCCACCCGTGACGTCTTGCCCATCCTTTGGACAGATTACATTTGTATCAGAGCGCGGTCACGCTGGAGGCGTTCCCCTAGCGTTCTTGGACGCAGCTCGAGTTCCTGAAGAGGAACTAAAGGAACGCTAAACTGAGGCCATAAGCGCCATCTGCTGTCAGAGAGTGAATCTGCATGTTCTTTCAGTCCATTTGCTGTTTATCCTTTGCGCAGGTACTTAAGGCCAAAGTATACTTCGGCCATCCGCACACCGTCCGCATTACGTCATTTTCGTCATCAGGAGGGCTCGCGGACAGCCGCGCACCCCGTCCGCGTACAGGCAATTTTTTGAGACCACGCAGACGGTCCATGTACATCAGTGCATGCGCGAGGTGAATGTTGAGACAAGTCAAGTTGGTGGTACTGGTGTCACAGCAGGATCTGCTCAAGTCCACTATGACTCTGTTCTTCTAGATGTGTGTTACCTGCAGGAACTGGATGTGATCCTGTGTGTGTGAAAGCTGCTCCAGCTCAGCGTCTCTCCTCCTCAGATCATTGATCTCCTGCTCCAGTCGCTCCAGTCGTCCTTCAGCTCGACTCACTGCTTGCTTTTCCTGATCTCTGATCAGCCGTATCAGCTCAGAGCGGCTTCTCTCAATGGAGCGGATGAGCTCAGTAAAGATCCTCTCACTGTCCTCCACTGCTGTCTGTGCAGAGCGCTGTTAGGACACACAGTGATTCAGGCTTCAGTGAGTCTGAACTGAGACTGAGACAAACTTCTCTTCTTCTCCAGACTCACCTTATGAGACTCCACAGCCTCTCTCAGCTGCTGCAGATCTTTCTCTCTCTGCAGGATTCTCTGCTGGAACGTCTTCTGCGTCTCCTTCAAGTCTCTCTATTGAGGGAATAATGCTTAAAATGTTACATTACATACAACATACCACAAAATCATTTTATAAAGGTTCTGTGTAGGGTTGTTCCGATTCCGATACTAGTATCGGAAATTCCACCGATACCACAAAAAATTCTGACATCGGTATCGGCGAGTACTTGAACCCATGTACCGATCCGATACCATTTTCTTAAACAAGACCTATAGTTATGCGCGCTAGCTTTGCTTAACGCTGCAAATCGGAAATCAATTCTTCTTCTCTGCTCAGAATGCACACACAGGAAGCTGTGCTGTGTTGCCACAAGCAACCACTATTTAGAGCAGCGAAGAATAAATACAAACATGCTAGCAGCCAGTAAATCACTCGCATATGTCACTAAATCTTCACCCTGGGCAACTAAATGATATCTAATATTAGCCACTGGCTAATAAATAATCAGATTTTACTCGCCAGTGTGTGAGTTGGAGGCTATGTATAAGTTTAGCACAGATATATTTTCACTCACCGAACACTCTGACTGAGCGCTTCAGAGTTTCACTCTCCATCAAGTGATCTGTGGTATTTTTCAGATCATCTGAATGGATGTGCAGCGCACCTGTATTTGACACACCGTAAGCTCTAGTGTGAAGCTCTAGTTTTCTCACACGCAGAGAGAGAGAGAGAGAGAGAGAGAGAGAGAGTCTTTTACATGTAGCGCGTATACAGTATTCCGAATGGTATGTAAATGATATTCTTTGTTGTATTTTCCTGTCAAAATAACAGAGTTCCTTTGGAATTCTTCAGCTTAACTGCCGGGTTCTCCAGTAGTAGGCGGAGCTAATGCGCAAACGACAATCTCATTGGCTGGCGCTCACCTATTATTGTCTCTGTTTTGATTTCAGCAAATCAGTTCGAGCGAATGCAGACAAGGTGATTAATATTCATGAATCCAGCAGCTCGTTAATCCTTAGTGCGTTTATATTGTTCTTAGTAGAATTCATAGTATGATTATTATCTTATCAGTATTATTGATAGTTTTTTCCCCATTTTTACAGAAACACTGAATGACCAAAAAAGCACCACCACCAGTTCAGTTAAAATGACTAATTTGCATTCATACATGGTTACCAAGTTTTACTTCTTAATTTTAATTTTAGTTTTAATTAAATAATACTTGATTTTCATAATATATTTATAATGCTTGACTGACTGATGTTAAGAGTGAACTTTTTTCCAAACATTATATATTATATTTTTTGTTTACTCGCCAGACTATCTATCTATCTATCTATCTATCTATGGTGAAGCACACCATAAAATAATTGTATCAATTCATACAGGGCTAGTAGTACATACAGCTGTATAACCAGATACACACCCAGGTATCGGATCAGTACTCTGTATCGGCCGATACCCTGAGCCTAGGTATCGGAATTGGTATCAGGAAAGGAAAAAGGGTATCGGAACATCTCTAGTTCTGTGAATCCAAAATTGGTGGAGTGGATCAGTGTCTAAAGATCTTTTTCTGGAATGTTAGCTTAAAAGTGGAAATGCAAACTCAAAATGTCCTTTATTTATTCTTATAAGAGGTTACTCCACAATAACATGCTGCACATTTCATATCTCAAATCTAACTCCTCAGTTTAAAATACGAGTGTTTGTTCGACTACGCCAGGATTTAAAATAGCCTCGTTCATGACGTCACCATTTCTCTCTACACGCCTCTGAACATGTAAAGCTAGGAGGTGTGCTCAACAACTGTCACGAGTTTATGTTTTGCAGTTCATTGTGAAACACAAACTCAAAATTGCAAATTAAAAAAGCCAGAACTGTGAAATAAAAAGTTGCAGTTACTTTCTCTCTTTCTTTCTTTCTTTCTTTATCCACCTTCCAATCTATACATTTGTGACAGAGCGTGAAAAAAAAAATGGCTATCTATTCACATCAGCAAGTGAATAAATATTCCCTGTAGTAATATTAGCCTGCTAATACTAATATATGACCCTGAACCACAAAACCAGTCTTAAGTCGCTGGGGTATATTTGTAGCAATAGCCAAAAATACATTGTATGAGTCAAAATTATAGATTTTTCTTTTATGCCAAAAATCATTAGGATATTAAGTAAAGATCATGTTCCATGAAGATATTTTGTAAATTTCCAACTTCATTTGGACAACTTTAAAGGCTTTAAGTTTATATAAATTTAACTTTATATTTTCTCAATATTTAGATTTTTTTGCACCCTCAGATTCCAGATTTTCAAATAGTTGTATCTCAGCCAAATATTGTCCAACAAACCATACATCAATGGAAAGATTATTTATTCAGCTTTCGGATGATGTATAAATCTCAATTTTGAAGAATTTACCCTTATGACTGGTTTTGTGGTCCAGGGTCACATATAATGTATACTAGTACTAATACTGGGATAATAGATAATAGTTGATTATTATTACAAAACACTCTTTCAGTGATACAAGCATTGGTCACTTGGTTAAGGTTTATTATTAACTATGACAATTTATTGTTGCATTTCTACCTCTTTATTGTTTCCTCATATAGAATACAAGTATAAATTAAATTAAGCATAGGTTTCATTTCTCATCCGTCCTCACCTCATTCTCTGTCCTCTGTGCTGCAGCTGATACAGTGTCGTGGTTTTTATGTTCATCCATCGTACACAGCACACATATACATTTCTGATCAGTGCGACAGAAAACCTCGAGGAGCTTCTCATGTTTCTGGCAGATCATCTCCTGCAGTCGTCCAGTGGCTTCAGTCAGATTGTGTCTCTTTCCTTTAAACCAACTCTCATGTTGTTGGAGGTGATTCTGACAGTAAGAGTTCAGACACACCAGACAGGACTTGACAGCTTTGTGTTTTCTTCCAGTGCAGACGTCACACTGAACATCTCCAGCTTCAGCAGGAACCGCACTTTGAAGATTAGTCTTCTTCAGTTTCTCCACCATTTCAGCCAAGATGGTGTTTTTACCTAAAATAGGTCTTGGACTGAAGGTCTGTCTGCACTGAGGGCAGCTGTAGACTCTCTTCTCGTCCTCCTGATCCCAGCAGTCTGTAATACAGCTCTTACAGTAACTGTGTCCACACTGGATGGTCACTGGATCCTTCAGGAGATCCAGACACACCGGACACAAGAACTCATCCTGAGAAAATCTGGCTTCTGCCATTTTCCTGCACTAATACAGAGACACAAACACACAACAGCTCAGCTACACTTCAGCCTCTCTTTCCCTGAACTCAGTGTTTCCTGATGAAATGGGGTTGGGATGAAAGAAAGGACGAAACGCATCTGTGTTTCACTCCCGTCTCGAATCGCGCTCACGGAAAGCACTCGAGAAACAGTATCTATTGCGCGGCTCGGGACGCTTTCAACTCTTTTGTTTTTAGTCTCGAGCAAGAGACTGTACGACAATCACGTTACATGATTTGACTGATTTTTAGAGAGCGTGACAGCGCACCGCATTAAAAGAAATGATCATTCATGTTTTCATAACCGCTGGCCAAATTCAAAAACGAAACTAAAATGAAAACATCTTTGAGAGCAAGAGGGCCCCCTGCTGTTTCGGGGGCCCTACGCAGCTTGCGTATTCTAGGGAGGATCGGCTCTGTGTGTAGCATATGAAAACTGCATGTCAAATTGCCAACAAAAAATACAGCACCAAGGTTCATTACGCAGTACTTCTAAAGCATGCATTAACATTAGTAATTTGTCATGTTAATGTTCCTTTCAAAATGTACTAATAGGACATTATTAAAATTACAAGTTATATCTGTTAACGTTTGCCTGAGCTCATTAACAAAGATGAATAAACACGGTAACAAATGTATTGCTAATGTTAGTTAATGCATTAACTAACGTTAACTAAAAGCATTACCTCAGTGTGAAACAATGGGGTTTCGCTGATGATTTAATTGATTTAATCAAGCGTCTCTGTCAGTTCACGCGCATCGAGGACCGCAGAAATGTGCGCAGCTGCAAATAGGTTGTTTGCACAAGACGTCATTGCTGTGGCTGTCATTGCAAATGCAGCTGGAGGGCAGAAAGTTATTTTTCTCCATAGGAATCAGTAGCAGTGTTGCCAATTTGGGGATTTTGTCGCCAAATTTAGCTACTTTCTCATTGTTGCTGCGACTTGTACTGATTTTTTTTGCGACAAGGAGCTATTTTAGCTATATTTAAATAAAAATAGCGATGTTTTTGAGATTTTTTTTCCCTCTCACCTCTCACGTTTGCTCTCAATTATGCCAATAGACGCGTTCGTCTTTAAGCGGCGCTGCGCAGAATGGTCAGTGTATGACATCAAAGTACCGCGAGAGCCATTCGAAAGCATAGGATCCGTCTGCTCTCTTATCACTCTCGCGGTACTTTGATGTCATACACTGACCGTTCTGCGCAGCTCCGCTTAAAGACGAACACGCCTAATGAGTCTGCGTGCGCAGTGAACACACATCAGTACATCTGCCATTCAGACATGATGACACACACCACCATTTCATTATAAACATCAAGATGGTGGAGAAAAAATATGATTACATCAGGATACCAACTACTCAGTGCATGAACATCTTGTTTTAACCACAGACACAAAAGTTATACCACAATTCATGTCAACCAGATACTGAGAGACACAGTGCATCATCGTGTCATGTGTGCTGGGATGCAGTATTTTGCACTTACTTTGTAGTAATAGAGTGTGTTGGCTGAAATAAGTTTGTATGAATAAAGGTTTTGGGAGAATCATATTTCTTATCTGTTGTATTTGAGCAGGACCGGGATGCGCTTTGGTGACACATGAAACAAATGCCCAACATTATGTGTCTTTACATAATTTCCATCATGTTTGATGTGCTTGCAGATCACAGGAAGAATTTACTGATTCAAATGTGTCCTGTAGAGTTACAAGTAGGCCTAAGCATATATATATATATATATATATATATATATATATATATATATATATATATATATATATATATATATATATATATATATATATATTTATTTATTTTTTACTGTCCTTTACCTTTACCAAATTTACCTGTATTTACTTTATTTTCATATTTGGTGACTTTTTTAAAAAAAAATGGAGACTTTTGAGGGTGGTTCTAGAGATTTTCTGAGGGAGGGGCTTGGCAACACTGTAGAGAAAGGTGACATAATATACCTCTGTAAATAAATACAATTTAAATTCACGTCTTGCACACTTTAATGCCCTTTAAATGGAACATAATACACTCTCTTCAAGCTGGAATCGTGGTGGAATATCCTGAGAAGTCCACTTTGCAGGACACTTAAGGTTGAATAGAACAAACATCTGAAGTGATAATATGGAAGCAGAATAATGACAGTAGTTTTTGAAACATACAGCATGCTGAATTCCACAAATCGAAAAAAAGATGCATTGCAATTAACAGTGCTTGCATTTTAATGCCTTGTATTTCCAGGGCTTGCATTTTTAGGTCCTGAAATTTAACATAGTTGTTTATTTAAGCTGTGAATATTTCAATTCAAAATATTTCACACACATTTTCATAATTAAAAATTCAATAATTCATATTCACCTTCCAGAATTCACTTCCAAAATATTCAATCTGTTTAAAAATACGATGTATAATATTCGACAGGCAAATTTCAGTCATTTTATTTCACTTTCCAAATTCGCTGCCACAAATTCAGTGATTAAAATTCGGCAGAAAATTCAGCGTTGCACATCCGGGAACCGCAGGAATAGCAGTAAAGCACCGATGCATGATCTCCAGCTGATGTCAGTCGCTCACCAGCAGGTGGCGCAAGCCGCTGTTGATGAAGGCCATATGTGGATCAAGTCATTCATTTACAAAAACTGATTTGCAGAAATGGAGCTAGCGCTAGAAGTTTAGATTATCGGGGCCAGCATAAACATGTGGAAACGCTGATTGTGTGTATGTTTAATTCAACATTTTCGCTGTTTCCCGTAGCCTACATACAAGCAGCTTTCTCTACCACAAAGGAGATTATAATGCTCTTTTACCCAACGCTGAAGTACAGAACTAACATTACATCTGAGGAAGACATATACTGCTTTCGGTTGTTTAGTTTCTGTAACTCTGTATCATGGCTTGTGTGACGCTGTGCTGTAATACTGGGGTTCCCTCATACGTCACACTCCAGGATTCCCCAACGACGCGTAACGCGCCTCAGTGAACTAATACAGTGATATAAGACCTCAGATCTCAGAATACACTTTACTGATGATTATGCAAACTATATACAGGCATGCAAATGAGGTCAGAAGAAAGCAACGCGCTGCATTTTCGTTGCTTTCCCTTACCACTGATCTATAGTCGACAGTCCTACAAAGATATCAATACCACGATTAGTTTTAACAGTAAGCAACTACTTTATATCAACTCAGGTTAGGTTAGGTTACTTTATTCATACCCGCAGGTAAATTTGTCTTGCAGTAAAGTGACAATGACAACCATCCATAACACATATTCAAAACACATTTAAGAGCATAACACAACAAATAACAAAATACAATACATGATAAATAATATAAATACTCCAGGACTCCCCCATCCTACAGCTTATTTAACACAGTTAAAACAGCGGGAACAAAGCTGTTTTTATGTCTCTTTGTTTTACACCTTGGAATTAAAAACCTCCGACCAGAAGGAAGAAGCTGAAACTCACTATGCAAAGGGTGGGAGTCATCATTTAAAATAGAAGTAGCCATTCGTTGCAACTGTCTGGTATACAACGAAGTTGGATCCAACTGTGACTCACCCACCAACCGATTCGACTCAACTATCTGATTTAGAGAATGTCTCGCCTTTAAAGATGTTTGACCAAACCATACGACCAAAGAAAAGGACATAACTGATTCAATAAAAGCATGATAAAACATGATCATTAATGTTCGGTCAATATGAAATTGTGATAATTTCCTCAAGCAATACAAGCGCTGGTGACCTTTTTTACACACAGCTGCACAATTAGCTTCAAAATTCAGTTTATCATCAATAATAGTACCAAGGTATTTATAAGATTGCACGTAATCAATAGTCTGGCCTCTGATTAAAGTAGCTTTGTTCATGCGAGTCTTCCTTCTAAAATCAATGAGCATATCTTTAGTCTTTAGTATATTAAGCTGAAGGTAGGATTTCTCACACCAGTGAACAAAGTCATCGACAACTGGGCCATGGCTGATCTCATCCTCCTGAAGCAGACTAACAATAACCGAATCATCTGCATATTTTATGATGGTTCTATTGTCATAGCTGCTCTGACACATATTTGTGTAAAGAATAAATAATAAAGGTGACAAGACACACCCTTGAGGTAACCCAGTAGAAGAGCTTTTTCGGTCAGATAAAGTACCATTTACCCTCATTTACTTAAAAAAAGAGTTCACAGCCGCCTAGGTGTATTTGTGCAGCAAATGTAAACCTGAGAAAGCATTGTCGCGCTATCGCATCCAAGGGGCCGTCTCACAATTCCACCGACTGGGTTAAAACGTCCAATGTATTTAAATTAAAATTACTTTTAACATTTAAAATAACACAGTGAAATTGTAATGCTTGTATTGCTCATAGTGATTTACTACAGATGAGATTTTGCCAATATATATACTGTATGTACAGTACACAATTATTTACATATAAAAGATCCCTGGAAAGGTTTTTTTTTTTCATGTTCCAATGGTTGTAGTACATTGCTAGATACAAAACAACTGTGTGATCGTTATTATTGATGTTGGTAATTGTTGGTAAAAAAAAACTACAGTAATTCACCAAAAGGGTTTTTCATGTTCCACAGTACGTTGTGAAATTTTGCCAATATCTCCCTTACTGTATGTACAATTCACTTTTTTCATTTTTAAAACAAAAACAAAAAAATCTGTAAGTCCTTAAAAGGAATTGTTCATCTTCCAAAGGTTGTAGTATAAAATATTTATGTACTTTATGTACATTAAGGCAGGTATTAGCAAAACTACTAGGAATGTACTACAACCTTTAGAACACGAACCCCCCCCTTACAGAAAAACCACATGAATTTCACATGTGCAAAAGCACATGTGGTCACATGTGGCCACATATACATGTGATTCTGCACATGTGAAATTTCACTTGTGAAAACACGTGAAAATCACATGTGAAGCATGTGCTTTGCACATGGAAAACATGTGCTTTGTACATGGGAAATGTGTGTTTTTCTGCACATGTGAAATGTCACGTGTGAAAACATGTGAAAATCACATGTGAAGTGTGTGCTTTGCACATGGGGAATGTGTGTTTTTGGAACATTTTCATGTGAATATCCATGTGAATCCCATGTGAATTACATGGGAAACCCATGTGAAACCCATGTCAAACACATGAGATCACATGTGAAACACATGTGTATGCCCATGTGGAACACATGCATATTGCCATGTGAAACCCATGGTACTTTCCTATGTGAAACCCATGGGATCACATGTGAATCCCATGTGAAACCCATGTGATCACATGTGAAACACGTATATTTCCATGTGAAACACACACATATTCCCATGTGAAACCCATGGTACTTTCCTATGTGAAACCCATGGGATCACATGTGAATCCCATGTGAAACCCATGGGATCACATGTGAATCCCATGTGAAACCCATGGTATATTCCCATGTGAAACACATGATATATTCCCATGTGAAACACATAGGATCACATGTGAATCCCATGTTATCACATGTGAAACACATGTATATTCCCATGTGAAACACACATATATTCCCATGTGAAACACACATATATTCCCATGTGAAACCCATGGTACTTTCCTATGTGAAACCCATAGGATCACATGTAATCCCATGTGAAACCCATGAGATCACATGTAAAATACATGTAAATTCCCATGTGAAACATATATTTTCTCATGTGAAACCCATGAGATAACATGTGAAATACATGTAAATTCCCATGTGCAACTTGTGAATCCCATGTGAAATGTATATTATAAACCTGCTTGTGTTGCAATGTCATTGTGAAATCAATATTTAACTCATACACTCAAAAAATATTTAATTCTGTTAAAAAACTCAATTGTATAGTAAAATTCCATTACGTTTTGTTAAGCAATCCTTACACACTATTCATATTATGAAGAATTTAAAAAGAATAACTACAGTCTAAAGCATTTATATAAATCTTAAAGGGATAGTTTGTCCAAAAATGAAAATTCTGTCATTAATTACTCACCCTCATGTTGTTCCAAATAGATCTTAGTAAGATCTTCGTTCTTCTTCGGAACACAAATTGAGATATTTTTAAACATTTCAGTTGCATTGCTGTCTATGCAGGGTCAGAAAGCTCTCGGATTTCATCAAAAATATCTTATTTTGTGTTCCAAAGATGAATGAAGATCTTATGGGTTTTGAACGACATGAGGGTGAGTAATTAATTACAGAATTTTCATTTTGAGTGAACTATCTCTATAATAACTGGGAATGTGCCATTTCAGATTTGTTCATAACTAAAATAAATAAAAAGTTACTCAATCACAGTTCAAAGAACCTGAAAGTACACCGAGAGTCACTATTAAGAACAATTAACACAATATTTATTAATCTCTTTTGTAACTGTGTTGTATTTAGAGCTATAACAACTTGAGTCATATTTCCATAATGACATGAGATTTTCACAGGTTGGTAATGAAATTTGTATCGTCTGTAAAGAGGGCCACAGCAACATCTCCACTCATCAGACTTGTCCTAAATGAATGAATGAAAGAGAGATACAAATCCATGGTGTCCAAAAATAGTAGTGTTCAATTTAATTATTTTTTAAACCATAATTTATTATTATTATTTTTTTTTTTTTTAAATAGTTTTTGACAAATAATCTCACAAAGACTGATGCCAAGCTAAAGGTCACCCAAAATTGAAAATGCAGTCATTATTTACTCTTATGCCATATGGCCTTTCTTTTTGATACCACAAAAGGGGAAATTAAGAAATGGTGAAAAATCAAACAAATTTTTATTTGAAAAATTCTGTTGGTCTGGTGTGGAGGACTGCGTTTGTGAGAATACATTTGCTCAACATTTCACTTCAGCTCACCAAGGAAAGATGAACATTGTAAAAATTTCAAGGTTTAAAACACTGCAAAACATGACTCTCAGAAAACTCAAAAGTATTACTCTTGTTTTGTCTTTTATGAGGTGAAGATCTCCAGACCAAAATAATGCAAGAACTTGATTTGTTGTTCTGATGGGCAGAAAACAACATATATTCACCTCAGAACATAAAGTATGTACACAATCTTCTAGGAGCCATGAGTCGCATGTGACTGAATTTAAGTTTTTGGGTGAGCGGTCCCTTTCAAATAAATGGCAAATTAGTTTGAACAAAACAACACAGATATAGTAACACAGATGTAGAAAAACCAATCAAATGTTGATGAACTGACTAAACAGCAATATGAGTAAAAACACTTTGGTATTTTGATGAAATACATAGAGTTGTCCTGTCAGTTAATCAAGGAGACTCACCGTGCAGGTTCTGAAAAAGCCAAACACACGGGAAGGACAGTGTGTAATCCTATAAAACAAACAAAAAAACTGAAGAGTATACTGTTGACAGTGAAGTTACCTCAACAAACATGATTTTAAATATTCCAATCAGAAATATTCCAATCACAAATAATGTGTTCACATCTTTAATACAACCAGAATAGAAAAATAGCAAAAGACAAAATATCAAATAGCAAAAACAAAAACCAAGTGTACTACTTTCAGTGACAGAATGTGTAATTTTGAAAAAGTCTTTACCATTTGGTGATGTGGCTCTGTTGAAATGCTTATCCCTAAAAGTAAATAGAAAGACATCAAGAACACAGTACTGACTGTATTTCCAAAGTGGGTCATTTCATCTTTTAAACAATCTTGTCAATATTGCTTCAAAACAATTAGTTGCTAATTATGTATGTAGCCATGTCTCAACGACTTGAGCGAGCAAGAGCCTAAAAGAAAAACTGTAAGTTAAATGAATGAATAACCTGGTAAATTAATGTAGCATTATTGCATTGACTTGTCAAATCTAGCCTATAATTTCCTGTTTCAACGATTTTATGTAGCTGTTTTCAAAACGTTGTATTTAAGACAATGTTTAAGTATTATGCAATTAAACTCAGCAAGTATAGATCACGTGCATAAATTCATCAGGCCTCTGTAACTATTTTAACACTTTAAATGTCATATATATAGTGTTAAAATAGTTACAGAGGCCTGATGAATTTATGCACGTGATCTAGTCTTGCTGAGTTTACTCACATAGTTATAACTGCATAATACTTAAACTTTGTCTTAAATATATTAAATACAACGTTTTGAAAACAGCTACATAAAATCGTTGAAACAGGAAATTATACATTAAATAGTGTAAAACGGCCAGCATGTGGCGAGCGAGTAATCAAACAGCTGATTCATTCATTCATAACGGACAGTGGTGGCTGATGGAGTGGCAGCTGCCTCTTGCAGTGCAAAGGTTTTACTACCTGTCCCAAACTGATTTCTCCCACGGTCAAAGTGGGACATTCGCGTGAAAATTGGCCGACCAACGGTGACTGTGACCGCGCTTAACCAGCTTATTTCCGGTCGAAATGACCGCACATACAATTGGCAAACAGGACGCTAAGTTTCAAACGTTTGATGCAGAAAAGTATGAAATGTTTTAAAATATAACACATTTCAGCTATAAAAACTGAAATTCAACATTAAATGTGTAAACACTACTAATTAAAGACATTTTTGCTTACCTTTCCCTCAGCGTACAGTGGTAGATGACCGTTATAGTTCGAATGATGAGCACGCGCAGAACTCCCACTTCTTCAGTCAAAATTTCAAAATGGAATAAGCGTTATTAAAGACTATTTGGCATTATGAATATGATTTCGACCAAATATTTACTATTTTTAAATACACAGTCTCGAATGGATGTTTTATTTCCGATCATTTCTTCCCCGGCATCATTGTGGCTGTCAGCAGCAGCCGTTGGATGAGAGGAAATTACGTCATCACCATGCTCGCAAATTCAAAATCCTCCTTTCTGTAATGAGCTTTTTAAATTTTATTTAATTATTTTTTATTTATTTATTTATTTATATTTATAAATATTTATATATATATATATATATATATATGTTTTTAGGGGTTGTGAAAAATGTTAAAGGTACATCTATTGTAAAATATTATGTATCTATATTTTGCGTCTTGTGATTATTATTATTATTATTAATATTAAGAAGAAGAAGAATTTATTAATAATATTATTGTAATGTTAATAATATTAATTTTATTAAAATTGTTTTGTAATGTTGTTCCTCAATAATAATAAAAAATTAGGTGAAGCTTATAATATATATAATACATATTCTAATATATATATCGTGTGTGTGTGTGTGTGTGTGTGTATTAGTTATTATGCTACCTGATGATCAACAATTACAGGTACAAGCTAATAACAAGGTGTATCAAATGAGCACTTATTAATCATAAGTGGTATGTATAATTGATAAATCATATATCAGTATGAACTTTATTTTATTTTACTTTTATTTTACTAACTAGCTTATATAGCCAAAGTAACTTTGCAACTACAGTAGCCTACATTACAACAAATAAAGAAAGCTACAAGGGACTTCAATGGGAAGCAGGAAATAGGAACAAACTAAAAGTCAACATACAGTGTGAAGCTGAAAATGCACAGTATTTGTTACATGTAGCTAACATATGATCCACATGTGAAAACCTATTTTAACACATGGAAACATTTTCCACATGTGATCCACATGTGCTCTTATGTTGCAACATGTGGTGACATGTTGTCTTCATGTGATCACATGTGAAAAATATATGTACACAAGTGATCACATGTGGAAAATATATGGACACACGTGATCACACGTGAAAAAAAATGTATGGACATGTGATAACATGTGGAAAATATATGGACACATGTGATCACATGTGGAAAACATGTGATCACATGTGGAAAACATGTTAAATTCATGTGGTTTTTCTGTAAGGCCCCCCCCCCCCTTCTGAATTAATTTCTTAAGAATAATTATATACAGTATGTACAATGAGGAAGATATTGGCAAAATTTCAACTGTAGTAAGTCAGTCTGGTCACTAATAACGCACATCCTGATTTTGCCAAGTCCTAGTTGTCCTGAGACCAATATTTTTTATGATGACCTTGGGACAGCAACTGCCTCAGCCAATCAAAGCGTATGACGTCATCACTGTGTGCCCCCCAGCAGAGTCCGCCAAAAAACAGTAACGCCCCTCTCGCAAATAAAAAAAAAAAAAAAAAAAAACTGAGCACCTGTGAAGTGACCAGTGAAGAGCGCAAGTAAAAAGTTAAGACAATGGCTTTTTCTTCTATCAATTTACAGCAGTATATTAATGAAAGTAAATTTCATATTTGTTTTTAGATTTGCGTTTTTTTTCTACCAAAGTTTTATTAGTTTGCATTGGCAAGTTAGGTTAATTAGCCGTTCCTATCCCCCTGGCTGATGTACTGTTAACTTTCTGGCTCCAGTTAAAACAATCTAATAAGTATTGTTTCGAAATTGATTGATTGATTGATTCATTTTATATATATGTGCTTAGCTATCAAAGGGCTGCGATTAAATAGTGGCCTTTTGCGAGCTTCCGGTTTATTACCGCTCGCGCTGTTGCCAAGCAAATTTTCGTAATATTTCTGTCGTTAGCATATACTGTGCCTCTGCCAATATCTGTTGCGTCGCGTCCAGTTACATTCAAAGACCAACAAACGAAATGCGGAACAAAACACCGCTAGTTTGCGCGCCGCACGGACCATTCAGCTCGGTCCACCAACAGACAGACGCTACTGTGATTCGCTGCGAGATCCAGGTAGAAGCGATTGAATCAGATTATTTATTCTGTTACATATGAATATGATGACCTCAAGTCATCACTGATTTAATTCTCTTACATATGAATATGATAACCTCAAGTCATCACTGATTTATTCTGTTACGTATGAATATGTTGACCTCAAGTCATCACTGATTTATTCTGTTACATATGAATATGTTTACCTCAAGTCATCACTGATTTATTCTGTTACATATGAATATGATGACCTCAAGTCATCAATGATTTATTCTGTTACATATGAATATGATGACCTCAAGTCATCACTGATTTAATTATGTTACGTATGAATATGATGACCTCAAGTCATCACTGATTTATTCTGTTACGTATGAATATGATGACCTCAAGTCATCACTGATTTATTCTGTTACGTATGAATATGATGACCTCAAGTCATCACTGATTTATTCTGTTACGTATGAATATGATGACCTCAAGTCATCACCGATTTATTGTTACGTATGAATATGTTGACCTCAAGTCATCACCGATTTATTCTGTTACGTATGAATATGTTGACCTCAAGTCATCACTGATTTATTCTGTTACGTATGAATATGATGACCTCAAGTCATCACCGATTTATTGTTACGTATGAATATGTTGACCTCAAGTCATCACTGATTTATTCTGTTACGTATGAATATGATGACCTCAAGTCATCACCGATTTATTGTTACGTATGAATATGTTGACCTCAAGTCATCACTCATTTATTCTGTTACGTATGAATATGATGACCTCAAGTCATCACTGATTTATTGTTACGTATGAATATGTTGACCTCAAGTCATCACCGATTTATTGTTACGTATGAATATGTTGACCTCAAGTCATCACTGATTTATTGTTACGTATGAATATGTTGACCTCAAGTCATCACTGATTTATTGTTACGTATGAATATGTTGACCTCAAGTCATCACCGATTTATTGTTACGTATGAATATGATGACCTCAAGTCATCACCGATTTATTGTTACGTATGAATATGTTGACTTCAAGTCATCACTGATTTATTGTTACGTATGAATATGTTGACCTCAAGTCATCACTGATTTATTCTGTTACGTATGAATATGATGACCTCAAGTCATCACCGATTTATTGTTACGTATGAATATGTTGACCTCAAGTCATCACTGATTTATTCTGTTACATATGAATATGATGACCTCGTCATCACTGATTTATTCTGTTACATATGAATATGATGATCTCAAGTCATCACTGATTTATTCTGTTACATATGAATATGATGACCTCAAGTCATCACTGATTTATTCTGTTACGTATGAATATGATGACCTCAAGTCATCACTGATTTATTCTGTTACGTATGAATATGATGACCTCAAGTCATCACTGATTTATTGTTACGTATGAATATGTTGACCTCAAGTCATCACCGATTTATTGTTACGTATGAATATGATGACCTCAAGTCATCACCGATTTATTGTTACGTATGAATATGTTGACCTCAAGTCATCACTGATTTATTCTGTTACATATGAATATGATGACCTCAAGTCATCACTGATTTATTCTGTTACATATGAATATGATGATCTCAAGTCATCACTGATTTATTCTGTTACATATGAATATGATGATCTCAAGTCATCACTGATTTATTCTGTTACATATGAATATGATGACCTCAAGTCATCACTGATTTATTCTGTTACGTATGAATATGATGACCTCAAGTCATCACTGATTTATTCTGTTACGTATGAATATGATGACCTCAAGTCATCACTGATTTATTGTTACGTATGAATATGTTGACCTCAAGTCATCACCGATTTATTGTTACGTATGAATATGATGACCTCAAGTCATCACCGATTTATTGTTACGTATGAATATGTTGACCTCAAGTCATCACTGATTTATTCTGTTACATATGAATATGATGACCTCAAGTCATCACTGATTTATTCTGTTACATATGAATATGATGACCTCAAGTCATCACTGATTTATTCTGTTACGTATGAATATGATGACCTCAAGTCATCACTGATTTATTCTGTTACGTATGAATATGATGACCTCAAGTCATCACTGATTTATTCTGTTACGTATGAATATGATGACCTCAAGTCATCACTGATTTATTCTGTTACATATGAATATGATGACCTCGTCATCACTGATTTATTCTGTTACATATGAATATGATGATCTCAAGTCATCACTGATTTATTGTTACATATGAATATGTTGACCTCAAGTCATCACTGATTTATTCTGTTACGTATGAATATGATGACCTCAAGTCATCACCGATTTATTGTTACGTATGAATATGATGACCTCAAGTCATCACCAATTTATTGTTACGTATGAATATGATGACCTCAAGTCATCACCGATTTATTGTTACGTATGAATATGATGACCTCAAGTCATCACTGATTTATTCTGTTACGTATGAATATGTTGACCTCAAGTCATCACTGATTTATTCTGTTACGTATGAATATGATGACCTCAAGTCATCACCGATTTATTGTTACGTATGAATATGTTGACCTCAAGTCATCACTGATTTATTCTGTTACGTATGAATATGATGACCTCAAGTCATCACCGATTTATTCTGTTACGTATGAATATGTTGACCTCAAGTCATCACTGATTTATTCTGTTACGTATGAATATGATGACCTCAAGTCATCACCGATTTATTGTTACGTATGAATATGTTGACCTCAAGTCATCACTCATTTATTCTGTTACGTATGAATATGATGACCTCAAGTCATCACTGATTTATTGTTACGTATGAATATGTTGACCTCAAGTCATCACCGATTTATTGTTACGTATGAATATGTTGACCTCAAGTCATCACTGATTTATTGTTACGTATGAATATGTTGACCTCAAGTCATCACTGATTTATTGTTACGTATGAATATGTTGACCTCAAGTCATCACCGATTTATTGTTACGTATGAATATGATGACCTCAAGTCATCACCGATTTATTGTTACGTATGAATATGTTGACTTCAAGTCATCACTGATTTATTGTTACGTATGAATATGTTGACCTCAAGTCATCACTGATTTATTCTGTTACGTATGAATATGATGACCTCAAGTCATCACCGATTTATTGTTACGTATGAATATGTTGACCTCAAGTCATCACTCATTTATTCTGTTACGTATGAATATGATGACCTCAAGTCATCACCGATTTATTGTTACGTATGAATATGATGACCTCAAGTCATCACCGATTTATTGTTACGTATGAATATGTTGACCTCAAGTCATCACTGATTTATTCTGTTACGTATGAATATGATGACCTCAAGTCATCACCGATTTATTGTTACGTATGAATATGTTGACCTCAAGTCATCACTCATTTATTCTGTTACGTATGAATATGATGACCTCAAGTCATCACTGATTTATTGTTACGTATGAATATGTTGACCTCAAGTCATCACCGATTTATTGTTACGTATGAATATGTTGACCTCAAGTCATCACTGATTTATTGTTACGTATGAATATGTTGACCTCAAGTCATCACTGATTTATTGTTACGTATGAATATGTTGACCTCAAGTCATCACCGATTTATTGTTACGTATGAATATGATGACCTCAAGTCATCACCGATTTATTGTTACGTATGAATATGTTGACTTCAAGTCATCACTGATTTATTGTTACGTATGAATATGTTGACCTCAAGTCATCACTGATTTATTCTGTTACGTATGAATATGCTGACCTCAAGTCATCACCGATTTATTGTTACGTATGAATATGTTGACCTCAAGTCATCACTGATTTATTCTGTTACATATGAATATGATGACCTCGTCATCACTGATTTATTCTGTTACATATGAATATGATGATCTCAAGTCATCACTGATTTATTCTGTTACATATGAATATGATGACCTCAAGTCATCACTGATTTATTCTGTTACGTATGAATATGATGACCTCAAGTCATCACTGATTTATTCTGTTACGTATGAATATGATGACCTCAAGTCATCACTGATTTATTCTGTTACGTATGAATATGATGACCTCAAGTCATCACCGATTTATTCTGTTACGTATGAATATGATGACCTCAAGTCATCACCGATTTATTCTGTTACGTATGAATATGATGACCTCAAGTCATCACCGATTTATTCTGTTACGTATGAATATGATGACCTCAAGTCATCACTGATTTATTCTGTTACGTATGAATATGATGACCTCAAGTCATCACTGATTTATTCTGTTACGTATGAATATGATGACCTCAAGTCATCACTGATTTATTCTGTTACATATGAATATGATGACCTCGTCATCACTGATTTATTCTGTTACATATGAATATGATGATCTCAAGTCATCACTGATTTATTGTTACATATGAATATGTTGACCTCAAGTCATCACTGATTTATTCTGTTACGTATGAATATGATGACCTCAAGTCATCACCGATTTATTGTTACGTATGAATATGATGACCTCAAGTCATCACCAATTTATTGTTACGTATGAATATGATGACCTCAAGTCATCACCGATTTATTGTTACGTATGAATATGATGACCTCAAGTCATCACTGATTTATTCTGTTACGTATGAATATGTTGACCTCAAGTCATCACTGATTTATTCTGTTACGTATGAATATGATGACCTCAAGTCATCACCGATTTATTGTTACGTATGAATATGTTGACCTCAAGTCATCACTGATTTATTCTGTTACGTATGAATATGATGACCTCAAGTCATCACCGATTTATTGTTACGTATGAATATGTTGACCTCAAGTCATCACTCATTTATTCTGTTACGTATGAATATGATGACCTCAAGTCATCACTGATTTATTGTTACGTATGAATATGTTGACCTCAAGTCATCACCGATTTATTGTTACGTATGAATATGTTGACCTCAAGTCATCACTGATTTATTGTTACGTATGAATATGTTGACCTCAAGTCATCACTGATTTATTGTTACGTATGAATATGTTGACCTCAAGTCATCACCGATTTATTGTTACGTATGAATATGATGACCTCAAGTCATCACCGATTTATTGTTACGTATGAATATGTTGACTTCAAGTCATCACTGATTTATTGTTACGTATGAATATGTTGACCTCAAGTCATCACTGATTTATTCTGTTACGTATGAATATGATGACCTCAAGTCATCACCGATTTATTGTTACGTATGAATATGTTGACCTCAAGTCATCACTGATTTATTCTGTTACATATGAATATGATGACCTCGTCATCACTGATTTATTCTGTTACATATGAATATGATGATCTCAAGTCATCACTGATTTATTCTGTTACATATGAATATGATGACCTCAAGTCATCACTGATTTATTCTGTTACGTATGAATATGATGACCTCAAGTCATCACTGATTTATTCTGTTACGTATGAATATGATGACCTCAAGTCATCACTGATTTATTGTTACGTATGAATATGTTGACCTCAAGTCATCACCGATTTATTGTTACGTATGAATATGATGACCTCAAGTCATCACCGATTTATTGTTACGTATGAATATGTTGACCTCAAGTCATCACTGATTTATTCTGTTACATATGAATATGATGACCTCAAGTCATCACTGATTTATTCTGTTACATATGAATATGATGATCTCAAGTCATCACTGATTTATTCTGTTACATATGAATATGATGATCTCAAGTCATCACTGATTTATTCTGTTACATATGAATATGATGACCTCAAGTCATCACTGATTTATTCTGTTACGTATGAATATGATGACCTCAAGTCATCACTGATTTATTCTGTTACGTATGAATATGATGACCTCAAGTCATCACTGATTTATTGTTACGTATGAATATGTTGACCTCAAGTCATCACCGATTTATTGTTACGTATGAATATGATGACCTCAAGTCATCACCGATTTATTGTTACGTATGAATATGTTGACCTCAAGTCATCACTGATTTATTCTGTTACATATGAATATGATGACCTCAAGTCATCACTGATTTATTCTGTTACATATGAATATGATGACCTCAAGTCATCACTGATTTATTCTGTTACGTATGAATATGATGACCTCAAGTCATCACTGATTTATTCTGTTACGTATGAATATGATGACCTCAAGTCATCACTGATTTATTCTGTTACGTATGAATATGATGACCTCAAGTCATCACTGATTTATTCTGTTACATATGAATATGATGACCTCGTCATCACTGATTTATTCTGTTACATATGAATATGATGATCTCAAGTCATCACTGATTTATTGTTACATATGAATATGTTGACCTCAAGTCATCACTGATTTATTCTGTTACGTATGAATATGATGACCTCAAGTCATCACCGATTTATTGTTACGTATGAATATGATGACCTCAAGTCATCACCAATTTATTGTTACGTATGAATATGATGACCTCAAGTCATCACCGATTTATTGTTACGTATGAATATGATGACCTCAAGTCATCACTGATTTATTCTGTTACGTATGAATATGTTGACCTCAAGTCATCACTGATTTATTCTGTTACGTATGAATATGATGACCTCAAGTCATCACCGATTTATTGTTACGTATGAATATGTTGACCTCAAGTCATCACTGATTTATTCTGTTACATATGAATATGATGACCTCAAGTCATCACTGATTTATTCTGTTACGTATGAATATGATGACCTCAAGTCATCACTAATTTATTCTGTTACGTATGAATATGATGACCTCAAGTCATCACTGATTTATTCTGTTACGTATGAATATGATGACCTCAAGTCATCACCGATTTATTGTTACGTATGAATATGATGACCTCAAGTCATCACCAATTTATTGTTACGTATGAATATGATGACCTCAAGTCATCACCGATTTATTGTTACATATGAATATGATGACCTCAAGTCATCACTGATTTATTCTGTTACGTATGAATATGTTGACCTCAAGTCATCACTGATTTATTCTGTTACGTATGAATATGATGACCTCAAGTCATCACCGATTTATTGTTACGTATGAATATGTTGACCTCAAGTCATCACTGATTTATTCTGTTACATATGAATATGATTATCTCAAGTCATCACTGATTTATTCTGTTACATATGAATATGATGACCTCAAGTCATCACTGATTTATTCTGTTACGTATGAATATGATGACCTCAAGTCATCACTGATTTATTCTGTTACGTATGAATATGATGACCTCAAGTCATCACCGATTTATTCTGTTACGTATGAATATGATGACCTCAAGTCATCACCGATTTATTGTTACGTATGAATATGATGACCTCAAGTCATCACCGATTTATTGTTACGTATGAATATGATGACCTCAAGTCATCACCGATTTATTGTTACGTATGAATATGATGACCTCAAGTCATCACTGATTTATTGTTACGTATGAATATGATGACCTCAAGTCATCACTGATTTATTGTTTCGTATGAATATGATGACCTCAAGTCATCACTGATTTATTCTGTTACGTATGAATATGATGACCTCAAGTCATCACTGATTTATTGTTACGTATGAATATGATGACCTCAAGTCATCACCGATTTATTGTTACGTATGAATATGATGACCTCAAGTCATCACCGATTTATTGTTACGTATGAATATGATGACCTCAAGTCATCACCGATTTATTGTTACGTATGAATATGATGACCTCAAGTCATCACTGATTTATTGTTTCGTATGAATATGATGACCTCAAGTCATCACCGATTTATTCTGTTACGTATGAATATGATGACCTCAAGTCATCACCGATTTATTCTGTTACGTATGAATATGATGACCTCAAGTCATCACTGATTTATTCTGTTACGTATGAATATGATGACCTCAAGTCATCACCGATTTATTGTTACGTATGAATATGATGACCTCAAGTCATCACCGATTTATTGTTACGTATGAATATGTTGACCTCAAGTCATCACTGATTTATTCTGTTACATATGAATATGATGACCTCAAGTCATCACTGATTTATTCTGTTACGTATGAATATGATGACCTCAAGTCATCACTGATTTATTCTGTTACGTATGAATATGATGACCTCAAGTCATCACCGATTTATTCTGTTACGTATGAATATGATGACCTCAAGTCATCACCGATTTATTGTTACGTATGAATATGATGACCTCAAGTCATCACCGATTTATTGTTACGTATGAATATGATGACCTCAAGTCATCACTGATTTATTGTTTCGTATGAATATGATGACCTCAAGTCATCACTGATTTATTCTGTTACGTATGAATATGATGACCTCAAGTCATCACTGATTTATTGTTACGTATGAATATGATGACCTCAAGTCATCACCGATTTATTGTTACGTATGAATATGATGACCTCAAGTCATCACCGATTTATTGTTACGTATGAATATGATGACCTCAAGTCATCACCGATTTATTGTTACGTATGAATATGATGACCTCAAGTCATCACCGATTTATTGTTACGTATGAATATGATGACCTCAAGTCATCACTGATTTATTGTTTCGTATGAATATGATGACCTCAAGTCATCACCGATTTATTCTGTTACGTATGAATATGATGACCTCAAGTCATCACCGATTTATTGTTACGTATGAATATGATGACCTCAAGTCATCACTGATTTATTCTGTTACGTATGAATATGATGACCTCAAGTCATCACCGATTTATTGTTACGTATGAATATGATGACCTCAAGTCATCACCGATTTATTGTTACGTATGAATATGATGACCTCAAGTCATCACCGATTTATTGTTACGTATGAATATGATGACCTCAAGTCATCACTGATTTATTGTTTCGTATGAATATGATGACCTTTATTTTATTTGGTACGTATGAATATGATGACCTCAAGTCATCACCGATTTATTGTTACGTATGAATATGATGACCTCAAGTCATCACCGATTTATTGTTACGTATGAATATGATGACCTCAAGTCATCACTGATTTATTGTTTCGTATGAATATGATGACCTCAAGTCATCACCGATTTATTCTGTTACGTATGAATATGATGACCTCAAGTCATCACTGATTTATTGTTACGTATGAATATGATGACCTCAAGTCATCACTGATTTATTGTTACGTATGAATATGATGACCTCAAGTCATCACCGATTTATTCTGTTACGTATGAATATGATGACCTCAAGTCATCACCGATTTATTGTTACGTATGAATATGATGACCTCAAGTCATCACCGATTTATTGTTACGTATGAATATGATGACCTCAAGTCATCACCGATTTATTGTTACGTATGAATATGATGACCTCAAGTCATCACTGATTTATTGTTACGTATGAATATGATGACCTCAAGTCATCACTGATTTATTGTTTCGTATGAATATGATGACCTCAAGTCATCACTGATTTATTCTGTTACGTATGAATATGATGACCTCAAGTCATCACTGATTTATTGTTACGTATGAATATGATGACCTCAAGTCATCACCGATTTATTGTTACGTATGAATATGATGACCTCAAGTCATCACCGATTTATTGTTACGTATGAATATGATGACCTCAAGTCATCACCGATTTATTGTTACGTATGAATATGATGACCTCAAGTCATCACTGATTTATTGTTTCGTATGAATATGATGACCTCAAGTCATCACCGATTTATTCTGTTACGTATGAATATGATGACCTCAAGTCATCACCGATTTATTGTTACGTATGAATATGATGACCTCAAGTCATCACTGATTTATTCTGTTACGTATGAATATGATGACCTCAAGTCATCACCGATTTATTGTTACGTATGAATATGATGACCTCAAGTCATCACCGATTTTGTTACGGAAGGACTCGGACACAAGGTGATCTAGTGAATAAAGGTGAGACTTTTATTAAAATGCAGGTGAAGCACACTGAAGTGAAGAGGTACGTAGGAGATTGAGATAGTATCGGGTGACTTGTACAGATGATGGAGTACTGGAGTATTCTTCTATTTCCACAGAACTGTAAGGAGGGCAAGACTTGGGGAATCCACTCACTTCACTGACGAACACAGACGACACTAGGAGGAAGGAACGCAGCAGGTAAGGTCAACAGGTAAGGTAATACTTTTCTCTGAAGGATATGGTCTTTGTTTTCTCGGAGTAGAGTAGTCAGAGTCCATGTAGGTATGAACGAGATCGGACAGTGAAGTGAGTGTGCGTGGAGTACTTATAGTGAGGGTAGTTGATGACATGATTGGGTGCAGGTGTGAGTGCTCAATACTCTGGTGATGCGGATCTCTGTGATTGGTGGAGTGAAGGGCCTGACTGAGCTGTGACAGTACCCCCCTCTCCACGGACCGCTCCTGAGGGCCGACCTCGGCGTCGTGGTGGTCTGCCCCTGCCTCGGGGTGCTGGACGCTCTGGGTGTGTGGTATGGAATTCCTCCAAGAGTTGTGGGTCTAGTATATCGTCTCTGGATACCCAGGATCGTTCTTCAGGGCCGTAACCTTCCCAATCGACAAGGTATTCCAACTTGCCACCACGACGCCGGGAATCCAGGATTTCTCTTACGTGGTAGACCGCGCCTTCATCTACTAGCTGTGGGAGAGGGGTTTCTTCTTCGGAGTCAGGCCCTGTGGTGAGAGGTGGAGAGAAGGGTTTTAGTAGTGATACATGGAACGTAGGGTGAATTTTGTAGTGAGGTGGTAGTTGGAGTTTATAAGTGACAGGGTTGATACGCTCCATGATCGTGAAGGGACCAACGAATCTGGGACTTAATTTCTTACAGGGCAGGCGCAGCCTTATGTCCCTGGTAGACAGCCAGACCTTCTCCCCAGGACGGAAGTTGGGGGGATTAGATCTTCGGGCGTCTGCTGTTATCCTCTGTCTGCGCACTGCCTGTTGTAGCTGATGGTGAGCTGAGTCCCAGACTCTCTCGCTCTCCCGGAACCAGTGATCGATGGCGGGGACGTCTGAGGGTTCACCTGACCAGGGAAACAGGGGAGGCTGGTAGCCGAGTACGCATTGAAAAGGTGTGAGACCTGTGGATTGTTGGCGCAGAGAGTTCTGGGCGTACTCGGCCCAGCCTAGGAACTGGTTCCAGGAGTTCTGGCGACTATGGCAGAAGGTTCTCAGGAAGCGCCCAATTTCCTGGATCTTGCGCTCGGTCTGCCCATTTGACTGCGGGTGATAACCTGATGAGAGGCTGACGGTCACACCTAGGAGGGAGAAGAAGGCTTTCCACACCCGTGAGATAAATTGGGGTCCTCGATCTGATACAATATCCTCAGGGATTCCATAGTACCTGAATATCTGATTAAAGAGGTGTTCGGCAGTCTGTAGGGCAGTGGGAAGGCCCTTGAGTGGGATGAGGCGACAGGATTTGGAGAATCGGTCAACGATGACGAGTATACAAGTCTTTCCATCTGATGAAGGTAAGTCTGTGATAAAATCCACTCCTAGGTGCGACCACGGACGTTGAGGTATGGGTAGTGGCTGGAGTTTTCCTGCAGGAAGATGACGGGTACTTTTAGAGATGGCGCAGTCAGGGCAGCCTTGCACAAACCTTCTAACGTCCCTGGCCATATTTGGCCACCAGAAGCGATTTCTTAGCAGCGAGAGAGTTGCGTTGGCCCCTGGGTGGCCAGTACCAAGTGATGAGTGGGTTGAGTGGATAAGAGGGGTGCGTTGTGTCCTGGGTACATATTGTAAGTGTGGTGGACAGCCCGGCGGATTGGTGGGTGGTGTCGTGGAGGCAACTGACGGAGACGACCACTGGATTGGGCTGGAGATGATAGTCGGAGGGAGAATGGGTTCTGGTTCTTGAGTGCAGTTTTCAGGGGCATGAATTCTGGATAGGGCGTCTGCCTTGATGTTCTTTGTACCGGGTCTGTATGAGATTGTGAAGTGGAAACGGGTGAAGAAGAGTGCCCATCTGGCTTGTCTGGGGTTTAGTCGTTTTGCATCGCGAAGGTATTGAAGGTTTTTGTGATCGGTGAGAACCAGGAATGGATGTTTTGCTCCTTCCAGCCAGTGCCTCCACTCTTCCAAAGCCAGCTTGACTGCCAACAGTTCTCGATTTCCGATATCATAATTGCGTTCCGCCGGGCTGAGTTTCTTTGAGAAGTAGGCGCATGGATGGAGTCTGGGAGGCTTCCCCTGCTGCTGAGAAAGGACGGCACCTACGCCTGTGGTGGATGCATCGACTTCCACAATAAAGGGGAGTTCTGGGTCTGGATGAGCGAGGAGCGGGGCTTGGGTAAAGGCGGTTTTCAAATCGTCGAAGGCTTTCTGAGCTTGAGGGTTCCAGGCGAGAGTCTTGCTCTTCCCCTTGAGGAGATCGGTGAGTGGACTGGTAGTGGAACTGTAATGAGGGATGAAGCGGCGATAAAAGTTTGAGAACCCTAAGAACCGTTGAAGTTCTTTGATCGTGGCTGGGACAGGCCAGGTGGTTACTGCTTCCACCTTCCCCTTGTCCATGCGAACGCCACGGTGGTCGATAATGTATCCGAGGAAAGTAACTGAGGATTGATGGAATGAGCATTTTTCAGCCTTGAGGTATAACTGGAACTGCCGGAGTTTCTGGAGGACCTCCGCAACGTGGTGGCGATGGTCGGCCAGGCTCCGGGAGTAGATGAGGATGTCATCTATATACACTATTACAAACCGGTGAAGGAACTCCCGGAGCACCTCATGCATGAACCCCTGGAAAACGGAGGGGGCGTTTACAAGCCCATACGGCATCACCCGGTACTCGTAGTGACCGGTGGGGGTTATGAAAGCAGTCTTCCACTCATCTCCCTTTCGAATGCGGATGAGATTATACGCGCTGCGGAGGTCCAGTTTGGTGAAGACCGTGGCGCCGCGGAGTTGTTCCAAGGCCGCTGGGACAAGAGGAAGGGGATATCTGTATTTTACTGTGATCTCATTTAACTTTCGGTAATCAATACAGGGGCGTAGGCCACCGTCCTTCTTGGCCACGAAGAAGAAGCTGGATGCAGCAGGGGAGGTAGATGGTACAATATATCCTTGTTGTAAAGCCTCCGCGACATACTCCTCCATGGCCTTGTGTTCAGGTGGTGAGAGTGGATAGATTTTTCCCCGTGGTACTGGCTCACCCGGAACAAGGTCAATTGCGCAGTCCCATGGCCGATGTGGTGGTAGCTGGGCAGCTCTCTTCGGACAGAAGACGTCGCTAAAGGGGGAGTAGCATGGAGGAATCTTGATGGATAGGTTTTCTTGAGGGCTTTCAATGGATGTTGTACCTACGGGAAGTGATGGTTGAGGTTTGTCTGGGAAGCAATGATGGAAACATCCTTCTCCCCACTTTAGGATTTCTCCTGTCCTCCAAGACAGGTGTGGATCATGCTGCACCAGCCACGGACGGCCCAGAATAATGTCCACAGTGGAACCCTCCAGAACCAGTAGTTGAATGTTTTCTCGATGTAAGGAACCAATCTGTAGACATATTTCTTTCGTGCGGAGACCAATGGCTTTTCCGGTGAGTGATTGTCCCGTTATGGATTTGGCTTCGTACTTCGTCGACGTGTCGACGGTGGGGATGCGGAGTAGGTGGACGAGGTGGCTCGAGATGAAATTTCCCGCGGAGCCAGAGTCGAGGAGGGCGGTGACTGGAATGACATGGGAGAAGGCAGTAAGCTGAGCTCGGATAGAGAGAGGCTTGAGTTTAGGCAAGGTAGATAAAACCGAACTCACCAAGATACGAGAAGGTTTCAATGGACATTCCAATACCCGATGTCCATCATCTCCGCAGTACATACATAATTGTTGCATAATTCGTCTTCGTCGTTCCGAGATGGGAAGACGCGTAGCATTGGTTTGCATAGGTTCTGGAGGGTCAACTGGCTCTGGTCGGCGAGGAGGTAGAGGAGGAGTGGCGATGGTTGAGGACTGATCCGGAGGGCAGGATTGAATGCGGTTTGCACAGCGGATGGCGAGTTGTATAAACTTTTCCAATCCATAGTTGTCATCGTAGGCACTCAAATGAAGCCGCAGACGGGGGTTCAGCCCTTGCCGGAACGCCGTAATGAGGGAGGGCTCATTCCATCCGCTGGCCGCTGCTAGAGTACGGAACTGTAATGCGTATTGATGTATTGATGTTGTACCCTGACGAAGCTGGTAGAGTTGTTCGCCCACCGTGGAATCTCCAGGGGAGACACTGAACACTTCCTTGAAATGATGTACGAAATTTGCGAAGGTGTGAGTTGCAGGACCCGCTTGATTGAGAATTGTTTCCGCCCATTTGAGTGCGGGTCCGGTAAGAGATGTGACGATATAAGCAATCTTAGCTTGATCGGTGGTGAACACATGAGGATGTAGATTTATCGTCAGGGTACACTGAAGGAGAAAACCATCGCACTCCTCCGCCGAGCCAGAGAAGGGCGCTGGTCGGGCCATGGGACTGGCGAGAACAATCGATGGTGAAGTGTTAGCTGAAGATTGTGGTGGTGGTGGAGGAGCTGGTGGTGCCGTTGGTGTGGGCGATTGTAGCAGTAGTTTCTTTAAAGAATCCACCAGCTCCTGGAAGGGATCCGCGGTGCTCATCCTGCAATGTCGGTGCGGTCCGATCTTCTGTTACGGAAGGACTCGGACACAAGGTGATCTAGTGAATAAAGGTGAGACTTTTATTAAAATGCAGGTGAAGCACACTGAAGTGAAGAGGTACGTAGGAGATTGAGATAGTATCGGGTGACTTGTACAGATGATGGAGTACTGGAGTATTCTTCTATTTCCACAGAACTGTAAGGAGGGCAAGACTTGGGGAATCCACTCACTTCACTGACGAACACAGACGACACTAGGAGGAAGGAACGCAGCAGGTAAGGTCAACAGGTAAGGTAATACTTTTCTCTGAAGGATATGGTCTTTGTTTTCTCGGAGTAGAGTAGTCAGAGTCCATGTAGGTATGAACGAGATCGGACAGTGAAGTGAGTGTGCGTGGAGTACTTATAGTGAGGGTAGTTGATGACATGATTGGGTGCAGGTGTGAGTGCTCAATACTCTGGTGATGCGGATCTCTGTGATTGGTGGAGTGAAGGGCCTGACTGAGCTGTGACAGATTTATTGTTACGTATGAATATGATGACCTCAAGTCATCACCGATTTATTGTTACGTATGAATATGATGACCTCAAGTCATCACTGATTTATTGTTTCGTATGAATATGATGACCTTTATTTTATTTGGTACGTATGAATATGATGACCTCAAGTCATCACCGATTTATTGTTACGTATGAATATGATGACCTCAAGTCATCACCGATTTATTGTTACGTATGAATATGATGACCTCAAGTCATCACCGATTTATTGTTACGTATGAATATGTTGACCTCAAGTCATCACTGATTTATTCTGTTACATATGAATATGATGACCTCGTCATCACTGATTTATTCTGTTACATATGAATATGATGATCTCAAGTCATCACTGATTTATTCTGTTACGTATGAATATGATGACCTCAAGTCATCACTGATTTATTCTGTTACGTATGAATATGATGACCTCAAGTCATCACTGATTTATTCTGTTACGTATGAATATGATGACCTCGTCATCACTGATTTATTCTGTTACATATGAATATGATGATCTCAAGTCATCACTGATTTATTCTGTTACATATGAATATGATGACCTCAAGTCATCACTGATTTATTGTTACGTATGAATATGTTGACCTCAAGTCATCACTGATTTATTCTGTTACATATGAATATGATGACCTCAAGTCATCACTGATTTATTCTGTTACGTATGAATATGATGACCTCAAGTCATCACCGATTTATTGTTACGTATGAATATGTTGACCTCAAGTCATCACTGATTTATTCTGTTACATATGAATATGATGACCTCGTCATCACTGATTTATTCTGTTACATATGAATATGATGACCTCAAGTCATCACTGATTTATTCTGTTACGTATGAATATGATGACCTCAAGTCATCACTGATTTATTCTGTTACGTATGAATATGATGACCTCAAGTCATCACCGATTTATTGTTACGTATGAATATGTTGACCTCAAGTCATCACTGATTTATTGTTACGTATGAATATGTTGACCTCAAGTCATCACTGATTTATTCTGTTACGTATGAATATGATGACCTCAAGTCATCACTGATTTATTCTGTTACATATGAATATGATGACCTCAAGTCATCACTGATTTATTCTGTTACGTATGAATATGATGACCTCAAGTCATCACTGATTTATTCTGTTACGTATGAATATGATGACCTCAAGTCATCACCGATTTATTGTTACGTATGAATATGTTGACCTCAAGTCATCACCGATTTATTGTTACGTATGAATATGTTGACCTCAAGTCATCACTGATTTATTCTGTTACGTATGAATATGATGACCTCGTCATCACTGATTTATTCTGTTACATATGAATATGATGACCTCAAGTCATCACTGATTTATTCTGTTACATATGAATATGATGATCTCAAGTCATCACTGATTTATTGTTACATATGAATATGTTGACCTCAAGTCATCACTGATTTATTCTGTTACATATGAATATGATGACCTCAAGTCATTACTGATTTATTCTGTTACATATGAATATGATGACCTCAAGTCATTACTGATTTATTCTGTTACATATGAATATGATGATCTCAAGTCATCACTGATTTATTGTTACATATGAATATGATGACCTCAAGTCATCACTGATTTATTCTGTTACATATGAATATGATGACCTCAAGTCATTACTGATTTATTCTGTTACATATGAATATGATGACCTCAAGTCATCACCGATTTATTGTTACGTATGAATATGTTTACCTCAAGTCATCACTGATTTATTCTGTTACATATGAATATGATGACCTCAAGTCATTACTGATTTATTCTGTTACATATGAATATGATGACCTCAAGTCATCACCGATTTATTGTTACGTATGAATATGTTTACCTCAAGTCATCACTGATTTATTGTTACGTATGAATATGATGACCTCAAGTCATCACCGATTTATTGTTACGTATGAATATGATGACCTCAAGTCATCACCGATTTATTGTTACGTATGAATATGTTGACCTCAAGTCATCACTGATTTATTGTTTCGTATGAATATGATGACCTCAAGTCATCACCGATTTATTGTTACATGAATATGATGATCTCAAGTCATCACTGATTTATTGTTACATGAATATGATGACCTCAAGTCATCACTGATTTATTGTTACATGAATATGATGACCTCAAGTCATCACTGATTTATTGTTACATGAATATGATGATCTCAAGTCATCACTGATTTATTGTTACATGAATATGATGACCTCAAGTCATCATATGAAAGTTGAAGTAGCATTAGTGTTTTAAATCTGTTTAAAAAAAGAATAAGAATTGCATTGTTTTCCTGAGATTATCATGGATTTTTACTTTACATTATTGATGTTTTAGTCTAATTGTTTGTGTCCCTTTGCTTTTTAGATTTTGACATCAGAGATGGAGGAATTTATAAAAACAACGGTCTTCAAAGAAGAACGCTTTAAAGGAAACAAAAAAGAGACTGATATAACTGTCCATATTTTAGAAAAGGATTTAGATGCCTGTGAATTTATTCAGCAAAGACTCACTACCATAAACACCTCCAAAGACGCCAACTTCAGGACTGTGAATTCTGCAAGTCTGCAAAATAAAAAAAATGGATATTTCTTGTTTTTATGCAAACGCTCTGGAGCATGGACACAACGAAGTCGACGTGCCAAAGGATGCAAGGCCTATGTTTCCTTTAAAAAGAGGACAGACTGGCTCAACAAACTGGTTATAGTCGAAAGGATTTACAGCATTCATTCAGGACATGACCCATCAAGTTCTTCTGAGGGCCACTCAGAAAACATTAGTCAAGAGCTAGTCAAGCATATTCAGGATTTAATATCTCTTGGTGTTAAACCAGATACAATTCTCCTAAAATCACATGCGTGGTCAAAAGAACAAGGACATACTGATCTCAACAACCGAGCTTATTTTGTTACCCCAAAAGACATTGAAAATATTCGGACATGTATGATGCGAAAAAATCAGCAACACCAAGATGATGCCACTAGTACCTCACGCCTTCTGGAGGGCCCTTTTAAAGACTATGTTATTTTTTATCAGCCTTATAGTCCGCAAACAGATCTTGTCATAGTTCTGCAAACACCATCCATGAGAGACAACCTTCAAGAATACGGAAGAGATATCATTTTTATGGATGCAACACATGGTGTCAACCAGTATGGTTTTCCTTTATTCACATTAGTTGTCAGGGACAGTCATGGTCATGGGATCCCTGTTGCCTATATCATCTTGGGGAATGAAAAGCAGGACACACTTCAGCTGGCACTGGAAAAGCTGAAACCAACATTTTCTGTACCTCCAAGGTAATACAAACAGACATAAGTAAATACAATTAAAATGATTAATTATTCATTAATTAAAATGTTTAATTATTCTTTAATTAAACAAGAAATTATTCAATAATGTTTTGGGTAAACACAGTTTCTTAAAGGGTCAGTTCACCCAAAAATGAAAATTCTGTCATTTACTCACCCTCAAGTAGTTCCAAACCTGAATACATTTCTTTGTTCTGCTGAACAAAAAGGAAGTTATTTTGAAGAATGTAACCAAACAGTTGTGGGGCACCATTGATTTCCATAGTATTTTTCCATACTTATTCCATCTATTTATTTGTATTTTTATTTGTTTATTTCACCTAATTGAGTACATTACAACTGCAATTAATAGACCATATTTAATCCAGTGCATGACAAAATGTATCCTCTGCACAGGATGTCCAAAAACACATGGCATTGCATATTACACAGATTGTGTAATTTGGAGCCAACAGCAAAGGTGTGATGGCACTTATTGTATCTGTTGGTGTTCCGATTATTATTATTATTATTATTATTATTATTATTCTGCTCTGAGAGTCTATGGCCGCTTGTGGGAAAGTTATGAAATTTGGCTCACTGATAGAGGACAGTTTCACCATTAATCACAGCAAATGTCTGTTTTCTAACTTCCCCTTAGATGGTTTCTCTGATTTTCATGAAAATCGAATCTGATCATCTTCAGATCACGCTGGTAAAAAGTTATCAGAAGCTTTTTTATAAACCCAACCATTCTTAAATAACGCGCAAACAAATTTGAAGAAGAGTATGCCAAATTGAGCGCAAGGCTATATCTCCGCAACGCTTTAGCATATTCAGACCAAACTTGGTGCTTGGTAGATGTTGATCTCTGTACAATGTACAAATTGGTTTGGTTAGTAACTTCTAAAGATAGTAAACAACAAAAGGCATTTTTTTTGGCAGCAAACATCTTTAATATGTTATATTTTTTCTCTGTCTTCAAGCTTAAAATGTTTTTATTTTTATTAGGTGCTTTATGGTTGATAAAGACCAGGCTGAAATCAATGTCATCCATAAGGTATTCAACGAGTCAGACGTTCTTCTTTGTTGGTACCATGTAACACAAGTAAGTTGATTTTTGCTCTTTTGATAAAAATGGAATATTAATCTATTGTCATATTGATATGAGTTTAAATTTATATCACAAACCGTTTTAGCATTTACTGCAGTTATTCTTTATTTATTTACCTTCAGTGGCTAATGAATCAGTGGATAGAAAATAGGTTAATTTCGCATTGCCACATAATGTAGATAGAATTCCTGATGATGTCACAAGTTTGTCTCCTAATTCTGTTTTTTTTTTTTTGGGGGGGGGGGGGGGGGAAGAAATGTTTTTGGATAAATTTCCCTGGGCTATAGCAATAACATATTAGATTTATTTTATTTGGTTTGAGTACCCCTTAACTGTAGAAAATTGTTGCTATCAATTGATTGTAATAATTCTAGCCAAATGTGTAAGGCCAATGGAAGTTCTCACCAGTTTAAATACATTACTTTACATTTCCCCACCATGTATTACACACAGGCAGTAACTCGTTGGCTGTCAAGATCTGAATCTGGTGTGAGTGGACCTGAAAAGGCAGATTCAAGAGCGCACATCATGCAGTTCATGTCAGACCTGAAATCCTGTTCAACGGTGTGTTGTCATTTCATTTGTTTTATAGTTCAATTGTATCTTGTAGTGTGACATTCATGAAACTTTGGTAACAAGCTTGTAACAACATGCAGTTTTATAATGTTCAAAAATTTTATTAATGAAAGTTATTATAAAATGTTAACCCACATACAATATACAGTGATGGGCAAAAATATTGGCACCTTTGGTAAATATTCAAAGGCGGCTGTGAAAATTTATCTGCATTGTTAATGCTTTTGATCTTTTATTTAAAATATTCACAAAAATCTAACCTTTCTTTCATCTGATTCTGGATGAAGGAATGGTCTCTGATCTCTAACCTCATCAGGTATTATAGGAGAACATTTAGAGCTGTTAAACTGGCAAATGGAGGTTTCAAAAAGTATTGAATAAAAGGGTGCCGTTAATTGTGGCCAAAGTGTATTAGAGAAAAACATTTATTTCATGATGATATTTCCCCCCATTTTAAATTCTTTTTATCCAATGAAAGGTGAGATTTTTGTTAATTTAAGTAAAAGATCAAAAGGATTAACAATGCAGATTGATTTTCACAGCCTTCTTTGATCATATTTACCAAGGGTGCCGATATTTTTGGCAATGGCTGTGCATATATATATATATATATATATATATATATATATATGTGTGTGTATGTATGTTAACATTTTAATAACTTTCATTAATAAAATGTTACTATTACTATTTTATGTTTGTTTATTTGACCAAAAAATAGAGAAAAAAAATATAATAAGAAGAAATATTACATTTTAAAATAATGATATTCTATTTGAATATATTTAAAAATATTATTTATTTCTTTGATGCAAAGCTAAATTTTCATCAGCCACTAGTGTCACTCTGATATGCTGCTTTATTATCAATGTTGGAAATATTGATATAATATATTAACAACTACTAGTGTGCAGATGTAAACTAGGCTAACAGTGTGCAGGGAGGATGAGATGTATAGATTAACTTGACATACATTTGTACACATTATATTTGTAAGCATTTCTATTTATATTAATAATCTGTCAATTATTAGGTAATGTTTAATAAGTTCATTAGTACACATTAACAAGCACATCTCATATTTCTAGCTATGTAAATATATATAAACTAATGATTTGTTAAGCATTACATAATGTTTGATAATGACCAATAAAAGTTATTTAAATTGTTACCCTGTTCGGGTCAGAAGTTTACATACACTTTACAGTATCAGCAAAATGTTATTATTTTAAAAAAGTAAGGATCATAAACAATGTTATTTTAGTTCTGTCCTGAATAAGATATTTCAAATGACAATCTTTACATGTAGTCCAAAAGACAAAATAACCATTGAATTTATAATAATGACCCCTTGAAAAAGTGTACATAGCCTTGCATTTTTTGGGTGTTTATAAACATGGATTATTTCAGGTTGGTCACTGATTTAGTTACTGCAAATAGTATTGTTTTATATATATATATATATATTATTTTATTTTATCTTATCAAGTTTAATATAGGCCTAAATGGTTTCAGACAGTATAATCCATGAAGAGCATTACAGATTTCTCAGTACACTAACTGCACACACTTGGGTATAGGTCTGCAGAACTGCAGTTCTTATACTAATAACATGAAAAATTATTTTCCTTGTCCATTTTTACAGGAACATGAATTTATGAAAAAAGCTGAGATGTTTCACTGCCAGTTTAAAAACTTAAAAGATGTCTGCAAGTACTTCAGGAACCACTGGGAGACAATTGGTCATCTGTGGTCTAACTTCGGAAGATGCTATAAGCACGGAGACTCTGACACAAACAATCTAATAGAACGGTATATATCATTTTTATGCATGTTCACTTCATTATGTATTTGTGGGCTAGCTGAAAGTTAGCATAGTGTTTTGAGTATTTATTAATTTATTTAAAAGCATACGTTGTTATAGTTCCAACCTGTTGCTGCACTCCCTCCCCTCCCCCCCCCCCCCCCTTATAGTTTCTTCCACCGTTTAAAATACCAGTTCCTCTGTGGCATCCGAAATCGTAGATTGGATCATCTTATTGATGTGCTGCTGAACAAGACTGACAAGTACTTCAATATAATACAGGATTTGCAGTCTGTTGGGAGGGTCAATAACCCTCTGGAATGCAAAATGGAAGAAATAAAGAAATCTGCTGAGAGGATGCTAGAGAATGGATGGGCCACAAAAATTACCATAGCTTCAACAGAAACATATATATACAATGTTCCATCTGAGAGTAATCCACATGTAGTTTACTGTGTGTGTCCTGCAGAACAGTTCTGCAGTTGTGCGGCTGGTAAAAGTAGACATGCGTGTAAACATCTCTTTGTATTAACTCTTCTCACTTGTGGTGATCCTGAGACTTTTCCAGACATGGACACACAACTGCAGGCTCATGCCAATGAGTTGATTCGAAGGAAGAAGTATAGCATTTCTGCAAAGCCTCAAAAAACAATAGAGGTTGAAAGCTTATTTGGAAGAGCAGCATCAAAACCATGTCTCGTGACACGTATATGTGACTGCTGTACTTTCTCATACCATAAAAAATGTGCTTGTCTACTGCTTGCTAAGGGACTTTTCAATGAGGTGACTGAGACTAAATCAAAAAGTGCTATGAACAATTCAGCAGAGCCGATGCAAAATGAAATTGAGGATGAAAGTGCAGCTGAAGATAGTCGTCGTGGAACTATCAGGAAACTGGAAAGCGTACTGAAGATTCTACAGACATGGGAGAAGATTCCTGAGGATATTGCCCAAAAAGTGAATGAACTGGAAGTGCAAACAAAGGAAGAAAGTATGAACATTAAAGGATTTGGGAGACTTTGTGATGCGGACAAGTCACGTAAAATACGTCCCCTGTTTGCAAACAGAAAAAGAAAGACAGACAGAGAAACCACCTCAGAAACAAGGACAGATGTTACATCAAGTTTTCCTGTCAAGAAGTCAAGAAAACGCAAAGCAAACAGTGGGCCAAAGAAATATTTCAAATAAGGTTTGAAAGAAACTTTTTATTCAAGTGCATGTTTTTGCCATTTTATCAAACTTTGCTATCTAGTACATCTGAGTCCTTCAGTAATCAAATAATCTTTACTATAAAACAACTGACTACAAAAATAAAACTTTGTATTTTGTCTTGTCTAAAATGAAATAAAAATCAAATTGTGATCAAGTAATCTGAACTTTTCTGTTTTTGTTTACAAATCTGAGCTGATAGCTTCCACGTTAGTTTAAGTGTATGGGTTTATTTCATACAGTCCTCTAAAAAGGAAAAGAAAACATCAGCTGCTGTAGGCCCAAAGCGGTGAGTGGCCAAATCCAGCTCTGATTCAGGGCCAAGGTTTTGCACATTAATCTTCATTTGTTCAATGCTCCTCCTGCACAAAAAGAGAAAAAGTTAAATGTTCATGTTACTTGAGTAACATATAGAGCTGCTATCATCAGTTGTCTGTTATAAATCACAAAAGACATAACATGTTTGGTCTCTAGTTGATTAATGGATTACTTGATACAGGGACTAGATAGCAGGCTGAAATGTCTGTACTATGGGAAAATTAGAATAAAATGCACATTAGGCCAATTAAGTTTAACAAAGAACCAAAACATCTCCAAAAAGTGCAAATTTTTCATTGTGTGCCTTTTGTAAATTCTGTAAGTTTTTAATGCCAAAAGAGGGTTTATGCTGGGCACTGTTAGTAAATCTGGCCCTTAAAAGCAAGGAACTTTTGCATAAAACAAATCTATTTTGCATAGGTCTTACATAAAAACAACATTTAAGATGCCCAGTCCTTAAAATGTAGTTTAATGTTCCGCAAAACAGACATGAGTTTACAACTCATTATTTTTCAAAAAGTTAAGGATGTCAGGCTGAACAAGATATTTAATGCTTATTTTTAGGGAAGAAATACTGATATACAGCATCACATCATACCTCACTCCTTTATGGTTGTTTTTCTCATAGAAAATAAATAAAGGTGCAGCCACCAATATATTATATGACATAATACAAAATAGAGAGAGAAGAGAGCTTACACAGACACACTTACAGTGTTGCTGGGATGTCCTCTTCAGGTATCCCAGAAAGTAGTTGGTCTTTTGGCACATGTTTGACCAGTGCCATTCCAAACCCCTTGGCAAGGTCATCCGCCTCTCCCTCCGTTAAAGTGCTGAATATTGTCACCTTTGTTTTTGCCTTTCTAGGCTGCTGCAGCACATTGGGTGGAACATCTTTTTTGCCAACCTATGTATAAACAAGTACAGTGTCACAGATGCAAAGCATGTGAGCAGGGCTTTCTAAATATCAGTCATGTATTCTGTGAATAGCCATGAGGGGTAGTGTGGCGAACGGTGTATGATTTGCTCTCACTAATAATCCAAGATGATGCGCCTTGCATTTTAAAAACAGCGAAGATATTTATGCTTATTAATTGGCAGCCCTTGAACTATTTTAATGTGCCACTACATCTTATAATTACTTTTGTGCTTTTATACGTGTCATGTATGCAATACAAACCCTTATCAACATTCGGAACATGTTTGTGGACATGTTTTCTCCTTTGACCCTCCTCCTCAACTCATCTTCATCTACCTGGTAGGTCTTTCCTTGTGCTGTTAGCCTTCCTAAAACTTTGTACACTTTCCTTTCTTTTTCCTGCACTCCCTCGTCTTCCCTATGTCTTTCTCCATTGTGCTCATGCTTCTCTTCCTCCTTGTCTTCCTCCATCTCTTCCTCACTGCAACAGGCCATAGGTTTTCCTATGGCCTCCAACATGGAAATAACTGTCTCTTCTGTTCAAAAATATGTCAGAATCCATGTCAACATCACAGGTTTACAAAGTAGGACAGTATGTGATTACTAGCTAAACAACACTTGTTTCTAACATATAAACAAACTAAACCCGGACACTCCTTTTCTGACATTATCTAGATTACACATCATTTCAGCAAGCTAAACTAGATATATGTTGATATTAAATGTAATGTACAATTAAGTACAGACAGTTTAAAGAGCTAATATATTTGGTGAAAATAATTTTGTTTAATGTTGTTTGTTTTTATTGTTGTTAGAAACAGCATAACTAGGCAACATTTACTGCATTTAAGCTATAGTATAAAAGATGAAGGTATGTTAGAGAAAAGAACAACAAACAGAGCATATATGAGAACTAGGGCCTTGTTTTGGCCTGCTTTTTCTTGGCTTTAGAGTGCGTTGTATTTATACACTGACTCATCATTTATTAATTGAACACTTGAGGGAAAAATGGCTATCCCAGGTGAAGTGAGTGTAATAGTGTAAATGAGGTTTAGACAAAGGTCAGTTAGAGCCGAACGCATGCAAGAATTTGAAAAGTTACCCTGTTGTAGTGCAGAGCCTTCATCAGATCCAGGGAGCTCGAGCAACAGGTCTGGGTCAGCTGCGTTAAACACAAGACAAATGTGAGAGATAATCTAAATGAAACGTCATCACGACTGGTGCAAGAGATCCAGCCAGTCAATAATAAAACGTTTACCTGAGCCTGGTGCAGTGTCTGACACAGGCAAAGAGATTTGGGCCAATGGGTTGCTGTCATCTGTATAGAAAATCATACACAAAATTTTGTGACATTATCTACAACAAATGTGCTTATGACTAGTGCATAAAAACAACACCACAGTCATAAAGAAAACAAGACCAGTGCAAAGCCTGTTTTAGGCATTTGCTGTTACTGGAATGAGTGAGTGAGAGAGCCTATATTTATCCACACACACACACACACACACACACACACACACACTCACCAGCCAAGGGGACTGGGTAGAAGGGGGGAAAAAAATAATACATTGCCCTTTTGCGTCACATTTGCACTTGTATAGAAAAAAAAGATCCATACAGTAGAGTCCACTTTTGTTATGACATGACTTCTTAGATTGTAGAAGAGTTTTATTAATCAAAATATAAATTAATCAGGTATAATCAATGTGAATATAGCCATTCATGTATCAAGCTATTCTACTATTATAAACATGTATCTGCCTGTGTGTAGAGGCCAGCATGAGAAGAGGATGTGCAGACATACATTCTGTACTGAAACTGCATATCCTGTTGTGACATTAGACAAAAAAAATATATGCTGGTGCCTCTTCTTTAACGTAAATGGAGGCCTCCTGTCCACTTCCTGAAAGCAGACAAGAGGCACATCCAAAAAAGGTAAACAATAATGATATGAGAAATGTATTGAACACGCCTTAGGAGAAAACACTGTATATAAGAGGATGCAAACACAGATTCGGGAGATTACTCTGCAGAGTTTTCTTGGCCTTATTGTTGCTGATAATAAAGGCTCTCTTCTGGCATTAAAACCCCAAGATTTTGAGAACGATTCTTCACAGTGGTGGTAGAAGTCACCACTAGATTTACTCACTAAACAGAAAATCTAACCACACTTGTTAGGTGTTTATTTTGAACCACGTATACCCTCATTGTATGTGGACCAATAACAGGACAAAGGAGATTGCTTAATATATGTGCATGGGTGATGAAACCATACATGGTATGGCTGCACACTCTACATGCAGCACTGCCCCACAGGTACATGCTGTCTGTTAAAATAAAATACAGAGAAATCACATATACACAGGTCAGGCCTATATTCCTAATATGTGACCCTGGATGACAAAACCAGTCTTAAGTGTCAATTTTTCAAAATTGAGATTTATACATCATCTGAATGCTGAATAAATAATCTTTCCATTGATGTATGGTGTGTTAGGATCAGACAATATTTGTCTGAGATACAACTATTTGTAAATCTGGAATCTGAGGGTGCAAAAAAAAATCGAAATATTGAGAAAATCATCTTTAAAGTTGTTCAAATGAAGTTCTTAGCAATGCATATTACTAATCAAAAATGAAGTTCTGATACATTTACGGTAAGAAATTTACAAAATATCTTCATGGAACATGATCTTTACTTAATATCCTAATGATTTTTTGGCATAAAAGAAAAATGGATAATTTTGACCCATACAGTGTATTTTTGGCTATTGCTACAAATATACCCCAGCGACTTAAGACTGCTTTTGTGCTCCAGGGTCACATATGTGTTACATATATATGTATATATATATTCCTAACATGTGTTTTCTCTTGGACATGCCTGTTGGTGTATGATCTGTATTTGCATTTTGTGTGTGTATTCATATGCACATAACCGCACTTACTTTCTTTCTTCCTGAAACATTTTTGGCACAAATTCCACATTTTTTTGTTCGATCTGTAAATATACGCATAAAAAAAGTGTTTATTTTTCTTACTTTTTTTTTTGCATATTTAAGGGAAACTTTAGAATTTTGGACCACTTTCCCAATTTCTAGTTTCATGGATTGATGAATGGAAAAAACTGTTCTCTGAACAATTCATGCTACACTACAGCCACAGTTCTGGCTTCCTGACCACAAAACAAATACAATATGATCACTTTTCAGCCTGCACAAAAAGCTTTGAAAACTATTTCATAGTGCACACATGCACTTTGGTTTATAGATTTGTATTTATTTATTTATTTTCAACAGTGGCCCGTTACTTAACTTTTTGACTAACAATGGAGGATCTGATTATACAGTCAGTATCCTTCAACAACAGTTTTGATGAGCAAGAAATATGGCAAGGGTCCAAATTTCTGAACTTTTAAATATATAATAATACCCATTTAAAACATTTCCATCAATAAGGCACATACCTAAAGATTGAAACAAAAGTGAGGCCAGGCGCATTCTCTCTTGTTGTATTACAGGGCACTGAAAGTAGGTAATGAAGCCACCAGCCTTCATAAATTCAGTGGCAAACTTAAAGGAAGACAAAAGTTTTAAAAGAATAAAAGCAAGATAGAGAGAAAGATATTTGTCACTAAATACAGAATCTGACAAGTATTGGCACTTTAATATAACCATGTACAAGGAAAGATTATATATGATAAGAAGTTAAAATTCAATTGGTTAAAACACATTCGTGCAATGATCTACTCTTGGTAACTTACTGCAAGTGTGTGGATACCACATGACACTGAATCGGTTTGCAAACTGTGTTTTGTGGTTTTCAGGTCCCACTCTCCTTTCAGTCCCCTTGAAGCTGCAAATGCACTGTAATCAACAAAATCACAATTGCCACTAGCATCCAACTCCAACAATTCATTTTAAAAATAAAAAATGTCATTATCTACTCATATCCATGTCAGTTAAACCTCTATTACAGTTGTGTCCTAATAACAACGATACAGCTCAATCTACAGTGAGGAGTACTTGTACTAGTCACGTGAACTAACTGTGCAACAGTGGGACTGTATACTGTATACAGTGCGAGTTGTGAATGTGGTTTAGATTTTAAATCTATTTGGTTAGAATTCGGGTCAGCTGGAAAATGACTTAATGAGGCAATATAGTGCTACTAGCATGTACTCCCATTTTACATAAATTGACACGTAAAGTAGACCTTTAGCCCATTAGACGACTGATATCACTATTGTAAACAAAACAATGAATACTTACCACCAGTGTTGAGAAATTGCTTGGCATTGCCACTCCGTCTCTCCAAGTGAGTTAAAATAGGTGATGCACCTCCTGCCTACATTGGAATGCTAAAACAGAAATATTTGAAGTTTTAATAACCATAAGACAATTATTGCAATACCATTCACTCTGCCTTCTGGCCAAACATGCAGTCCTGACATGCTCCAAGTTCCATGCTCCAACACCTCATACCAGCAGCAAATTGCACCAGTTTACATGATCCTGAGCAGAGGTCTCCAAAGTCAGTCCTGGAGGGCTGCTCTCCAGCAAAGTTTAGCTCCAACCCCAATTTAACACATGTGAACCTGCTAATTAAGGTCTCACTAGGCATACAAGAAACTTTTAAGCAGGTGTGTTGGAGCTGGTTGGAGCTAAACTCAGCAGGACAGTAGCCCTCCCGGACTGAGTTTGAAGACCCCTGCCTTAGAGTTTGAAGTCAAGGGGGGCTAAACTGCCGGAGTACTTCTTATTACAAGGAACATTTAACAGAAGAAAAAAAGGATTCATGTGTGATGCAGCTTACAATAATGTCAAGCATTTTATTCATAATTTGAGCATGTAATAAGCTTTTTTTGTTTTTCTTTGTATTTTACCTTGGCATAAATATACCTGGATTATGTTGCATATTACATATCTATTCAAATGAGAGATCCTTAAGGGGGCTATATGTACATTTTTAGGCCAGAATAAAATAGAATCCACATAAGAAAATGTTTTATGCTTAAAAAGGTTTGACTCACAAAAAAGCTCCAGTGATTGCCACTCTCGAGATACACGCCAAACACCTCTGTTGCCTTTTCCAAAATGTTATTCTGTAGATTCAGAGAAAGAAAAGAGATAACCTAGTGCATATAACAATCATCTATAGAATCAGAATGATTTAATTAGGCTCACTGAAGCCTAGAAGCTATTCATTAATATAATACCTAAACAAAACAAAAAAAGATCAGTGACATACCTTGAGAAAATAGTGGCTCTTTGCCCTTTTAGATCCATCCAGTATTTTTGTGAGTGCCTGACAATTGATATGCACAACACCTGGGCGATCCTGGTTTAAGGAAGAAGAACAAAATATTGTTTTCCATTTCGAAAGAGTTGAAGAAATAAGCATGTTTCAAATCAAGCCTAACTGTGCTAAAAATGTAATTCTTTTGTGTATCATTAATATTTATAATTATTATTATTATTATCATCATCATCATCACTGTTTATGTGTACTCTTCAAGATATTGTAGATAAAATTACACTTACCTTGCTAAGGATATCACATATGGAATTCATGACCTGAATATTTCAAGGGCAAATGTGAGATTGAAAAATAATAATAAATAAATTAAATTAAATGCTCTATTTTTCAGTCACACAGAAATGTTGTGAATCATGTATCACCTTTCCTTTTTTTTTTTTCTTTTAACTACGTAGAAACCTGGCAAGCAAATACATATTGTAAAAAAATATTTGTGCAAACATGCAGAACTTACAAGTTTAAAGGCTAAATTCTAGAAGCAGGCCATGGTGGCTTGATTTGGTGGTAGGATAGGTAGACAGGAAATAAGTGTAAGAATTTACATGGCTCACTATAAGGATAATAATTTACCTCGTCAGAAACCTGGTTGTCCCTCATTAAAGTGTTCAAACTGTTCACTTGAATGTCATATGGCCCCACACTTCCTAATGTGAATGTTGGGCTCTTGTTTTGGAGACGTCTTAATGCCTGATCTACGTAGATGAATAATAATTCATAAATGACACATTTTGCAACCTCATTGGTTTTCATTAACAATAAAAATGGAAAATGCAGATCTGAAAACATTGCAAAGGTATGTTTATAACAACATGGTGTGAAATACGTTGCTTCTCCTGTAGCTTATGGAGAAGCAACCCCTCCCCCCAACCATCAGCAAGGTATAGACTGTGGAAATTAAACATTGTTAAATTACATTAAATGAAGTGAAATCATACCTTCCATTGTGTGTTCTCTGTCACTTGGCGCCCTTTAAATACAGAAGTAACAGAGTTTGTTTACTGATAGATCTACTCTGAGGTCATTATATAACAGAATAAATCAGTGATGACTTGAGGTCATCATATTCATACGTAACAGAATAAATCGGTGATGACTTGAGGTCATCATATTCATACGTAACAGAATAAATCGGTGATGACTTGAGGTCATCATATTCATACGTAACAGAATAAATCGGTGATGACTTGAGGTCATCATATTCATACGTAACAGAATAAATCGGTGATGACTTGAGGTCATCATATTCATACGTAACAGAATAAATCGGTGATGACTTGAGGTCATCATATTCATACGTAACAGAATAAATCGGTGATGACTTGAGGTCAACATATTCATACGTAACAGAATAAATCGGTGATGACTTGAGGTCATCATATTCATACGTAACAGAATAAATCGGTGATGACTTGAGGTCATCATATTCATACGTAACAGAATAAATCGGTGATGACTTGAGGTCATCATATTCATACGTAACAGAATAAATCGGTGATGACTTGAGGTCATCATATTCATACGTAACAGAATAAATCGGTGATGACTTGAGGTCATCATATTCATACGTAACAGAATAAATCGGTGATGACTTGAGGTCAACATATTCATACGTAACAGAATAAATCGGTGATGACTTGAGGTCAACATATTCATACGTAACAATAAATCGGTGATGACTTGAGGTCATCATATTCATACGTAACAATAAATCGGTGATGACTTGAGGTCATCATATTCATACGTAACAATAAATCGGTGATGACTTGAGGTCATCATATTCATACGTAACAGAATAAATCGGTGATGACTTGAGGTCATCATATTCATACGTAACAGAATAAATCGGTGATGACTTGAGGTCAACATATTCATACGTAACAGAATAAATCGGTGATGACTTGAGGTCAACATATTCATACGTAACAGAATAAATCGGTGATGACTTGAGGTCATCATATTCATACGTAACAGAATAAATCGGTGATGACTTGAGGTCATCATATTCATACGTAACAGAATAAATCGGTGATGACTTGAGGTCAACATATTCATACGTAACAGAATAAATCGGTGATGACTTGAGGTCAACATATTCATACGTAACAATAAATCGGTGATGACTTGAGGTCATCATATTCATACGTAACAGAATAAATCGGTGATGACTTGAGGTCAACATATTCATACGTAACAGAATAAATCGGTGATGACTTGAGGTCATCATATTCATACGTAACAGAATAAATCGGTGATGACTTGAGGTCATCATATTCATACGTAACAGAATAAATCGGTGATGACTTGAGGTCATCATATTCATACGTAACAGAATAAATCGGTGATGACTTGAGGTCAACATATTCATACGTAACAGAATAAATCGGTGATGACTTGAGGTCAACATATTCATACGTAACAGAATAAATCGGTGATGACTTGAGGTCAACATATTCATACGTAACAATAAATCAGTGATGACTTGAGGTCATCATATTCATACGTAACAGAATAAATCGGTGATGACTTGAGGTCATCATATTCATACGTAACAGAATAAATCGGTGATGACTTGAGGTCAACATATTCATACGTAACAGAATAAATCGGTGATGACTTGAGGTCATCATATTCATACGTAACAGAATAAATCGGTGATGACTTGAGGTCATCATATTCATACGTAACAGAATAAATCGGTGATGACTTGAGGTCATCATATTCATACGTAACAGAATAAATCGGTGATGACTTGAGGTCATCATATTCATACGTAACAGAATAAATCGGTGATGACTTGAGGTCATCATATTCATACGTAACAGAATAAATCGGTGATGACTTGAGGTCAACATATTCATACGTAACAGAATAAATCGGTGATGACTTGAGGTCAACATATTCATACGTAACAATAAATCGGTGATGACTTGAGGTCATCATATTCATACGTAACAATAAATCGGTGATGACTTGAGGTCATCATATTCATACGTAACAATAAATCGGTGATGACTTGAGGTCATCATATTCATACGTAACAGAATAAATCGGTGATGACTTGAGGTCATCATATTCATACGTAACAGAATAAATCGGTGATGACTTGAGGTCAACATATTCATACGTAACAGAATAAATCGGTGATGACTTGAGGTCATCATATTCATACGTAACAGAATAAATCGGTGATGACTTGAGGTCATCATATTCATACGTAACAGAATAAATCGGTGATGACTTGAGGTCATCATATTCATACGTAACAGAATAAATCGGTGATGACTTGAGGTCATCATATTCATACGTAACAGAATAAATCGGTGATGACTTGAGGTCATCATATTCATACGTAACAGAATAAATCGGTGATGACTTGAGGTCATCATATTCATACGTAACAGAATAAATCGGTGATGACTTGAGGTCAACATATTCATACGTAACAGAATAAATCAGTGATGACTTGAGGTCATCATATTCATACGTAACAGAATAAATCGGTGATGACTTGAGGTCATCATATTCATACGTAACAGAATAAATCGGTGATGACTTGAGGTCATCATATTCATACGTAACAGAATAAATCAGTGATGACTTGAGGTCATCATATTCATACGTAACAGAATAAATCAGTGATGACTTGAGGTTATCATATTCATACGTAACAGAATAAATCAGTGATGACTTGAGGTTATCATATTCATATGTAACAGAATTAAATCAGTGATGACTTGAGGTCATCATATTCATATGTAACAGAATAAATAATCTGATTCAATCGCTTCTACCTGGATCTCGCAGCGAATCACAGTAGCGTCTGTCTGTTGGTGGACCGAGCTGAATGGTCCGTGCGGCGCGCAAACTAGCGGTGTTTTGTTCCGCATTTCGTTTGTTGGTCTTAACTGGACGCGACGCAACAGATATTGGCAGAGGCACAGTATATGCTAACGACAGAAATATTACGAAAATTTGCTTGGCAACAGCGCGAGCGGTAATAAACCGGAAGCTCGCAAAAGGCCACTATTTAATCGCAGCCCTTTGATAGCTAAGCACATATATATAAAATGAATCAATCAATCAATCAATTTCGAAACAATACTTATTAGATTGTTTTAACTGGAGCCAGAAAGTTAACAGTACATCAGCCAGGGGGATAGGAACGGCTAATTAACCTAACTTGCCAATGCAAACTAATAAAACTTTGGTAGAAAAAAAACGCAAATCTAAAAACAAATATGAAATTTACTTTCATTAATATACTGCTGTAAATTGATAGAAGAAAAAGCCATTGTCTTACCTTTTTACTTGCGCTCTTCACTGGTCACTTCACAGGTGCTCAGTTTTTGTTTTTGTTTTTTTAATTTGCGAGAGGGGCGTTACTGTTTTTTGGCGGACTCTGCTGGGGGGCACACCGTGATGACGTCATACGCTTTGATTGGCTGAGGCAGTTGCTGTCCCAAGGTCATCATAAAAAATATTGGTCTCAGGACAACTAGGACTTGGCAAAATCAGGATGTGCACTAAGCACATACAACATTTGGAACTTGTGAATTAAAAATTCTTAAAAATATTTGTGTAGTGTACATACTTAGAGAAATTATTGTCTAAGGTGAGTTATTGGCAATATATATTTAGTCAGTTTGAGTAAATTATTAATTTACTGTAAACATTAATTTGAATAAATTATTTGAATTTAATAATTACATTTAAATAATTTAGTAAATTATTACTTCGTTTTGTACGGTAAATTTGCAGACGGTCCCTAAAGCAGCCTAGGCGAATATGCAGTGAATATCAAACCTAAAACCTATAATATTGCGCTTGGTTTTCTATGGGAGAAAAAATGTTTTGGTGAAACTTGTTGGTTGTGGGCTCATCTGCTTAAATGTACATAATATACAGTAATACATTTTATTAATTAGATGCTGAATTTAATCATTTATTATCACTGAGGCAAACCGTGTTAAGTGTTTTCTTTATGGGAAATGTTTAACGTGCAGTTTTGCGCGTTCCGTAACTTGTGTTCACTTGTGCATCTGTTTGCATCATCAGTAAGATCTGAGTTTGGTCTTATAATAGGCTTGTTTGAGATGAGCAAAATCTGCGCAGAACCGATCACCGAGATGCGTGCCGGTTAGAAAAGTGTCTTGAGTTTTTATTTTATTTTAAATTTTTTATTAAAATAATGTAATTTTATATTTTATAATTTTTTATAAATATAATTTTTATATTTTAAACACATAACATTCACAGGGGATACAGTCAAAGCAATAAAATACATACACAACCAGAATACAAAACAGTAAATACCTCGATAATAGCAATAACAAAAAAGAAATATAAAGATAAAAACAAATAAAGAATAGTTGCCATAAACATCTTTTAAAATAAATAAATAAATAAATAAAAAGTGTCCGAGTTATGTCCGCCTTGTTGTCATGTCATGCTGATGTGTGCCAAAAAACTCTCGCGACGGTGAGGCGGATGTGTTGGATTGAGCAGTCGCGCGCAGTTGCTCTCCACCGACTGCGCTGATTAAAAGCATGATGGGAAACGACTGACTGATGACACAGCTTAATGCTCATTGGTTCAGACAACTGTGATGCTGCATTCTCTGCTAAAATGTTTTTTTTTTTTTACACAATCATGTGATTTCATGTGATTGTGTATTTAAATTATGCTTGAATATTCCCAAACACTATGACAGTGCGATCTTTGTGTGAGATATGTGATTGTTGTCATATTTCTATACAAATCTAAAATACATGTTTGTATTAAAGTAGAATGGATGATAAATACGCCTTTCGTATGGGATTAAATAGGAAGCACTTTGAGTGTCCTGTTCATCATATTTATATTCATATAAAAGCAAAAGAACTGAACTTATATCACATTTATTAGCAGAACAGCACATGAGTGAGAATAACGCGATATCCGCCTTTGATCTCGTATGTATCTGTTCCACTTCGAGAGGTCAGAACTGTCCGTCTTGACTGCGCTTATTTCACTCCTCCCCTCACTCCTCCCCAGCTACCGGGGACTACTTTCAGGCGCTGCGTAATATCACTACGCGCCTATTTCCAAAAAAAGTGGAGTGTTCCTTTAATTGAAATGCATCTTTTTTTTCGATTTGTGGAATTCAGCATGCTTTATGTTTCAAAAACTATTGTCATTATTCTGCTTCCATATGATAAGAGATACAAAATATGCAGGACACCAGGACTGGAATTGAGCACCACTGGTGTAGATGATTTTCTTTCCTCTCCTGTGGAGAGAAGTTGAGCAGGTAATAGATGTAAATGACCATTAAATCCCCCAATCATTGAAGTGGGTCGACACCTTTACTTCCAGCCATAGAGGGCGGTTGCCATGGAATAGTCAAGAAAGGACTTTATTATTAAATTGAGCCAAATGTTACTAAATAACTATTTATTTGTTTATGTTTTGGTTGACTGATGATTGACAGCTTAGTGTGGACATTGTATTCCTATTTGTTTTACAAGAGTGTCTGCATTTCTTGCCACACGCTTTTATTTTGAAATCTGGAAAAGGAAGTGCAGCGACGCTGGACGTGTATGTTGGCGCACTTTTTCGCACATGAAGCGTCATTCTGATTAAGGTTACCAGAGAAGAAAGGTTCATTTTTGGGTACACGCTGTACAGTTATAAGTTTAAAAGGTTTCTCCCTATCTCTTAGCTCCTGGCTGATGAAGGGCACAAGGTACCGTTTTAATTTCATGCTGTGTGGTCAACTTTGAAAGTCTTTGAAGTGTTTATTTTAACGATCTCCTCTGAAGCTATTAACTAACGTCTAGCCAGTCGTTAGCATATATGAAAGTTTCGAATATCAGTGATGACCATTTTATTTGCTAATGTTGTAATTCAGACAATGTGATTCATTAAGCCCTTTCACACATACAGACTTTCGCGGGAAATTACCGGTAAATTGCCGTAAAGAGATCATGTGTGAACAGGACCTTTTCAAAAATACCGGTAAATTCGTTCCGGCAATTTACTGGTATGAGAAGTTGTAACATTACCAGTAAATTGCCGGAATTCTGCTGTCTGTGAACGCAGAAGGAAAATTACCGGTATGAGCACGTATGCGTTCAGAACGCGGTGACGTAAGACGTCTACTCTGGGCCAATCCAGAGCCGTTGAAATTCAAAATTCAACAGCTCTGGGCCAATCATAACATTCTGATGCAGATGACGCATTTACTCCGCGCTGTGTTTGAAGTCGTGCGATGTCTCTGGGCCAAAAAAAACCAGCATGAACGTGAACATTTGGCACAAAAATGAAAACATCAACAAAAACACTGATCGCGTTTACCCCTCCATGTTTACAAACACAAACACCTGAGGCGCAGCCGTTTAGAGGTCATTTCCGTTTTATGATGTCACAGAATTGATTCACACAAAACCGATGTGTGAATGGTGCTTTACAGGAAAAATGACGGAATGCTGTTGCCTGTGTGAACAGCGCAGCTTTGAATTTACAGGTAAAGTTGTTCTGGTAATTTTACGGCAATTTACTGGTATTACTATGTGAAAGGGGCTATTGTTACTGTCTTAAGCAGAACGCTGTGTACTATTGCCTTGTCAATGTTTCTCTTGGTTTGCACTCCAGATAGATTGTTTACAGTAAATGAGGTCTTTATTTGGTTATTTTATGTTTCGTTTTTCTCTCTAAATTGAGATCGTCAGTTGTACCAAAATTAATTCATAGTTAACTCAGGTGTTTCATTTAGTTCTCATTGCACTCTAAAAGGAGATTGTTGTCATTTATAAAATCATATAGGTCATACAGGCAGCACTTTGAAAGAAGTTTGTCAATTGTTAAACTCATTTCTGATAGGTGCTTTATCTGCATTAAATATTGTTACTGTAAGTGTTAAAATAATTCATATTATTCAGCCTTACTATAGTACAGTAAGGCTAGGTTATTAATTTAGCCTGTATACTAAACATGTGATTTATTGTGTGGGCCGATTAGATGGCAAATGTGTATTCATTAATTTATAGGCTTGTTATGGACATTTATATACAATTTGCAAGCAGATGTCTAATTTAGTTTGTTTGTTTTTATTCAGCTCTTGTGGTGTATTTCGAAGACTAAATCCTTTATAAACATCAGTTCCTGAGAGTAAAGTGCATCTGTTCAGCTGGGAATGCTACAATAGTCGTCTATTTATCCCAAAATATCTTTGTTAATGTCTCAAGGAGCCCGACCCACTCTTGGGACTTTGCTCCTAGAAGTGAAATCCCCACAGGACAAAAGATTCAGGTTTAATCGCTAAACATGATAAGGAATGGTTTTGAACATTCGGCAAACTGTGAAGATAATAGTCTCTCATCTTTTATTCTTTTATAGCATTCATCTGACTCTTGAATCTCATTTTTTAAGCAGTAGTCTGATGTTATGGTTACCCAGGAAAACATATGTTTCCTTTTGTGACTCGTCTGATTTTAGGGTGAGAGAAGAAGCTATAATGAGGTGCTTGATTTGTCTTCTGGAGATCTATAGGAGGAATAAAACCCATCACCTTTGTTCATCAGGTGGGTAGAAGATTTAATTATAACAGTCAGAGAACAGAAATAACACAATGAAAAATATAATTAAAAATAACATATTAAAAATGAAAATGTTAACTATTAATGATTATTATTATTATTATTATTAATGAAATCATCATCATACACTCCTGTTCTCCTGCTGATGGGCTTTACAGAGAGATCAGTCTGTATGTTATTGTGTCTGAATGAGTATCTGGAGGGAGAGCAGAACAAACTCCAGGACTGATCATTAGATCCAAACACACACTTGTTACCCAGTCCCTTCCTGCTGATGCTCTTATATGACACTGATATAAACACATGATCTCCACTCCACTGCAGCTCCCAACAGCGTCCACAATACCTAACCTGACAAACACCTTCAAATCTGTCTGGATGATCAGGATCCTGCTGTTGTATCCTATTGACTATCCAAATAAATTCACTTCAGATTGAGTCAGATCAACAGTACGTCGCTCACATCATGTAGAGCCGGTGAAAGAGCGCTGCCTGCTGGTTCTGTCATGACAAAGAACAGAGTTACCTTCCTTTGCTTCCATAAGATCTACTGTGACCAACACTACCTTCAAGAAACAGCTGAAGACAGGCTCTTCACAGCTATAATTAAACACACTCTGTATAAATGAATGCTGGAACTAGTCTGTTTGTACTGGATTTCTGACTACAACTTTCTGGATCTTCATTGTTATGTTCATTGCTTCATTGCTTAAACACATTTCTTGAAATAAAGCCTCTTTTTTGTGACTCTAAACACAAATCCATAACTTCTAACTCAATTCCACAAACTTCCTATATTCAGGTCAAAATGAAGCTCTTTACTCAAAACAACTCAATCTTGCTGAAAAACCAAACTTAGCTCTCAGACATGACACACAAACCCTCAAAAACACACACTACAACACAGTCTTACACACTGATGAGATCAATTCAAAACAATACTACAAAAACCGGTAATAAGTGTGCTTGTGGTACTCCCCAAGTGTTTTATTTCTTAATTTAATGTACTGTAGAGTACAGTACAATACAGCAAACAACAACAGAAATTATTGTTCTGCCCCAGCATCCCGTCTTTAGTCTGGAACAGGGCAGAGAACCTCGTCAGCATCACAGGCTGTACTGACCCTGGCCCTGATCCAACCCTGGCACGCATCAACTCAAATATCTGAGACTGCTTGTCTTCTTGCCCTTCCCAATCCTCTTTCTCTTCCATGTTGTCATCCTCCTCCTCTTCCTCTCTGTACTCCCTCTCCACCTCCAACTCTTCCTCTTCCTTCATTTCTTTCTCTACTCCTCCTCCTCCTCCTCAGTGGTGTCCTTGACCTCTTCCTTCATGTCTCTCTGGATCCATTGTTTCAAACCTGAATACAGTTTTTCTCAGTCACTTTGGTTCATTTCTCGAATCATCCTTACTGTAATATTTGCAAAGAAATTTGTGCTTTTCTCAAAACAATTCCTACAAAAAGCACCACACACAATGGTTTTCCTGCAAAAGCCTGTGACTTACTCAAAATCTTTAGTTCATCTCTCAAAAGTACAACCCCAAATCAGAAAAAGTTGTGACAGTATGGAAAACGCAAATAAAAAAAGAAAGTAGTGATTTCTAAATTTACTTTGACTTGTATTTCATTGCAGACAATATGAACACAAAATATTTCATGTTTTGTCTGGTCAACTTCATGTCATTTGTAAATATACATCCTTTCCTGTCATTCAGACCTGCAACACATTCCAAAAAAAGTTGGGACAGGAGCAATTTAGGGCTAGTAATGAGGTAAATTGGTTAAATAATGATGTGATTTGAAACAGGTGATGTCAACAGGTGATTGTTATGATGATTTGGTACAAAAGCAGCATCCAAGAAAGGTCTTGTCCTTTAGGAGCAAAGATGGGCCGAGGATCGCCAGTTTGTCAACAAATACGTGAGAAAAATATTGAAATGTTTAAAAACAATGTTCCTCAAAGAAAGATAGAAAGAGATTTGGATATTTCACCTTCAACAGTGCATAATATAATTAAAAGGTTCAAGGAATCTGGAGGAATTTCAGTGTGTAAAGGACAAGGGCGCAAGCCTAAGCTGAACAACCGTGATCTCTGATCCCTCAGGCGGCGCTGCATCAAGAATCGTCATTCATCTAGAAGCGATATCACCACATGGGTTCAGGACTACTTTGGCAAACCTTTGTCAAGTACCACAATACGTAGTTCCATCCACAAATGCCAGTAATGCAAAACCACATTCTGCACACATTACAAAGTCCTGGCTGCAGAGGAAGAGGGTACGGGTACTTGACTGGTCTGCCTGCAGTCCCGACCTGTCTCCAATAGAGAATGTGTGGCGCATTTTGAAGCGCAAAATGCGACAACGAAGACCCCGTACTGTTGCCCACCTTGAGACTTGTTTGCAGGAAGAATGGGACAAAATTACAACTGAAACACTTCATCACTTGGTGTCTTCAGTCCCTAAACGTCTTTTAAGTGTTGTGAAAAGGAATGGCAACATTACAGAGTGGTAAATGCTTTACTGTCCTAAGTTTTTTTTGGAATGTGTTGCAGGTCTGAATGACAGGAAAGGATGTATATTTACAAATGACATGAAGTTGACCAGACAAAACATGAAATATTTTGTGTTCATATTGTCTGCAATGAAATACAAGTCAAAGCAAATTTAGAAATCACTACTTTCTTTTTTTTAATTTGCGTTTTCCATACTGTCACAACTTTTTCTGATTTGGGGTTGTAAGTATTTATGTCAATGAACATATCAGTGGCATCAGAATGAAAAGTCCTTTTGTCATTGCTCACAAACAAGATAGTCAAAATGCTTAGTCATGTTGTCAATATAACACTGCACTCTGTTAGCATTACCTGAAGTAAACTATGACAACAGTTTGGATGTGTCATAAATCCAGTCCGTAGCCTTCTGTCTGCTCACCACCAGATGTCATCTTGTCTTTACATTGATTCTCACACCACACAGACTTTTACATGTCATTCCAGACTACAGTTCCCATGATCCATTGCACTGATTGCACACACACAGCTGAATGCACTGATTGCACACACACAGCTGAATGCACTGATTACACACACACAGCTGAATGCACCGATTACACACACAGCTGAATCCATTCAGACAGGCTTTATAAGCCTTGCCCTGCGTCCCAATGTTCATACAATCCATCCTTAATAGTATGTGAGATTACAATAAGTGTGTCCCAAAGCATAGTATGTTGAAAAGAGTATGCCAAAAGTCCCTGGATGGTCTACTATTTCAGGTCGATTTTTGAAGTGTGGATCCGTGCACACTCTAATGGCTAAAATTGCCCACAATCCATTGCGCTTTGGCGACGAATTCGGTCCAGAACTACAAACAGGAATAAAATGCGTTAGAAAAACTACAAACATGGCTGATGCGCGCGATCGACCGTTAGGTAGAGAGGTTTGCAAAAAGGGGGTTGAGTTACTAATAATCAGGATTTAACCTGGTAAAAAATATTTATTTATTGTTATCAGTGTTGTTTCATTTGGAACAGCAATGTGAACTTTTATAAACATCCATTTGGTCGTTAACATTTAAATGCATCATTAAAATCTGAGCAGAGTTCTCTGCATGAAAGACCTACGACTGGCAGATCAACGAGCTACTTCTTCTCCAATAAGATAGATAGTTAAATGAAATTAAATGTGGAGGATGTTAACTGTGACGAGATGATTGACAGGCCAGTTTACAGTGACAGGCTGCGTGTAACAGGCGCGACAGAGTCAAGTCACCTTTATTTATATAGCGCTTTTACCAATACAGATTGTGTCAAAGCACTTAACAGTATCAAATTGGAGGACAGAGTGTCAGTAATATATAATGATAAGATTAAACACTCAATTTTCAGTTAAAGGCATTTCATTATTGAATTCAGAGATGTCATTGTCTAGCTCAGTTTAGTTTAAATAGTATCTGTGCAATCAAATCGGCGATAATCGCTAGAAATTAAGTGTCCCCAACTGAGCAAGCCAGAGGCGACAGCGGCAAGGAACCAAAACTCCCTCTGAGACAGAATGGAGAAAAAAACCTTGGGAGAAACCAGACTCAGTCGGGGGCCAGTTCTCCTCTGACCAGACGACACCCACAGTTCAAAAGTTTCAGGTTCTAACGATAGTAGTATTATGTAGTTAGGTATTGTATTATATTTTTAGTTATATTTTTTTAGTTTTATTGTATTTTAATCGAGGTCTCTGGGGGTCATCTGGGTGTCCTGGTCTCCGCTGACGATCAGGGCTGCAGACATCATCTCTTGGTGCTGATCCACCATCTGATCATAGGAAAGAAACAGACAAATATTAGCGTAGATGCCATTCTACTTACGATGTAACGAGCACACCGTGTGTTGTGGGAAGTGTTCCCGGTTCCGGTTGATCTAATTAATGCAGCCTAACAATCCTTTAACGGATTTGAATAATAGAAGCGTATTAGTGTGTTATGTGTACGCCAGGATAAAGAGATGGGTCTTTAATCTAGATTTAAACTGACAGAGTGTGTCTGCCTCCCGAACAGTGTTAGGTAGATTGTTCCAGAGTTTGGGTGCTAAATAGGAAAAGGATCTGCCGCCCGCAGTCGATTCTGATATTCTAGGTATTATCAAACGGCCAGAGTTTTGAGAACGCAGTGGACGTGGAGGACTATAATGCGACAAGAGCTCGCTCAAGTACTGAGGAGCTAAACCACCTAGACAGAGCAGTCTATTAAAGACGCAGTTGTGTGACGTGATAGTATTGTGACGGATCGGTGGCCCTCCCCCTCATCATCATCACCACCCCGTCCCTTATTCGCCGCCCTTCACCAGGCTCCCGACTGGAGTGGGTGGATGAGAGGAGGGGCGTGGGACCAACGTGGGCTGGCGGCGTGTGATGAGGCACAGCTGAACTGAATTAAGCCTCATCACCGCCGCCGTTAAATGCCGAGCGCGCCTCTCCTCGGGAGACCGGTCTCTTCCCCCGTGCATGCACGCTGGTGTCCTCGTGGGTCCAGGAAGGGTGCGTCGAGGGACATCGCGCCGCCGAGGATGTGAGCCGCGGAACCTCCAGGGTCATCGTGCAAGCCGCACCCGTATAACGGCTGTCGGGCCAGGATGCCGGGCCGTCCATCCCGCCAATGCCCGTAAGAGGCAGAAGAGGAAGAGCCGCCGCTCCTCGTGCCCAGGACCGCGGGAGCGTGTGCGGCCACCTGACTCCGCCCCTTGCCTGGACCCCCTTCCCTTTGGAACACTGCCCTCCTACACGAGCCCCGCAGCACGACGAGGACACCAGATCCCCCCTTCTTTGGACACTTCTTTCCCCTGGACACTTTTATTTTATTATTTTTGTTCAATAAAAACCTCTCCGAGGCCTGACGCCACACCCACTGTGTCTGTCGTTGGCTCCTCCCGTCACAGTATGTCCCAAAGCTTGCCTACTCTTCTACTACACACTCAAAAGTGTGTACTTTTTCTTCACCAAAACAGTACATACTTTAAGGGTGTAGTATAAGTAGGCACATTGGGACGCAGCATTGGACTTCCTCTTTCAGATCGCAGAGTATTGTTTAGTGTTTATCACGGTCATAGCTGATAGCTACTTTACGCAGCCTGCTTAAGTTTTGCTAGTTGTCTAAGTCAGTCTAGGCCTGTTCATTGCTCGTTTCCTGATCATTGTTCTGTCGTGGAATTTCCCTTTGTCTTGCCTTTTTGGATTATGTTTGCACCTCTTGCTTGTTATCGGATTACCCCTCTTGTCAAGCCCTCTGGATATTGTTCACCGATCGAAGACCCACGCTTGCCCTAGGAATACTCTTGTGTCTTGCCCTCAGCATATCTGTTTGCTGGTGTTCGACCCTGCCTGAGTTTTGACTGTTTATAAATAAAACCTTGCACATGGATCCGCACGCCTCACGTCTCGTTCATCCTGTAACAGAATGACAGTTACTGTACTGAAATGCAGAAGGCTGTGCTTCTTATGATTGCCATATATCCATTTATACGATGAATTAATGACTAGATGTTTTGAGGGGTAAGACTATAGCAACTATATGTAGACTATATAATAGGCTACATTTTGAGCAACTTGACAATAGCAACTGATAATGTAGGAAACCGCAGACAAATGTACATAATCAGTTGCATGAATGTACCAAAGCAATCACAACTTCAAAGATCAAAAGAATGAGAAACTTTTTATGATGTGCTCAAGTGACTCGATGATGTGGAGGTAGAACAAGTAGTTTTGAGAATTTCATTTCTGATTCGAGAAATGCACCAAAGACACTGAGAAAAACTGTAAGCTGACTTTGGCCCTTTATCCATCGAAGGATCTGATTGGTGTATGATCAATTTTGACTCCTAGTGTTTCCACTTGGGTAATTGTGTGCTAATTGAGCTCAAATTTTGCAAACTTGAGTGAACAATACTGAATGCTAGTGCTTTCTAAATGACCACATGGTATAAACACTGAGAAATGTAGGGATTTGTGTGTCGTTTTACAGTAACAGTTCACCAAATCTGGTGTATTGTATTTTTGAATCAGTTCCCTCACCAGCCACCAGGGGTTTGTGAAAGTCAGTGTGAGAAACCTGATCTAGTCCTTCGTGAAAACACTGACAAAAGCAAAGACAAAATACAGACACTACTATGATCAGATCACCGTATGAATGTTGGCTGTCACACGTTTCATTTGGATGAATGCCAGAAAATTCATTGGGGTGAGCAGATTGGGATTTGGTTCTGATTAAATCAGAGTCTCGTCAATGTAATGGACAGGTAAGAGTCTCAATCACACATCAATGTGTCTGAACTCACATTATTATGAGCCGCCAGAGGAGTGTGATCTAATGCCATCAAACACATTTAACACACCTACAGACAAACATTCACAAACGGACGTACAATTGCTGTCTGTCTGTGTTGATGCTGTGGTTTCTGATGCGTGTTTAATAGTGTGTTTGCTGAGATTATGAGCAGTCCTGAGTCATGTCTGTTTCTCCAGAAACACAGCTCAGTGCCTTCAGTCTGGAGTTATGAGCACATCCATGAAGAGATGCTGGAGAACATATTTCCATCCTAACTCTGTTCGTCGGTTCTGATGGATAATGTGTGAGGAATGTGGCAGGTCTGCGCTGGTTCAATCCAGAGCGTGTTCAAACAAACACACACACGACAGAGAACAAACAGCTCAGAGTCAAGCACTACTGTCTGAGAACCAGTCTTTATCAACCAAACACACTAACATTCGAGTTCCAGTATCATCATGTTTATGTCATATCTGTTGATAGCAAGTGAAAACATTGATTCAAACTGATGTAGTTGTTTTGGATGTTCAGAACATTTCTTCTGTCTCAGTTTGATGTTCAGAGTCATTTGTAGTTTGTATCTCTGTATCTTTGTGCATTATGATCAGCTCAACACTGTCACACTAGCTGTGTTTCCATCCACGTATTTTTTATGTCAATTTTGGGATATGCTTAAACACCTATATGACTTTTATTCAGCAAAAAAAAAAAAAAAAAACATACGCATAAACTATGATGAACTATGATTCCTGGATGCACAACAAAAAACCCACGTGCCGTGTCTCAACAGATTATACGATTGGATAACTAGATTTATCAGCAAATAAATCTCATCGCACACCATCACAGATGCTGTAATTTATTAAAGGGGTGGTTTACTGGTTTTTTTCTAGGCTTGATTGTGTTTATGGGGTGCAGTTTAACATGTGTTCATGCTTCATTTTTTTAAAAACGCATTATTTTTCATATAATTTACCTTTATTCCACACCTCTCTGTCCCTTCTCTGACAAACACCTCCTTTACTTCCTGTTTTTATGAAGCCCCTCCCTCAGAAATACGTGATGGGCTCTGATTGGTTAGCTGGCTCAGTGTGTTGTGATTCACTAAACCGCCGAGCGTGCGTCTAAATGTCCCGCCCCTCAGCTCAGCTGCATGTACTCCGGTGGAATTGTAAACAATGGCGTCGTCTATATTGCTTATCAATTTGAGCCCGATTGAGAGGCAGAGGATATTAGTGAAGAGGATCGCGCAGAACCTGTGCAAGCACGACTCTTAGTGGTATGTTTGTTATCTCATACGTTTAGATAAGCTGTTATTATGCTACTGCTTATGTTAGCATTTAATATACGGTTTTATTCTGATTAAAGCTTTAATACAGTACGGCAACCACACACGCGTCCATGTATAACGCTTCTCATTGCTGTGTGAAAATGTATAATTGGAACAGTTTGTTGGAGCTGATCTGACGATCTGAATGAGAGAGAGAGAGAGAGAGAGAGAGACGCAGAGCAGGAGACGCGAGGAACAGTATTAAGAGGCTGTTTTAGAACATTGATTTTGAAACTTGTGAATCCATTAGAATCGTTAGAAGACAGAATCGCGATTCATATATGAATAGATTTGTACGTGCACCCCTAGTTTTCTCTTCCTCTTCTCTAAAGCAGCACATCATGGCCCCACCCCCTTCCTTACATGTTCCCGAGGGCGGGGTTTATCTGGGTCCGTGACGTATCAGACCCGGGAAGTAGTTCGTTGTAGTCCCTTACCAGCCGTTTTTGTAGGCATTAAACTTCCAGAATTTTAAAAGACGATATCTCTGTTTGCATTGAACTTTCAGCGCTGCAACTTTGCAGATGTTGTTTATGCTCAAACAGCAACATTATACACTAACTAACGTTAAAAAAGTGAAACTGCAATAAACCACCCCTTTAATAATTCTGACATGCCTGAGCCAAAGTTTGTCATTAAAATGATTTGGTGTAATTACACATGATTGTGTACATACATCAGGCATCCAAACACAACAAAACACGACAGCGGTTGTTTTTCCCTTTCTTCATTTATTATGTAGGGTGAAAAAAGTCTTCACCAGATGCAGCAACTTTTTATTATTACTGATACTTTGCACTGTAAGTGATGATTTTGTTCTCTTGAACACATGGAATGTGCTTTATTTGCAAATGTTGTATGTGATGTTCCAATTTTTCACACAAGTTCAATTCACAACTTTGAATGCAATCATTTGACTCAAGCAATGATCTGAGTTTAGGGCGGAGCTATCAGTGTGACCAACCAATGGCAGACTGGGGGCATGTTCAGGAAACAGTGACACTTCAGCTTTAAAGGAACACTCCACTTTTTTTGGAAATAGGCTCATTCTCCAACTCCCCCAGAGTTAATAAGTTGAGTTTTACCGTTTTTGAATCCATTCAGCCGATCTCCAGGTCTGGCGAGGGCACTTTTAGCATAGCGTAGCATAGATCATTGAATCCTATTAGACCAGTAGCATCGCGTTTAAAAACGATCAAAGAGTTTCGATATTTGTCCTATTTAAAACTCGACTCTTCTGTAGTTATATCGTGTACTAAGATCGGCGGAAAATGAAAAGTTGCGATTTTCTAGGCTGATATGATTAGGAACTACTCTCATTCCGGCGTAATAATCAAGGAACTTTGCTGCCGTAACATGGCCGCGGCAGGCGCAGTGATATTACGCAGCGCCTGAAAGTAGTCCCCAGCTACCAGCTATGCTAAAAGTGCTATCGCCAGATCCGGAGATTGGCTGAATGGATTCAAAAACGGTAAAACTCAACTTATTAACTCTGGGGGAGTTGGAGAATGAGCCTATTTCCAAAAAAAGTGGAGTGTTCCTTTAATCCAAGAGTTAATGAATTTTTCAATAACATCAGTGCAAAAAGTGTATTATCAAAACATTTTTTTATTGAATACTGGCAAAGAAACACATTGAAAGAGCTGTTCAAGTCCTTTGAAACCACGTGAGAAGTTTTGGTAATAAAATAATTCAGAAATCATGAAAGCCAAAGCTGCTTGGCACATCACCGACAGACAGAGATGCTGTTGTGTTCATGAGCTATTTGTGACTGGATTCACACATGGTCGGTTCCTGGTCGTCCTGCGGCGCGGGGAGGCGGGTAGGATTTCCCAGCTGGTTTACCTGCACAGTTACAGCAGAGCATGATCCCACCGATGAGGGTCAGAGCCGACGCACCCCAGCCCACGTACAGAGCCTTCCCGAACTCATATCTGTGCACACAACCAACATCAGCTCACAACATACACCTCACCACAGCATTAAACCACACCACATGAGAGGAGCTTCACACACAGTGATAAAGACAATCTTCAAGACATTACTACATCAATAACGATTTTCACAATTTTGGGATGGATACCATCAATAAATCAGTATTGCTTTATAATATATTAGTAAATTCATATTTACATATGTATTATTGAACAATTAATATTCATAAAGCCTCACAGGTTACAGCACACATAATACATTTACTACATTCAGTGTTTTACTAGAGTAAACTCCTGACCTTGAATTTGTAGGAGTAAATGGATCAAAGAAATTCTTCCTTATGTTTTCTCCATACCAGCTGGTGGCAACAAGAGCGCAAACCCTTGTAGAAATAAGAAGAGATCTGATATGAACATGCTGCATGGGAACATACCTATTTTAATAGTTTAATTACTTTGTTTACCAGACTTCTTTAGAGTGATAGTTCACCCAAAAAAAGACAATTCTGTCATCATTACTCAAATTTAAAACTTGTATGACTTTCTTTCTTCTGTTGAACACAAAAGTAGACATTTTTGAGGAGTGTTGGTAATCACACAATTGCTGGTCTAACATTTAAAAGAATTATGATATGTTGAAGTTTTTATTGTGCTGATGACCAGAGTGTGTGGTTGGGCTGTGGGCAGATACACTCTTAAAAATAAAGGTGCTTCACGATGCCATAGAAGAACCTAGTTAAACGGTTTCATAAAGAACCTTTAACATCTGAAGAACCTTTCTGTTTCACATAAGCTTCTTTGTGGTGAAAGAAGTTTTTTTCAGATTATAAAGAGGGTAAGAAAGAGATGGTTCTTTAAAGAACCTTTGACTGAATAGTTCTTTGTGGAACCAAAAAATGGTTCTTCTACGGCATCGCTGTGAAGAACCTTTTAAGCACCTTTATTTTTAAGAGTGTATGTGAATTTGGGTTTTAATTCAGCATTAGCTGTGCTGAATCCAGTGCAGTGATACGTAACTTCTAACTTGTTCAGTGCAAACATCTACTATGTAAGCTACAGAAGCTATTTTAAACAATAACAAATAAGACTTCATATTACCCACTTTTAATAAGTAATTCTAAGTAAATAATTAGTTGTGTAATGCATTGGCAAATGTTAGGTAGACTTGCATAATTTCATTTAGTGTGTCATTGTTTATCTTTACTCAATACATCTGATGAAATCCACCCACACAAACGAGTGCTAATGGTTGCCTCAGTTTTATTGAGTGGATTCTCTAGGTTTGCTTTTACAGAGAGTAAATAGCAACATATCTGCGATGATGAAGAGAACGCCTCCAGCCACAGCCACTTTGTTCTTCTGTTCTTTCTCATCAGACAGACAGGTGGTGCACTTCATGCCAACGGCAGCGACCAGCAGGCCGATGCCACACAGGAAGATGGAGGTGATCATGAAACCGCGAGCCCCCTGAACCTCTCCTAAGACAGACACAGATAACATAATGTAACATAACATCACATCACATCACAACACAACACAACACATCATAACACATCACAACACATTACAACACATCACAACACATCACATCACAACACATCATATCACATCACAACACAACACATCACAACACATCATAACACAACACATCACATCATAACACAACACAACACATCACATCACATCATCACATCCCAACACAACACATCACATCATCACAACACAACACATCACATCCCAACACAACACAACACAACACAACACATCATAACACAACACATCACATCATAACACAACACAACACATCACATCACATCATCACATCCCAACACAACACATCACATCACAACACAACACAACACATCACATCATCACAACACAACACATCACATCCCAACACAACACAACACAACACATCACATCACATCACATCATCACATCCCAACACAACACATCACATCACAACACAACACAACACATCACATCACATCACATCATCACATCCCAACACAACACATCATAACACAACACATCACATCATAACACAACACAACACATCACATCACATCATCACATCCCAACACATCATAACACAACACATCACATCATAACACAACACAACACATCACATCACATCATCACATCCCAACACAACACAGCACACAACACAACACAACACATCACATCACATCATCACATCCCAACACAACACATCACATCACAACACAACACAACACATCACATCATCACAACACATCACATCCCAACACAACACAACACAACACATCACATCACATCACATCATCACATCCCAACACAACACATCACATCACAACACAACACAACACATCATAACACAACACATCACATCATCACAACACAACACATCACATCATCATAACACAACACATCACATCATCACAACACAACACATCACAGCACACAACACAACACATCACATCATCACATCCCAACACAACACATCACATCACAACACAACACAACACATCATAACACATCACAACACATCATAACACAACACAGCACATCACATCACAACACATCACATCGCATCACATCACAACACAACACATTACATCACAACACAGCACATCACAACACATCACATCGCATCACATCACAACACAACACATTACATCACATCACAACACAGCACATCACAACACAACACATCACAACACAACACAACACATTACATCACAACACATCACATCACATCACAACACATCACAACACATCACAGCACATCACAACACAACACATTACATCACAACACATCGTAACACATCACAAAACAACATGTCACGACACATCACATCACATACCGTAACGTAGCAATGTAACAACATCATATTGCTATCATATTGCATCTATTGCTATTTGCACTTAGTGTAAATAGCATCTATCACCAATAAAAAATGTTAGGGCTCAAAAAATGCACTGCTTTATCAAAGGTAAGCATATATGAGTAACCTTTATTCGTTCATGTGATCACTGATCATGTGACTTTGATTTTCAGTTTTTTGAGTTGTTAATTTGAAATGTGACATTTTGCAATGTGAAATGCAAAAGAGGATCATCTTCACCCATTTTATATATATATTTGATACATTCATAAAGATGTTCACTGTTTCTCTGAAGTGAAAATACCTGTCAAATGATTTACTATTTGTTTTAATAATCTTAACTTGTGCCCCAAATGTGTTATTATTTTCATCAAAAACCATAAGAAAAATATTATTAAAATCTGATACATTATAATCATAGTAACTGATATAACCTGATTTATGTAGTTTAATATTTCAATCATTCCAGTAAACATATTGTTTAACTCTGAAAAGTGCGTAAATATTTTCTAGTTCTGTGTCTGAGGGATGGAAACATCTTTTTTTTTTTTTGTATTTACATTTTGTTACACAAATACAGTTCCAACTTAACTTTTAACTCTTACATCCTGAGGTTTTTCCGCAATCGTACTAAACATCTGCTGAAGAATTCGCGCTATTCGCCTGACTTGTCTGGACAAGAAGCGGGTCACACACACACACACACACACACACACACACACACACACACACACACACACACACTCGTACCTGGCAGCTGCAGTAAGGAGTCATAGACTTTGCACTGCATCTGTCCGGTGCTCTGATACACACAGGAGCGCCAGAGCCCCTCATACATGGCCTGCGCGGTGATGATGTTGTCTCCGGCGTATGAGGACATCTTCCACTCGGCCATGGCCGTGGATGCGACGAGACCCAGGAGACCCAGAAAAGCCAAAGTGTAGCCGAGGAGCTGCAGCCCTGCGTTGGCCATTGCTGGGGTGAAGTGTGGAGTTACAGCCGCTGGAGTGAGAGAGATATGCGGAGAGCCGCTCGCGGTGCCGCTGACACATGAATGAAACCCCTTCAGCATCATCATCCTCCTCCTCACCTGAGCTGAAGCTCCACCTGAAGATCCTCACGCGCCTCCTACCGCCTCCGAGCACTGAACACAACAGCATACACTCAGAGGTTTTAGCTTGTAGCAATAATGCAACTTATTATTCTTTAGATTGTGGAAATAAAAATAATTGCCTATGAATAGGCTACATAAGGAAATTACTCACTGCTAAAGATTATTTTAACATGATCATGAGAAAAGATATAAAAAGAAAAGAAAAATAAGACCTCTATGTACCGTATCAGTAAAACAACTGTGTTATTACATTTAACATGAATGAATGAAATTCATAGATATTGGTCAATAAGGTTCCTTTACAGTAACCCAGCTACTGGAACTGTACTCATCCAGTTTGTATATTATTCTTTTTATTATCTGTGTCCTGTCCTGTTGCTGTTCTTTCTCTAAAAGAGAACAAACGTTTTATGAAAAAAAAAAAAAAAAACGTTCTTCCACTTCTGTTAATATAATGTTAGAATTAATTCAATAATTAATTCAAAGTTATTTTGTGTTTAATAATGTTCTCAAAACGTTAGCACAAAAACATTGTGCATGGTAGCTGGATGTTCATCTAACGTTTTTAAATGTTACTACTGTTTCAGAAAAAAAAAAAAAATAAATAAAAAAAACATTCAGAAGTATAAAATGGAATGTTAATGGAACACATTCTGTTAAAAGAACACATTCTGTTAGCTGGGAAGGTCTCATTACTCAGCATTAGTTAATGCATTACTGTAGCATGAGAATGAGCTTTATTGCAGGTTTGTTTACACATACAAGGAATTTGTTAAAGTGACAGAAGCTCAGTACTACAAAATGACAGCAACAGGACACAGATAATAAAAAGAACAATATACAAATAGAAAAAATAGACAATGTACAAAATAGCAAAAACACAATATACTGAATAGTAAACAAGTATGTGTGGTGAATAAATAATGTAATAGTGTTGTGTGTTCCATGTTTATTGTCGAGTGTTCATGAGATGGATTGTCTGAGGGAAGAAACTGTTCCTGTGCTGGTCGTTCTGGAGCTCAGAGCTCTGTAGCGTCGACCAGACGGCAGCGGTTCAGAGAGGAGTGTGCTGGATGAGAGGGTCCAGAGTGATTTCAGCCCTTCTGCTCTCTCTGGATGAGTACAGTTCTTGGAGAGTGGAGAGACTCAGCAGTCCGGACTACCCTCCGTAGTCTCCTGATGTTAGTAAATGAATGTTCATGGCTAGTTCATGTCAGCTCATTCATTAAATAACATTATAACAGATAGGCAACAACTTTTGATTTTAATGATGTATTAGTAAATTATGAAATATACATTGACTGAGATAATAAATAAATGCTTTAGAAATATTTTTCATTGATAGTTCATGTTAATTAATGTAATGAAAAAAAAGTATTTGTGGTGTTTGGAAAAAATAACTAATAACTAATGTAAACAAGTGGAAAGTTATTGTGAAGTGTTTAACGGACTGATAGATGTCAGTCAAGCATGTTAATGTGAATGCAGTGTAAGCACTGTACACATAGAGGCCTGTCAACTTGATTTTGTTTTTTTTATTATACTTTCATAAACTAACAGGAGTCAGGTGTGGAACTGTGATGTGGTTGTGTCAGTGCATTTTGTTTGGTCTCGGATGGATTTCATAAGTCTGAACACTGTGCTCCACAGAAAAACACACCTCACATGTTGCTCAGCTGTCTTTATGGGTCAATCTATAAATCTTATGGATCAGGTCCAAAGAAACCTCCCTCTATCCTGTAGTTACTACTACATAATCATCAGATTTGGGAGAATTAATTATCAATATTGAACTAAATGGATAATTATTTGTCTAAAATGAATGTATGCACTCGTTGTTTTACAGCTGTCCGAGGCGGCAGAACATTAAAGCACGGCTGAAGTCACAGATAGACTCGACCAATGAGCATCAGTTTACTCAAGAGTTTATCTGAAAACCACTGACGTCAAAGTGGAATTTGCTTATTTCTATTGGAGCTGCATGTGCACAATAGAGCGGTAGGTAATGTCTGTTTTCACATATAATATTGCATATTTGCTGATTGTTAAGATTTTTATTATTATTATTATTATTATTATTGTTAACAATCAGGTTTAATTTCTTAACATTAGTTAGGTATCATGTGTAATGAACAACATTATTTTGTAACTTTTATAATATAGGTTCAAGTCAGTTCATATTGATAATTCATTGCATTTATACTTAGTTTACGTAGAAATGAACAACAGTATTTCAGCTGGTTAAGCATGTAATCACTGCTGCTAATAATGTCAAAGTCATGGGATTGATGTCTGAGGAAACGCACATGCTGACAAAACCTGCTGTGAGTAGCTTTGGATAAAAGAGTCTGCCGATACAGATGTATTATAAAGTAATTGCAAAATCTTTCATTTTCTTTCAATCATCAAGACCTAATATACATTTGATGACATCAAACATGGGTAACACTTTATTTTGATAGTCCACTTTAGACATCCCACTAACAATAAGTAACTCTGCAACTACATGTCAACTAGCAGTCATTAGAGTATTAGTAGACTGTCTGCTTATTATCTTCTAACACTTTATTTTGATGAGTCCACAACTTACAACATACTGCCTATCAGAAACTTTGCAAGTATATGTCAACTTACTCTACTAACCCTAAACCTACCCTACTGAGAGTTAGTAGACATGTAGTTACAAATTAATGAGAATTAGTTGATGTGTAGTTACTTATAGTTAGTAGAACATCTAAAGTGGACTATCAAAATAAGGTGTAACCCAAACATGTTTTCTTAAACTCATAGAAACGTCAGTGTATTGAATGTCATAATGTGCTTGTGTAAATGTGGACAAGATCTTTGAACTGTTCTTAAATATTAAAACTTTAAAACCCAGTTATTTTTGGACAGAAATGTATCCCAAACTCAGCAGACTGAAACTGAACTGTGGCTTTTCTGTTCCCAGAAGACATGAGCAAACACTGGGCAGCGGTTGTACTCGTCCTGATTCAGCTGCACTGCTGTGATTGCTGTCCTGATCTGTGCCAGTGCTTCTCCGCTGCAAAGGTCGTCTGCTCAGACGAGTCCATGACAGCTTTACCTGTCAACATCTCAGCGCAGGTGAGAGAACTGATTGTAGTGACTTCGGGCGTCACACTTTTGAACAACTGTTCATTCAGAGAGAACCTCAGACTTACCAAGCTGGTCGTTCTCAACAGCCTCTTGAAAACGGTCTCTCGTGACGCCTTCGAGCGCCTGCTTGAGCTGCAGGAGCTGGAAATCAGTGGAAATTACTGGTTGAGTTTTGACGTGCAGACCTTCAGCTCGCTGGCCAACCTTACAAGACTGCTGCTCAACAACAATAAGATCAGAGCTCTGGACGCTGGCATTTTCGACTCTTTGCACAAACTGGAAACGTTGCAGTTGAGGGGGAACGTCTTGTCATATTTTCCCAGTCTTCTCTTTCATCGTCTCCACAAATTGCAGGAGCTCGACCTGTCCTTCAACCACATCAGCTCCGTCTGGGCGGATGTATTCCAGAACAACTCTCTCCTGAGATCGCTCTCGCTGCAGGCCAACTCGATCTCACAGCTTCCCGCAGGGATCTTCACCCGCCTGGATCACCTGGAGGAGCTGAATCTCAGAAGCAATCTCATCAGCAACCTAAGCGCTGAAACGTTCCCATCCGGTTTGCGGAAGCTGATCCTCAAGAAGAACGCTCTGGCGCAGCTTCCCCACAATGTTTTTCACAAACTGCATCACATTACGTATCTGGACTTGTCTCAGAATCAGCTCTCCAAAGTCCCTTCGGATCTCTTTCAGAACCTCATCTCGCTGAAAAAACTGGATCTGTCTGAGAACCGGATTACGGCATTGCCTGGCTCTGTCTTCAATGGGCTGTTTAGTATAAAAGCCATCCATCTGCAGAAAAATAAACTGAGTTCTCTGGAAGTGAACCTGCTGAAGGATCAGCACGACATGGAGCAGCTGCACTTGTCCATGAACAGCCTGCAGAGCATCCCACAGGGCTTCTTTGATGAGCTGGACTTCCAGTGCATGGTCCAGCTTCACGGGAACCCCTGGCGCTGTGACTGCGGGTTACAGTACTTTTTTGACTGGCTGAGGTACAACGAAAAGAACGTGGAGGATCTGACCAGGGTTTACTGTGAAGCTCCTGCGATTATTCGAGGACACCGCCTAGTGTCTGTGGACAAGGAGCAGCTCGTCTGCGGGAAAAACTCCAGCTCTGAGTTTCATGGCTCCTCCGTCCCAAACGTTACTGAGATCCTGGTTGACGATGATGAAGGTGCAATTCGTTGCTCGCTCCAAGAAGTCAAAGGCACGGCATCCATTCAGTGCAAAGTCACTAAATGCACCAGCGTGACGTTTGAGGCTCTTTTTGAATTTGCGGATGGAAATAAACAGGAGAGTTTCATAAGTGAGTGGTCAGCGCCTGCGGGATGCTCCAACAGAACCCTTTAGTGCTTTTATTTAACAGAACCCTTAGTTAGTTTCTGCTTTAGTTGTACAAATATTTGGAGGGAATTTTTCTTCACAACGTGATAATTCTCTCTCAGAAAAAAATGTGCACCTCTAAGGGAAGGTGGTCCAGTCCTGCTCTTGGAGGGCCAATGTCTTGCAGGGTTTAGCTCCAACCCGCCCAACACACTCGCCGGGCATTTCTAGTAATCCAAAGACCTTGATTAGTTGGTCCAGGTGTGTTTAAATGGGATTGGAGCTCAACTCTGCAGGACACCGGCCCTCCAGGAGCAGGATTTGACACTGCTGCTTTTAGGTTTGTCACTGGGTCTGGACCCGCAAAGGGACACCTTTGTACCTTATTTAACCCTAGAAGTGTATACCCTAGAGCAGTGCTCTCAGACCTGTCCCGACGACCCCACATCACTGAATATTTTGTATGCCTCCCTCATAGGACGCACCCAATTCAAGTCTTGCATTCTCTGCTAATGAGCCGGTGAGCTGATATTGTATGTTAGAGGAGGGAGACATACAGAATATTTAGTTCTGGGGGGGTCACCAGGACAGGTTTGAGAAGTACTGCTTTAGAGCAGTAATATGTACCCTTAAGGTGCTACTAAAAACCTTTTAGGGGTAAATATGGTATAATGTTACTGCCCTAGTGACAAGCTGTTGTATCCCTAAAGGTAAAGAGCCCTTAATGAGCTTCTGCTTTAGTTTGCTTGGTATGTATTTTTCTTCACACCATTTCTTCACAAAGGGACAACTTTGTACCTTATCCACTGCTAAAAGGTGCATATCTTAAAGTAGTACCCAAAAATGAAAATTGGCTGAAAATGTCCTCAGGTCATCTGAGATGTAGATGTTTCTTCATCAGATTTGTAGAAATGTGTCTCTGCATCAGTGTCTCAGCGATCGATGCTCTGCAGTGAATGGGTGCCGTCAGAATGAGAGTCGATTAAAAACATCACAATAATCCACGGCACTCCAGTCCATCAGTTAACATCTGGAGAAGACAAAAACTGAAACAAATCCAGCATTAAGACGTTTTTAAGTAAAATACGAATCCATAATAACTCTTCCTCCAGTGAAAAAGTGCATCTGCTGTTGTCTCTCACATCAAAATCCAGCCACATATTTGTTTAGAGCTGTTTAGTCTTGTAAACTCTGCTTGATCTGCAGATTTCTCTCCTGATTCATACCAGAACACTTTTTCACTGGAGGAAGCGTTATTATGGATTATTGTGATGTTTTTATCAGACTCTCATTCTGACGGCACCCATTCACTGCAGAGCATCCATTGCTGAGACACTGATGCAGAGACACATTTCTACAAATCTGATGAAGAAACACACTCATCCTAACCTTGGATGGCCTGAGAGTGAGTATAGACACAAAGTTTTCTCTTTAATAGTTGTGCCCCGTCTTACTGTCCCAGAATGCTTTGAGGTAGAGCTGAGTGTGTTCAGCCGCCGTATGTTAATGACTAAGCCGTGTGTAGGCCAGACTCTTCGCAGTGGAGAAGCGTGCCAGATGAATCAATGAGAGATAAGAGAGGTGGATGAACTTGTCCGGTGGCGGTCAAAGTACAGTCATGAGACACAGCACAGTGTTTCAACAAGCCGAATGATTCATATGAGATATTCAGTAAACATAGTAGTGTTGAGAGGAATACGCTGCACATCCCTGACATGTGCTTGCAGTTACATTCATACTGCTGTTTCGTAAAGCAATAAATAATAACGTGCCACTGAAATTGCTCTTGCGTTGCCATTGTGAGTTTATATCAGGTCTCTGGAGCAATGAAGCATGTTTTAAACTTGTCTCAGCCTGCAAACAGCATGCTTTAATATCAGGGCAGCTACATCTGCTCGCTGCAGCACCGTCAGCTCACTGTAGGTGGCGTATCACGCACAGAAGCAGGACGGGTCATTCAAAACCGGCCTTCATCAGGAGTAATTACACATTTCACAGTGCTGGAACAGGACACTCGAGCTGTAGACGCACATGAAGCAGATCACACTCACGTCAGTGGTGTTCTTCACTCCTGTGCTGCTCTCTCTGCTGTCAGTCATTAACCAGCTATCAGAGATCACCACACACAAAGCCATGTTATGTAATGCAGCATTCCTGCGCCTTCAGAAGACCAATGAACGGCTGTCTTCAAGAGTCTGGCCAGAGGTCATGTGACTAACAGGGTTCGGTTACACAGACGACAATGAATTAAATGTGAACACTAGTTACAGTGATCCAGAGGTGATTGTGTTGCTCAGATTCAGCTCTTTAATAACTCAGGAAGAGTTCATGCTTGAAGAAATAACAACAGAGACAAATGAGCCGATAGATGAACCCCTGATAACATCTACACGGCAAAGAATTGTTTTCTTACTGAATATTTGTGTCTTGTTTTACAGTACAAATATCCACTTCTTAAAACAAGATACATTTACTCACCAAAATTGGATTTAGGCTTAAAACAAGTAAAAATATCTGTCAATGGGGTCAGAAATATAACAAGTTTTTTTTGTTTGGGGTTTTTGTTTGTTTGGGGCATTTTTAAACAAAACTCTTAATTAAAAAAAAAAACTTAATATTGATTTTAAAAATTCAGAAAATAAGTATAAATAATATTTTAATTAATTTTGCTTCTCAGTAATGTGTATTGATAAGATTGTTGAGAAGTGTATACTGGAAAACAACAAAAATACAGAGTAAGAACGTTTTTTTCAGCATACAGTGACTCACGATGATGAGATCTGAATCTGAGCACAGTTTGAGACATCGTTGAGCTATTTACGCTATTTGTCTTGTGATGTTCTCTTCTGATGAAAATGTGTACAATTTTAAAGTGTTGTTTAAAAAAAAAGAAAAAAGTTATATAAAAAAAAAAAAGAAAAAAAAAGTTTATTATTATTTTTTGTTTCATTTTAGTTAAAATCCGCAACATTTTAAGGTGCTATTTAAAAAAATTAAAAAACAAGTTTGATTATATTAGTACTTTTTTGTTTTAAACTTTTTTTAAAGTTGATTGTAAACTTCACTAAACTTAATAAGGTTGTATTTTTTTGGGTTATATTTAATTTTATTAGTATTTTAGGTTTGCATTTAATTAAATATATTGATGTATTTCATTTTGTGAGTAGCCTACTTTTTGTTTTCTTGTAGTTTTGTGTCAGTTTTAATGTGTTGCAGAAGTTTTTATGGCATTGCTCCTCGCTGAATGTGTTCTGATCTCAGTGTATTGATGGTTCAGTGCATTAGTGTTTATCTTGAATATCTCATTCAGTTGATCAGTTCTGTCAGCGTGTGTGTGAAGGCATCTGCTGGTATTGTTACTGTCCCTTCCCCCATCCCTCGTGTGTGTGTGTGTGTGTGTGTGTGTGTGTGTGTGTGTGTGTGTGTGCTGCATGGGAACAGCCAGAGAATGGAGGTGGAGGGGAGAGGAGAGCAGGGGGAGGATCCAGAGCTGCGGCCGTCTTTCTTTTCACTAACTCTGGAGTTGAGTTTAGAAAAGCCTGAAATGACTAATGAGAAAGCAATGAGCTGCGAGCACTGATCCTGGACTAAAGTCTGAATCCTCAGCCTCTTTCCTGCAGTCTGCGGCAGATTTACAGCTGAACTATGACGAGGTGAAGAGAGTCTCCCTCTCGTCTCACGCTTACCAGAGCAGCTAACTCTCCCCCAGACAAGGTAAGCTCGGCTCGGTCTGTGTGTGTGTGTGTGTTCTCCATGAATCAGTCTTCACACTGCATTCAGTGCTTCTGTGGGTTCAGATGACAGCTGTGTTTAGTGCCTCAGATCTGTGTGTGTGTGTGATTGCACTGATTGAATCAGACAGCACTGTGTGTGAATGAACTGCGTGTTGATTTTCAATCTGTAGGAGCAGTTTTCACTTTTCTGCCGTGGGGCGACTCACAGCTTCTCTTTCAAAGCTTGATGAGGTTCTCAGTTACATCTCATCAAGTATCAGAGGGTTTTTTCCCTAAAATCCCAAGACACAGAGTCAGAAGAGTCTTCTAGTGAGAGTTGAGAGTTATATAAAGATGGCAGTGACTTGTGATTGCAGGCTTTGAGATCTCGAGACGTTGTTGACTCTTTTTGGAAACTCTACAGGAGGCAAGTTACTTCATCTCCTGCAGGAAAAACATCTGAGACTTCAGCAAAAGTCTCTCATTGAATCTCAAGGAATAATCGAGACGTTGTTGATGTGAGTCGGCTGCTGTCCTCAGGGTTGGGCATTTAATGACAAGTGCTGTGTGAAGACTTACTCCAGGAATGTTCGGTGTTCTCCACCCATCACACACACACACACACACACACACACACACACACTCCTGCATGTCCTCTTTCATCATCATCATCATCATCAGAGCCACTTTCATTGACGATCTATTGATGATCTCTCTGCTGTTAGTCTATCAGACCGCTCTTTCTCAGAACGGCCTGTGTTTGTGTTACAGTAATAAATCACAGTCACTCGCCTCGTTTAAATGAGGAACATATGTAATCCATAACAGCAGGAAAGAGAGGGAACGTTTCAGACAAAGGACAGACGGATGCGATGTAGCGGATGTGTGACTGAGTGATCGAAGGGTTAAAGAGCTCTTGACCGCGTGAAGAGAAGCAGTCATTTAGAGCCGCTCCAGAAACCGACAGGAACCTGCGGATGGTTTCCGCTCGTGGTCTGGACCTCAGCGCTGCTATTTCTGACAGGATCCTGGTGCTGGATATACAACATGATTACACTTCATTTCCGTAGTCCACTTTAGACTGACTATGAGTAACTTTGCAACTACATGTCAACTAACTCGCACTAGAGTATTAGTAAACTGTAAGGAATAAGTTGGCATGCACTTGCAAAGTGACTTACAGTCAGCAGAATGTCCATCAAAGTAAAAGCCGACAGCTTACTAATACTCTCATGACTGCTTGTTGACATGAAGTTCACTTATAGTTAGCAGAATGTCTGAAGTGGACCATCAGAGTTAGTGAAGACAAACCCTGACCGCCAAAGACTGACCGTGATGTTCTCAGTCAGCTCAGCTCTGCGTGAGGTCTCCTCATCTCCGTCTCTTCACAAGATCAGCAATCAAGCCATTCTCCTCCGTCTTCCAGGAACACAGAGAAGTTAATTAACATTTAAATACAAAAACACAGGACAAATGATCTGGATCGGTTGTCCTGTTTCCTGAGGATCAGAGTAATGCTGTCTCTGTAGCTAAAAGAGTAGAGCAAACACGGGCTTGATTCCCGGAGAATGAATGAACTGAACAGTGCTTACCTTCAATGCAGTGTGCACTATTGTTGCAAAGTCTGTGGTCAGTAAAATTAAAATTACTACAATAATAATACTTTTATTCATCAAGGATGCATTAAAATGCTCAAAAGTTAGAGTAAAAACGTGTATAATGTTACAAAATATTTCAGTTTCAAATAAAAGCTGTTCTTTTGAGCTTTCTATTCATCTGAGAATCCTGAAAAATAAAATGCATCACGGTTTCCACAAAAATATTGTGCACCACGACTGTTTTCAACACTGATAATAATCAGAAATGTTTGTTGAGCAGTAAATCAGTATATTAGAATGATTTCTGAAGATCATGTGACACTGAAGACTGGAGGAATGATGCTGAAAATACAGCTGCGTATAAATATATATTTCACATATTTCACTGTATTTTTGATCAAATAATTGCAGCCTTGGTGAGCAGAAGAGACTTCTTTTAAAACCACTGAAAACTCTTTTGAGCGGTTGTCTGTCAGAGTCAGACGCAGTGTTGTGTGTCCAGGTGTGTGTCCAGGTGTGTGAGCTGTCAGTCTGAGTGTCTGGAGCAGGTTGTTGTTGTGAGATCTGGCCATCTGCTTCTCAGTGTCGTGTTTCTCATGAATATACGTAGATCTGGTCTGATACGCCGAGCTGTTTGTGGTCCTGTTTTCTTCTTCATTTGAAGCTACAGTGTAACAGTCAGAGGCGGACAGTCTGTACTTTATCAGAGTGTCTTTCTTCAGAAAACTTTACTTCACAACATTCCAAAGCATAATATTGTACTTTTTACTGTACTACGTTTCATATTGAATATATAATTACATTAGACATCTAGTACTCAAGTAAAAGTAATTCAAAGATTTACTTGAGTACAAGAAAGTACTACCCCAGGTGAAAAAAAGTACACTTGCATAATGTACTTAAAGTGCTCTAATTTTGCGAGCTAATTTTGTACTTAATATACTAAAAATTATTATTTAGTACTTCTTAAGATGAACTTAAGATCATCTAAGTGTACTCAACTGTGCTATTAACTAAAATGTTCTTTTAACACACTGTCTCTGTATTAAAAAATGTATTTGGTCACCACTTGTAGTGCACTTGAGTGTATTAGTGTATGAAAGATGGGTTCAAGTGCACTACAAGTGCTGACTAAATACATTTTTTAAATACAGAGATAGTATGTTAAAATAATATTTTAGTTCATATTCATGGTGTCTCAAAATAGCACAGTTGAGTACACTTAGATGATCTTAAGTTTATCTTAAGAAGTACTAAAGAATCAGTTTAAGTGTATTGACAACAAAATTAGTGCACGAAAATAGTGCACTTTAAGTATATTATGGAAGTGCACTTGTTTAATGTTATTAAGTATTAAAGGTAAAAAAACAACAACAAAAAAACTTGTACAGACAACAACATTATGCTTTGGAATATAGTGAAGTAAAGCAGCGATACGTTTTTAATTTATTTTGAGTAAAGTAAAAATACTCCACTACTGTCCGGCTCTGGTAAGAGTCATCTCACTGAAGTCGCTTGAAGACGGTTTGATGGAGTCTGGACACGTGTTGGCTGAAGTTCAGTGGTTTGGACACACTCTGATCGTGTTGCGTGGGTTTGTTGTCTGGTGTAGCTGAAGGCTACAGAAAGCTGATCCAGTGGAGCTTGTTTTTACAGGCCCGGATCTCAGCACACACGCTCCTGGCTTCTCATGCCTGCAGGAGCTGTATCTCTTCCTCGGGACGACACACCTCGATCCAGGCATGTGCGGCCCACGGCGGGCCTGCAGAGACACGTCTGGAGTCACGCCGGAGATCCAGCTCCTGCTGGAGATCAATCATACAGCACAATCAGGGCCAGTTTTACTAACAGCTTGCGTCTTTTAGTGTTAAAATAGTACTGTCAGGTTTTATTAAAGACGCGCAGTGAAGAATCAGCGTGGACACAGTTATTTTTGCACCTGATCTTATTGAATATGCATTTGTAGGAGTTTCCCTTTCAGACGGAAAATTTATGGGAGGAGCGTATTAAAATGAATCATGCAACGTGATTTACTAACGTTACTGGTATTTGTGCCATTACTTAACACCCAAAATAAGCATGTCTTAAACTGTTTTGTGCTTGAAATGTCAGCAGTTATTGTTGCTGGAGTCACAGAGAACAGAGAGAAGGTAGAAGGAGAGCGTTTTTACACGTGTATTCATTTATTTGTAATGCCAGAAGAACACTTTATCTGAACATATCGTTTGCCAAGCCGTGTTATATTTAATCTGCTTCAGGAAATAAAAGTATGAGTAATGAGTTTGATAGTATAGAAATATTATGAATATTCATATATATTAAAATATTTCAGAAGAAGTAATCACACAGTATACAGTCTCTCGTCTTGTTGTTTTGAATGATCTGACCTACAGTATATTGATAATGAGTTATTGGAATTATAATGTATATATATATATATATATATATATAGGTTACACTTTATTATAAGGTCTAATTCTTGCTATTATAAAACCATCAACTATGACTTTTGCCTCAATAAACTCATAATTTGCTGCTCATTAATAGTTAGTAAGGTAGTTGTTAATTTTAGTTGTTGTGTAGGGCTAGGGATGTAGAATATGTTCATGCCTCATAAATAGACAAAATATTAATAATATGCATTCTAATAAGCAACAGGATAATAGTGAGAATTGGTCCCTGTTCTGAAGTGTTAACTGTATATATGTGTGAGTTAGGATGAAGTGCTGTCATCTGTCAGACTTAGTTCTCATTTAATCATATGCTGCAAAAGCAAAGTGTCATTTTATTTCATGGCCCAGTTGATGGTGTGGTGTTGTTACATTCCGATGACCTTTTGACCCCAGCATGAGCCACACACACACACGCGCGCGCTCGCACACACACCACACACACACACACACACACACGCGCGCTCGCACACACACCACACACACCACACACTCTCTCACACACACACACACACACACACACACACACACACACACACACACCACACACACACACACACACACACACACACACACACACACACACCACACACTCTCTCACACACACACACACACACACACACACACACACACACACACACACACACACACACACACCACACACACACACACACACACACACACACACACACACACACACACACACACACACACTGTGTCTTAATGCTCTGCGGTGATTGGAGGCTATGGATATATCCTTTCATAGAGCAGTCGCGCTGGTTTGGTCCGGCTGAAGCAGAGCTCGTCTGATGAGGGTGATGGCCATGCGGTCAGTGTTGTGTTAAGCAGAAGAATCTGAGATGGTCAACAGATAAAGCTCAGCGGATGAAGCCGCTCCAGATCCACAGGAAGTCCAGAGATCTCGCTGGATAATAACAAACACAACAGATGGACAGAAATGTTATGATAACAAGACAAATGTTTGAGGAGAAAGATACTTTATAAAGGTTTCCATTTGTTAATAGCATGATACTGTAACAGATTAATGGGGTGTCCATTGCCTTGACTCAGGAATGAATCTACAATATCATTTTGAAGGGTTAAATCACTTCTGATTCAAAGGAACTGATTCATTTCGTGAATCATTTAACTTAAATGATTCACAAAATGAATCAGTTCCTTTGAATCGGTTTGTTTCTGTGGTAAGGTGTGAAATTGTTTGTCATTCGATCTGTTTCATTGGACAGTTCACTCACGAGTCGTTTCTCTCACAGAACAGGACACTTTATAAACAGGAGGAAACAAAGATCGCTGGATGAGCTGATATTCACCCAACAGTCCTTACAGAAAACAAAACTTACACGTCTTTGATGAAGCGGCTCGATATTTGTCATTGATATTTCACGAAAACACACAAACACTAACTAGTGCACAATACTGCCACAGAAGGCTGGTTTTCAGAAATGTTTAGAAATAAATGTAAACTAGTGCTGAAGCTCTCTATATGTTAATGTAGTGCTAACTCTTGTGAAAAAGAAGTACACTTTAAAAAGAGTAACCTACTTATTACAGAAATAATATAATTTAAAATAGTATACTTATTTACAAAGTGAATTTAATGTTTTCAGACACTTAATGGCCTGTTAGTTACAATGGCATTAATATGTACATCTTTATGTGCAATTTCATAATCACTTCTATTGTCTTTGAAATATGGTTAAAGTGCTGCTGAATTTACTGACAAGCATTTATGGTAAACTAAAATATACTTGAATGTAATTTCTATTCAGACTTGTGTGTTATGTTTAGGACATTTAAATATATTAACACACCACAGTTAAACTACAGCTAATCAAGTATACTTGTGCTTTATTATATTACTCAGCACTTGCATGACTAAAGGTTATTAAAACATGATTAAACATGAACTTTAAAGACATATTTTTAATTTGACATTTTACAAGTGCAATTTTAGAAATTAACAATTTTGTTAAGAGAGTTCTATCTTTAAGTCACGTGGCCTTTATTTCATTATTATATTATCTGCAAGTACAGTTTTTAAATATATATATATACTTTAATATATAAATATACATTGCCGTTCAAAAGTTTGGGATCAGAATTTTTATTTTTAAGAATTTAAAGAAATGAATAATTTTATTCCGCATGGATGTGTTAAATTGATAAAAGTGATAGTAAAGACATATTGTTAAAAAAAGATTATTATTTTGAATAAATGCTGTTTTTTTTTTTTTTTTACTTTTTATTCATTAAGTAATCCTGAAAAAAATTATCACAGGTTCCAAAAAAAAGTAGTATTAGTAAAAAATAGAATAGAAAATTAGAATTTAAAAATAGAAAACTGTTGTTTTAAATTGTGATAGTATTTCACAATATTACTGTTTTTCTGTATTTTTGATTAAATAAATGCAGCCTTGATGAGCAAAAGATACTTCTTTTAAAAAAAATTAAAAATCTTGCTGATCCTAAACTTTTCAACGGCAGTGTATACTAAGAGCAATTCCCTTTCAAAACAGTATAGATGCAGGTCCTCTAAAGCCTCGTTCAGTGGCAAAACAACATTAATAATCCCATTCATTTTCTATTGTGAGCTGCTGAGTGATATGACGACGTTGAGAAACGTTTAACTTTGTGCCAATGGAGAATGAATGTGTAGCACATGTGATCTGTCTCCTGTCACATACTTGTTCGCTTCATGTGCTGCTCTTCTGAAGTTCAGGGGTGATTTGAGTATCTGTCTGCAGATGGAGGAGGGATATGAACTCGACCTCACCTATGTGACGGAGCGCATTATTGCGGTGTCCTTCCCTCAAGACTGCTTCGATGAGAAGTACCTGCGCAACCTGAGAGACGTCACGCACATGCTCAAGTCCAAACACACAGACAACTATCTGGTGAGGATCCGTTACGCTTTCACACAGGAGAAATGCTCTCTGATCAAGTTCTGTCACTTCCGGTCTGATGCTGTTTAACTCATCATCATTCGTTTTCCAGGTGATCAACCTGTCAGAGAGAAAGCAGGAGCTCACTAAGATGAACCCTAAGGTAGTGTGCACTGTAAAAAAAATATATAAAATTTAAATCCCATAAAATGTACGGTAAAAAAAACAGCTGCTGTGGTTGCCAGAATTTTACTGTAAAAAATATGGTAGCAACATTTTAGGTTTTATGGATTTAACTTAAATGTACATTTAAATACAGTAATTTAATCAACTGGTATACTGTTAATATAGCAACATATAGAAGTTCTGTTATCTGTTTTGTACTTTTGTAATACACTGATAAGCACCAAAAGCAGGGGGTGATGAGAAAGCCACATGATGAACTAAAGCCCATCACAAGCAGCTTTTAAATACTAACATATATAGAAGGTGCACAGTGTCATTCACACAAACACTAAACACCATCATGGTAACCCACATGAAACTGAAATAATGCAATAAACATTAATTTAACAACATTAGACGTAACATACAACCCTAATGTATACAACTGGTGAGAATAAACTAAGGATAAACATACTTATTTGAGTGAAAAAAACCATTGAGTGTGGAATGTAAAGCAGGGAATCCTGGAAATGTCAATTTACGGGTATTCACTGTAAATTATGTACTGTAAACTGTAAAGTTCTTTTTCACTCCCAAAAACGGTATACTACCGTAAAATTACATGTAATGTCCAATACAGTTTTTCACTGTTTATAGTAGGGGAACTTACCGTTACCCAATTCACAGGTTTTCACTGTAGATTTTTTACAGTCTTTTACCGTTAAAATCACGGTCGTTTTTCACAGTGTGGAGGATCTGCCTCGTCCAGTCTGGAACATGATATCAGAGTGTATTTGACCTGTGTTGATGTGCTGGTCTCCTCAGACTCTGGACACGGGGTGGCCGGACTTCCACGCTCCTCCTCTGGATAAGATCTGCACCATCTGTAAGGCCATAGAGAACTGGCTAAACGCCGACCCGCTGCATGTGGTGGTCATTCACTGCAGGGTGAGAATCTGAGACAGCCTTATCACCAAACCACATGTCTGGCCAGGCATGAGCTGTGTTGTGTGTGTCAGTAATGCATGATCTCTCTCTGATTCACCAGGGAGGGAAGGGCAGGATCGGAGTGGTCATCTCCTCCTTTGTTCATTTCACAGATGTCTCTGCCAGGTAGCTTCGCTCTTCACATGCTCCTACAGATCTCGCTCTCATTATCACACAAGCTCACTCGATCTGCACTCATACATGTGTGAATCATCAGATCTAATGTCTGTATCTGCAGGAACTTTTCTTTTCTGTTCTGCTGATTTTTAGATTTTTAGACCACAGGAACCACATCACTGTAACTGTAACCTTAAAGAGCTCTTTCTACTTGATTTAACTTATGCAAATTATTATTATTATTATATTGGTATAAATTAATATATTAATTTGATTCTGTGATATTAAATTATATTTGTGATTGCTTATCATCATTACAGTCGCTAGGGCCAATTTCTCAATTCTTTGGTCACTTTTTCTAAACTCTTCACACATTTCTCCTTTCCAACTTTCCGTTTGGCACAGCAGTTAATCTCACATTCAAAATGTACTAAAACTACCAAAACACTTCATGCAGTCTCAAATAAACCCTTTATAACTTTAGCAAAGATTGTCAACCAACAAATACACTTTGTCACTCATAATGACATTAAAAAACATTAAAATCAGGCAGCGTTAGTAAAAATGTCTTTACAGAAGAAGAATTCAAATTTACTGCAGTAAATGTTACACACTCCATGTTTACATTACAGCACAATATTCATAAGTTTCCGCTTTTGTATAGAAGGTAATGAAACTGAAAGACATGAAGGTGTTCAGCTGCATAGTATTTCATGTTTTTTAGATTTGGAATATATTTCAACACGGTATTACTGTATAAATGTGGGAAATATCTGTTTTATTCAGTTTTGTATTATGTTAGGTTTGAAGTTTAACTGTTTTGTAAAGAGTTTGGGAATGTGCAGACTGGCCTGTAAGTATATTGGGTTTTGGTGGTTATTTTTGTGTCTGAGGGAGAAGATAATTAATGTGATGTGAAAGATGTTGTCGTGAAGGTATTTGTGTCAAAGCAATGGTAAGCGATACACAGTTTATCCACACACCTGATGTTTTGACTGCTCTCATCTTCATCATCTAGTGTTTTAGCATTTCAAACCGAACACAGGTTTTGTTAAAGTTGCTGTGGTATTTGGTGATCTGCTGTAATCTGGACTGGTGTGAATGATGTGAACGATGTGTTCGTATCTTCCTGACAGTGCGGATCAGGCTTTAGATCGCTTCGCCATGAGGAAGTTCTATGATGACAAGGTTTCTGCTTTGATGACGCCGTCTCAGAAAAGGTGATTCACCTCACACCCCGCGGCTCTACACGCTCTTCTGTGTGATGATCTGATCATCTTTCTTTGCTAGTTCTTCTTACATTATCAGTATTTCTTTGCATTTAAACTTATATTGGCCTAAACTGAGTAAAAATATGCAATTTGCTGCAGATGCCAATATTTATATGATGAAAGTCTGCCCCAGCAGGCACCAGCCGTCTATGTAACGTCAGGTTGATAGACGTTGCATTTTGGTTGAAAATTAAAATCGGGCTTTAATGTTGACTTAACGTTGGATTTTGGTTGCACAACCTAAAAACAACAAAATCTCAACGTCAGCTGGCGTCGGTATTGGACATCAATTTAACATTGACATTAGACATTGAATTTACATTGAATTTTAGTCACCTGACATCGCGACCGAAATTTAACCAAATATCAACGTCTTATGACGTCGTGTGCCTGTTTTGTGCCTGCTGGGGTTGCTTGTAATGTAAATCAATGAGATCTTTATAAAGGTACAGCAAATATTGACATAAAATGATCTAAATATCAGTCATCACTCTGTATCTCTAATAATATGTCTCAGTAAGATGAGATGTAAATGACCCAAAAATATAATGCAATGCTGATGTAGAGATGAAGAAATAAGCTCCTCAGAAGATGTGAGATGGAGATCATTCCTCCGCTGAGGAACAGTGAGAGTAAAGCTGCTCAGAAGATCCTGATGATCAGATTTGAGACGCTCTGATGTTTCTAGAAAATGATTAAAGCTGAGCTGCTTCAGTCCAGTAAGTGTTCATCTGCAGTTATTCTGACGCTTACTTGATCAAAATCAGTCCAGATCTGACACGAGAAGCAGCAGCTGAACAATTACACTAAAAGAGCTTTTACTGGATAAACAACTCTATCAATCAGAGACAGAAGACTTCAGCAGATCGAGTGCATATACAGTATAAGTAAATAGAATTTGTCTTGATGTAAGAAGGACTGAATACTTGATTATTCCGTATCAGATGAAGCTCTGCTGTTTGTCCAGGTACGTGTGGATCCTCAACAGTCTCCTGAGCGGCTCCATCAAGATGAACACGTCTCCTCTCTTCCTCCACTGCGTCCTCATTCACGGCGTGCCTCGCTTTGACCCTGCAGGAGGTCAGTGCTCTTCTGGACTGCATGTGGAAGCATGTGCATCATGTGTTACAGTTAGTTCACAACAGAAGACGTATTGAACCTTAAATCCAGTGCCACAGCAGCCAGAACTGAAGCAGTTTTAAAAATAGCCCGTTCTTACGCTTGCATCATGATGTTTTGCAGTGTGTCAGCTGTATCTGAAGGTGTATCAGGGCATGCAGGTGGTCTACGTCTCAGGAGTCTAGTGAGTCCATCCTCATCACTGCATGTTAATGACTGCGTATATCACTGAACAATCTGGTTTGATTTAATATCTCATGCTCATGCTTTAGGATCATTGATATGCCATTATAGTGTTTGTAAATATTTTGAATTAGATTTCATTTGTGTTTTGTGTTTTCATTTTTATTTTAGTTGAAATTTTATTATTTTTTTGTGTTTTTATTCATTTTATTAATTTTTTATTTATTTATTTTTTTGTATTTTTTTGCTTATTTATTAAAATTTCTACATAGTGTTTTATTAGTGCTGGGCAATGATTTTCGCATCCAAAAGAAAGGTTTTTGCATACATAATATATGTATGTGTACTGTGTATATTTATTGTGTATAAATAAATACACACACACACACACACACACATATATATATATATAGATAGATAGATAGATAGATAGATAGATAGATAGATAGATATACAGTATATATTTAAGAAAAAAGGGTATGTTTCTATATTAAATATATTTATATATAACATAAATTATATGAATATAATTATATACATGTAAATACATGTAAATATTTTCTAAATATATACTGTATGTGTGTCTTTATATACACAAAATAAATATACACAGTACACACACATATATTATGTAAACAAAAACTTTTATTTTGGATGTGATTAATCACGATTAATCGTTGTCCAGCACTATTTTAGTACTAGTTATTTTAGTACTTTGCAACGTAAATTAAGTGAAAATGAGAAAATGTTGCCTAGGCCACTAATTTTAAGTTTATATATAGTTTAATGTTTAATTTGTTTCAAGTAATGAACATTGTTTTAGTTTGAGTTAATGATAAAACCCCTGGTTTGATTGAGATTTCTGAACATATCTTGCAGTCACGTTGGAGCCGCTCACAGAGACAGGATCTGCATCGCCCTCGAACCAGCACAGCTACTGAAGGGAGATATTATGGTACAAACAAACCCTAAATAAACACCAAATAAACGTTTAGGATACACTTTGGCCAAAAACAAATGTGTAACTGCACCTACAGACAGAATTCACGCATTTTTCATCATTAAATCATGCCAGCATACGACTGAATACCTCTCATCAAAGCAGAGTAATCTAGAATTTAAATCCAGAGTATGAACAGACAGAACAGGTTAATTGCTTTGTGTTAATAAATGCTTTAGATGCTTGATAAAATAAAGGTGATAAAGAATGAAAGTGAATGTAAGACATTAGATGGGCGTTTAGTGATCAGAGCAGCACTTCTGCATCCCGTTCATCCATGCCTTGGTCTCAGTGAGGAATGCTGTGTTTTTCTCACATTGCATATCAATGTTCTCTCTTCTGTCTGCAGGTGAAATGCTTCCATAAGAGCAGCGGGTCTGAGCGAGACCTTATATTCAGAGTTCAGTTTCACACGGGAGCCGTTCAGGCCTACAGCCTTGTGTTTCAGAAAGACGACATGGAGCACGCTAACAAAGGTCAGCGATGGGCCGTCTGACCACTACTGATGCAATGACCCATTCGGGAGCACTGAGGTTATTTGGAATGAAAATGTAGTTTTGTTGATATTCTGATGTTTCAATTTCAGATGCCAGATTTCCAGATTATGGGAAAGTGGAGTTAGTTTTCTCTGATGGGCCAGAAAGAATTTCAGGTGGGTTTTTCAGTATTCTTGTCAGGTAATACTGAAGTTTCTCCACACTTCATGTCCTGTGAGGCAGTGCTGTACACACGAGGGACAGCGGTCGAGCTCTTATCCTTCGGTCTGTTGTTCACTCAGGTTCAGATCGCTGGCACAACGGCCCAGATGTGACCGTCGACTACATGAGCGCAGATTCTCTCTCGAAATGGAACTCCTACCAGAACATCTGCACTGCAGAAGGTAGGAAGATGTGAATGCTTATTTATTAAAGGAAGGACATGTGCTTGAGATTATATGATGCTGAAGAAGCTCTGGTGACACAGACACGCTCGAATCACCTCAGAGATACTCCAGAGTTTGTTGATTGTTTATCAGGAACATGTTTTACTGTCATATATTATATATTGCACCATTATTCAAGTTTATTTGTATTGCAAATCGTTGCAAAGCAGCTTTACAGAAAATTAAAGTTTCTACATTATATTTAGGAGCAGCTTATCAGTGGTGACTATTGCGATCAAACTTATAGCAGAATGTGGTAGTTTTGTATGTTGTTTGAGGGTTGGCATCATCTGAGGTCCTCTGAGGGGTTGGCATCATTATCTTAATACTAGTAACAAAAAAAACAAAAACAAAGGAACAAATGTTTATGACTTGTTTTATGTTATAGTGTGTCCAGCAACTTAATTAGGTTCAGAACAGGAGCTGTATGTATCCTGTTTTAAATACACACAGCTGTAGTTTCTGGTCCTGAAATCTGACTGGCTCAGTGCTGATAAAACCGTCCAATTGATTCCACACTGATTCTTTCTGCAGGTTGCGCTATTACACCAGTAGGTGGCGACAAATGACTGTGTGAGTGAGTCATTGAATCATTTACCCAACTGGTTCATTAAAAAATACTGATTCTTTAGGGAATTAAAGAAGTGAGAGAAGTCTTTATCAGTGAGCCATTTAATCATTCACTTAACCAAATTGGTATTAGTTTTTTAATTAGTTTCAAACATGTGTCCAAATAAGACTTTAAATCAAATAAATCACATAGCAACAGCAGTTCATGAATCCGTGGCATAAATCCATAGGGTCTTTGGTCCCCTCTGTTGTGCTTCCTTACTTATTTAAATATATTGAACATACTTGTCTGTTGATCTGTAATATATGAGCAATATTGCATTATAAAAACTTGAGTTTAGCTTACCTGTTGAGAAGAAACAAGTTTGTTCTAAACTCAGCCTGTAGCAGTAGCCACGCCATAAGTTACATTTGTGTAAGTCACATTTTATTATTACTTTCAGAAATATAAATATAAATACATTGATTTTTTTACATGCTGCATGAGACCGTATTAATGCATTGTCACTCTACCGTTAGTGGTGGACCATATGACCAAAATCACAATATGAGTAACAAAAAACACTCAAGTTCACTGAAGACAAGTAAACAGTCAGTGATTAAATAAGAATAATAAACTACTTACAAGCAATAGGACAAAAATAAATAAATAAAAAACTACAGAAGAACAAATAAATAAGAAAGTCTACATTGTATAAAGACATCAAATGAATGAAAAAACACTGCATATGCGGCATCATTTCTTCTTATTAAAGTGATTTAGTCAAGAACAGTGAGAGATTTTCTCTCTTTTGTTGTTTGATTAACATGTATTACAGTCAGCAGGAATATTAGACTGCTGTCACTTTAAGAGCTGCCCGGATCCAATATACATGTGTTTTGGGTAACACTTTATATTGGTCCCTTTTGAACATTCTGTTGACACTAAGTAATGTCGCAGCTACATGTCAACAAACTCTCATAAGAGTATTAGTAGACTGTTTGCTTCATATCTACTCACTCCTTATTGTGTTGGTCTCCCAACAGATATTCTACTGACTATAAGTAACTTTGCAAGAACGTGTCAACTTAATCTAACCCTAACCCTACCAGTCAACTAATACACTACTAACACTCTAATGAGAGTCAGTAGAAATGTAGGTGCAACATTACTGATAGTCAACAAAATGTGTTAAAGGACCATCAAAATAAAGTGAAACCGTGTTTTCTTTCTCAGCTGTTTGCTTTCACTTGAAAAGATGGCATTTTGACACATACAAGTGTGTGTATTTAACCGTTCAAGGCCTATAAAGAGGCAAAAATAGCTCCGTTCAATACTCCCTCGCTCTACGAGCATTGTTTCTCAGACAGCGTGTGCACATATAGCCAAATGTGTTCTTGTTCACTGTTGATTGCGTTTCAATGGCTTAAAAACATGTGCAAACAATAAGTTTTCGTGACCACGTAGCACAGCAATGTCACATGAGCGTGTAACCGCGATAGACATGATAGTCCAAAATCTCTACCGGTTGACAAATCTCTACCGGTTAATCATGTCTTCCGGTATACCGCCCACTCCTACCTACTGTACAACCCTGTAACCTTCCTTCAGTGTTATGATATATCACATCTGCTGCCTGAGCTCGTCTTAAACGGTTTGTTGTTTTGCATAGTTGGGCAATTTCCAGTCTGTGTCTTTTTCTGTACTGTGGCTTTGCTGTTTTACACACACACGCTGAAACCACCCCGAGAGTCCACGCATCTTTTTCTGACTGCGGTGAGGCTGATGGCAGGACTTCATGTGCGCTGCAGAATTCACACCCGTCTCAAACTCACAAACACAGGAATAGTCTGGCCAAAATCACAGGTCCCCCACAGCTGTTTTGCATAAAACATATTCATGGAAACAAGTTCCAGCACCTTTAATGACGAGGGTTTGATCAAGCACAAACAGACGCCTCATTCTGAGGAGCATTCCTGCGGCAGACTTCAGGCCCTGTTTTCACATGCACACGCTGAAGTGACTCAAAGCTCACAGAAATTCAACATCTCTGTACTATCACTGTCCTGAGCTCTGCGTGTGTCTGAATGCCAGTCCACGGGTTACAGGAAACCATCAGATAATAATGGTATAGCGCTGTCTTTAGCAGAGATTGCCCTGTGTGTGCAAAGATTGCAGGAATAACAATACAGTAACGATAACACCGTGAATTGATTTTAGTGCTGCTTCCTCAGGCTTGCATTGCTGGCTGGTGCAAGTGATTTGAACAAACCACCAGACCTAGAATGAGTCTCCAGCATGTAGTTTGTCCCAAGTGTGTTGTTGAGCCAGACACACTGAAGGAGGAACCAGAACCACAGGAAGAAAACAACAGAACATCATTTTGGAGCAAAAATGCAAATGACTTCATAATTTGGGCTGATGTTGGATTACAGCTAATTTGAGCACCGTATCAAATGAAGCTCTGTGACAAGGTTCAGTCCTGCTCATCTGATCCGGTGACGGGAGGATCAGTGTTGTTCCTGTGGGTTTGGTTCAGCTGATCTGGGCTCAGTCTTGTTGACTCACACAGTTGTGATGCTGAGGTTTTGGCAGGAAGACGACTGGAATTGTAATTATAATGTTTTGTTTGTGCTGGCTAATTCTGGCTGCTTTTGATGACAAAAAACACAACACAATACGCCTCTCTCAAGGCACGTCTGGAAGAGACAGAAAATGAAATTATTTTAACAAACTTTAAATGAAATGGTTATAGTCTGACGCAGCTGAGTAACCCTGACTGAACGTGCTGAGGTGCTTTGGTTTCTACATTGAGCAGCTTTAAAGAAATCTTCCGGGTTCAATGCAAGTGTATCACTATCAACCGTATCTTCATGCACAAGCGAAAAATAAACCTTCCAAAAAGGTTTCTCTTTTTCCCCCCATAGTGATTTCACAGAAGAACTGTTTTGGGTTCCTCAAACAAGCTTTCAGTGAATAGATCTTCAAAAGAACCTTTTTTTTTTTTTTTGTGAAGAAGCAGTTTAATAATCTGAAGAACCTTTGTTCTCCGCTATAAAGAACTTTCTGTGGAATGGAACGTTTCTATGGATGGTAGAGGTTCTTCATCAGTGTCAGAGTGTGCTGTGCTGGTCATTACCACAGAAAATAATGCTGATTCACCCCTCAGATTTTAACCGAGCAAAAACTGTGCTTAACACATGTTGAAATACACAGTGTTTGTGTGTGTGTTTGTGTGTGTGTATCATTTAAAAAAGCTAAGTATAATTAGATTCACTTCTATTTTTAGCACTTGCACATGCATTTACACTGCGCTTACAATTTGCATGAATAATTAATTGTTTTAAATATAAAAAATGGAATGTATAAATATGAAATGACAGAAAAAAAATAGAATGATACTTTGAAAAATGAAGCTAGTAGGCGGCAGCAAGCCACTGTCTTAACAAGTGATTGGCTGAGTCATTTATTCAATCAATTATTTTAAAACCACTGATTGATTCAGGAACAAAGTAAGAAACTAGACGTCACACCACCTGGAGGGCAAAACGAGGCTTCGCTCCACTGACCGCCAGCTATTTTTCTGTTGTTTGCATGAAGTAGTAATGTAGTAAAATGCAGATATTAAAAGGCGAAATACACACCTTACTGATGATGCATACTTACAGGCAAGCAGATGAACCCAGAATATAAAAGCAACATGCAAAGTTTCACATTAAATGGTTTCCCATAGAAAACCATTAGAAAACACTGTTTATCACATTATGTTCTTATTCCGGGCTCATCTGCTTGCCTATAAAGTGAGCTTAATCAGTGAGGTGTGTACTGAATCTGTTCTTTTAATATCACTATTTTAAATACATTAAGGCACTTTAAGTGTTTTTCACAACATTTTGTTGCACTGTTTGGTGACTGAAATATTGCGGTGGGTGCATATAATATGGATTGCAAATGGCCAAAACTTGCATTTTGTTCACATATCTTCGTTTTATTCTTTTGAGAGGTGATCTCAGTATTTGTGGGAAACAGATGGAAAACTGACAGGCTTGTGCTGCAGTTGTGTGGAGGTTTTGCCCTCCAGGTCTTCGAGCCGGTCACGTGACTGGAAGCTATGAATTTTTCTGAATGGATCAGTTCAAAACGCAGATTCACTCAAGTACGGAAACACTGCTGTGTGTTGCTGCTGAGGCGCACAACATGGCTTTTCTTCTTTAGCGAAATAGAGCAAAAAAATAAATAAATATGTGACCTGTGCTGGCAAAGTGAGTGTGAATGTGCACAGGATAATTCTGAGCTACAGGCAAGAACATGAAAAATGTTGTGTTGGTTGAATTTGAGATTTTCACAAAAATGAGCTCATTGTTAATGTTAATCAAACAATTAAAGAAACGAGGGAATCTTGATTAAACTGCTTTTGTAGTTTTAATAATCAGTTTATTTTTAATGAACACACCATTTTATGTTATTTATTATCTATTTGTTTTTCTTACTTGAATGCTTATGTTTAGATGTAAAATGAAAAGAGTAGGTAATACACTTGTTTCTTGCTTATATTTGTTTATTTTCTGCGTCAGTTCTTATTTATAAGAACAAAGCTAAGGGCCGACGGACACGTCGAGTGTGTGCTCTGGGTTCCTGCAGCTCGGAGCATCTGTTTCTGAGTGTTTCTGCAGTGAGAGCGTGATTGTGGGATGTGAGCGTCTGTTAATTGAAGGCCTGAGTGACGTGTTTAGTTGTGGAAGAGGTTTGCTTTTATCTCCAGATTGAAGAGCTCTTCTGCTTTGTCATTTTGGTGCCACTTTGCTCTGGATCTTCTCAGCTTCACAGGACTGGCCTCAATTTACAGACCCTTCGTGTGATTCTTTTCAGCGATACACTGTACTTTGGGAATGACTTTCTTTAGTAAAATAGCAATTAAGACAGTTATCACACACTGTAAAAACTATCATGTTAAATTTAAAAAAAGAAACAGCTATTTATACAAAATATCATCATATGTGATGTGTCACACAGGGACGTCTGGAAATGTCCTTTTTCCATTTTGTTCACTGTAAATTATAAGGTAATCCATAGTTTTTTATTTGTAAGCAGCATTCATTTAACTGTATTTTAAAATGAGACACAATGTTCAACGCAGTAAACAGTGCATATTCAAAACTTGAGAGGAACTAATGTAATAAGAGTTGTCCGCTGAAAAACACTACTGCTCCAACATTAAACGCAATAGAAGGAACGTGTTTCCCTCCCAGCTTCGTTAACAATACTAAAAATAAGCAATATCATTAGTAATTAAACTTGACTCATTATTTTGAAATAATGAGTATTATGTTGTTATTAATGTGCAATTTAATACGCTATTTATATAACCAAGTAATGAAGACATAGCAACAATGTGTTTAATATTTTGGCTGCTCCTCCTCTTCCCGTCAGAGCCGTAGTGTCAGACGAGTCATCCTCAGCCACGCCCATCCTCTCATGCTCCGCCCCCGAGTCTCAGTGACTCTCCTTCTTCAGTTCAGGAGGAAAACAAGCCCAGATGAACAGCATCACTGGAGCAGAAACACACACCTGTGAGAGTCTACGGTCACTGCTTCACTGCTTCCAGACCGGAGACACGAGCAGTTATAAGAAGTGTTGTGACCGGATCGTTTGCAGTGAGCGCATCTGTGGTTTGCAGCTAGTAGATACTCAATAGTCATCAAGCTGTTTGCTTTTCACTCCACACATCAGTTATGAGAATTAACCGTGGTTTTGCTGCACTAACCGTAGTTTAATCATGGTATGTGTAGTAAAACTGTGGTTATTCAAAAGGTAGTCAACGTGCCAAAAACCATTGTGACTACACTTTTACTATAATAAAAGCGTGGTTATTTTTCATAAGGGTGAAGCAGGTGGCCTCGTGCGGCTGAAGCAGAGTTCAGAGCGGGGCGACTGCAGATCTTCATCAGGCACACAGCGGTTAGACTTTCTCATAATTACAGATTAGTGCCTTTTCCAGCGGCGCTGGTTCTGGAAGTATTTTCTTCTATTCTTTTTGCCATAGGGATTTAAAAATATATATTTTGTTAATTGGTTTAATTGTGTTAATTGATAAGTCATGAACTAAACCAACCAGCATAATGCCTAATGTAGTTTTTCACCATGAATTCTGCTGTTAAACAATTATTTAAAAAAACAAGATACAAAATAATAAATGAAATGATACAAAGAAGTAATGTGAACAGATGGCGTAAACAGCAGCATATTACCATAAATTAACTACCTCATAGCTGCCAACAGGTCTGTCTGTAAGGCTTTTAAGTTTTATTAAAAATCAGTCGGTAACACATTATTTTGATGGTCCAACATGTCTTCTAATATCTTCAATTGTTGTGTATACCGAGCTGCAGCGGATGCATTTGTAAATGACTTCACTTGGACCCATCGTGCGAGCTGTCTCTTTAATACCGAGGGGTTTATATACATGCTGCTGCTGATTGAGCTGACATTTCTGACACACCCATCAAACAAGAGGAAACGTATCTCAAACCCCGCTGCACACTGTTTCCAGCAGCAAAACGCTGGGCTTGAGCGTGCCCGGGTCTTTACTGAGTAAGAGAAGACAGCGCCTTCGCTCTTCATTTTACCTCTGTTGTGCTTGACCCCTTAATTACTGCTTGCAGCTATACTTTTATTAAATATTGTGCTTTTTAAAATACGTCTATATAGTTTTTAAGTTTTAGTTACTTTTGTACATTAAAAAAAAACAATTATTCTATCATCACACACCTGCAGGTAATAGGTGTGTAGGAGAAAAAGACCAACAAAAAAACAAAAGAAAAGAAAATCCTGCACACTACCAAATACTTGCAAAAGTATCAAAAACAGTGATTTATTGACGTTTTGGTCTCATGACCTTCATCAGGCATATTCAAACATACAAATGCCAGCTCAGTCACATTAAATTGACATCATGAACATCCAATGAATACATCATTAACTCCACTTCCTCGTATACAAAAATCACATAAAAAACAAATCAAAATATATGTATATATACACACACTATAACATCACATTAAATAGTGCTTCATGCCCATATGTGATAAAGTCTGAAGGGTAAAAATTAAAAACAGCTCACATCTCTGTAACAGCAATTCAATATCGCCCCCTCTAGTACTTTAATAAACAAAAATGAGAAATGTTGCCATGGCAACAAGCTGGAATAAAATAATGTTTATTAATGTTTATGCAGTTATTTTTTGTTTTGTTTTAGTTTTAGTTAACTATAATAACTCTGACATAACTGTCAGCTACTAATAAGAGTGTAGTATGTACAGCACCGTCTAACAATTTCAACGCATATTAATGTACATTTCCACCAAATTGTCTGAGCGTTTATTCAACTACAGCAATGACTTCCTACAGTGATACCACATCTGCAGTAAACCTCAGACGCCCTCCAGCTCTAGTAACACTAGTTACACACGTCTAGTGTTTTCACTGACCTTCTCAATCTAAATGACAGAGTTTCTCACGGTCACACATCACAAGAGCAGCACATGCTCCTCATTCATTCAAACAGAGCACAACGGCCCTTTCCAGATGTAAAAACATCATTCATTTTCTCCATAGGGAGACTGACTGGTTACACTTTATTTTGATAGTCCACTTTAGACATTCTACTAACTCTAAGTAGTATTCTACTAATACTCTGATGCAGTGGTCTCAAACTCTATTCCTGGAGGGCCACAGCTCCAAATCACACCTGCTTGGAAGTTTCTAGTGACCCTGAAGAGCTTGATTAGCTGGATCAGCTGTGTTTGATTAGAGTTGGAGCTAAACTGTGCAGAGCTGTGGCCCTCCAGGAATTGAGTTTCAGACCAATGCTCTAATGACTGCTAGTTGACATGTAGTTGTAAAATTACTTACTGTTAGTAGAATGTGTTTGTGTTTCCTGTCCTCTCTCTGCAGCGGCTCCTCTCCAGTCTCCTGCTCTCACGCTGGACCGATGCTCGGTGAGGAGGAACGGCAGCAGAAGCGCCACGCTCTCCTCCAGCCCTGACCACACGCTCTCGGCCAGCAGCGACTCGGGTCTGTCCAGTGCCTCGCTGCGCACCGAGGGCTGGCCCAGAACCCCGCAGCCCAGCCAGCAGGAGCGCGTGGAGCTCAAGCGGCTGCTCAGCGGCTTCGGCCTGGACGAGAGGAGCCGAGGCTGTGCCGCTCCGGAGCCGCCGCTCTTGGGCCCGCCGCCGAGCCTCGAGAACGGCCCGAAGGAGCGCGAGACCGACATCCTGGACGACGAGGCGCTGGCCTCGCGGCACGACCTGCACAGCGTGGACAGTCTGGGCACGCTCTCCTCGTCCTATCACAAGAGCAGCCAGAACTCGCTGCTGTCGGACGGCTTCGGCAGCCCCGGCCGCGCAGACGAGCCTCATGTGTTCCAGCACGCCGGATACTCCACGCAGACCTGGGTCCATCAGCAGCAGCTGGTCGCAGCTCAGCAGTACTTGTACCTGCCGGAGGAGGACGCCGCGGAGGAGCGCTTCAGCAACCACCTGCAGGAGCTGCTGCCTAAAGCCACCGGTGAGCAGAGCCCAGCACTTCACAGTCTGTTTCCACTGCTTACACACACAATCTTTACTTTCACACAGCTTCTGAAAGCTGTCACTCAAACAGCAGAAGCACACACCAAATCTGCAAAACCAGTCACTAATTCTCAGCCTTTGACTGAGACGAACTGCACACAAAATGCAAAATGCCTCAAATCTCTTGCAGAATGAAGCACTGCATTCAAAATATCACAAACACATCTCAAAAGCCATATTATTAATTCCTGTTAGATTTGTGTGTGTTGCATAGAGAATTGTGTTGTGTTTTGCAAAAAGTCAAAGGCTGAGAATTAGTGTGTGATTTTACAGATTTGGTGTGTGCTTCTGCTGTTTGAGTCTCAGCTTTCAGAAACTGTGAGACAATTGAAGATTGTGTGTAAACAGCTGAAAAAACATTTAAAAAATGTTAGATGTTAAATCAGGTAGCAGTACAAGGTAACAGTTGCAGGTTAACGTGCTGTTTATTGTGTTTTTTTTTATTTTTATAATATGCATCATATTTTCAGCAGTCTAACACTAGTTTTCTGTACATTAACACTCTGATGTGAAGACAAAATACAATTTAAACAAAACTGATTCTTCTCATTTATTTATGAGGAAAGTTATTTGCCTTTATTCAAACTGAACCAGAATCAGGTTTAAAGTGGAATTCATGATTTTCCATTGGATTAGTATAAAAGAGCACTTTAATGAATGAGGCGGTGGTTTCTGTCGTTTCAGTGCAGAGCCGCTGTCCGTCGAGCCCCGCCATCTCTCAGAGCCAAGACACGGACAAGAAACACGACGAGGAGTTCAGCTCTCTGACGCTGGACATCGATAACTCCATCCATCAGCTCAACCAGCTCATCCTGGACCTGGATCCCACATTCGTGCCCATCTCCACCAAACCCAGCTGCTTCAGCAGAGCCGGCGGAGCAGACACACAGACTCGTCAGACGGGTGAGATCACTCATCAGATACTGACGCTCTTCTGTGCAGGAGTAATAATCCTAAAGCCTGAGAAATCTCCTGAGAACAGTCTTAAATCACACAAACATGATCATTCTGTCATCACTTACTCCTCCACATTTGGTCATTATTTGTTACAGTGTATTTATGCATTTAAGTACTGAGTGATAACTGCGCGTATCTGTACATGTGCATGTGTATATGTGACCCTGCACCGCAAAACCAGCCATAAGGGTCAAGTTTTTGAAATGCAGATATATGCCGAATAAATAATCTTTCCATTGATGTATGGTTTGTTAGGATCGGACAATATTTGGCCGAAATACAACTATTTGAAAATCTGGAATCTGAGGGAGCAAAAAAATCGAAATATTGAGAAAATCGCCTTTAAAGTTGTCCAAATTAAGTTCATATTACTAATCAAAAATGAAGTTTTGATATATTTACGGTAGGATATTCACTAAATATCTTCATGGAACATGATCTTTACATAATAACCCAATGATTTTTGGCATAAAAGAAAAATGTATAATTTTGACCCATACAATGTATTGTTGTCTATTGCTGCAGATATACCTGCTGCTTATGACTGCTTCTGTGCTGCAGGGTCAGATATTATTAGGATTAAGTAGTTGCTTATTAGCATGCAATATTACTAGCATATTGGCTATTTACTAGTACTTATAAAGCACATTAATGCCTTATTCGGTACACTTTAGAATACTGTTCCGTCATTAATTAATAACTACACAGGAACAAATGGCTAATGCACTATTAACATTGTAGTAACTACTATTAACTAACAAGAAACTCTGATTAACGATTTATTAAGTACTAGCGCCAAGTTGAAACTGGTAGTTCACTAACCAGTGACTACTATTTTTTTTCATACATCCTGAGAACTACTTTATACAGGTTCATAATTAATGTGAATTATGCATAATGCATAATTAATTCTAAAGTGATGATCACAGTAACCCGCTAGTGATGATTCAAGTGTTATCAAATCTAGCAAAATGAATTACTAACCAGGATCTTACAAAAACCTCAAACGTTTACAATGACTTCAATAATTACTAGATAATTATCATGATCTTCACTTTAGAATACTGATCCAAATAATGAGTAATTCCTTCTGAAGAATTTGGTAATACTTGAGTCATTACTAGTGGGTTACCATGACCTTTACTTTATAATGAATTATACATTGTGCATTATTCATATTAATTATGAACCTGTATACAGTAGTTCTTAGTAGTTATTGGGGAGGTATGAAAAAAATAATAGTTACTGATTAGCTAATAGTGAACTACCATATTCCACTAAGCACTATTACTCACTAATTCATTAATCAGAGTTTATTGTTAGTTACTAGTAGTTACTAGTGTGCTAATATTGCGTTACTCATGTGTTCTTGTGTAGTTATTCATTAATGATGGGACAGTATTCTAAAGTGTTATCCTTTATTCTGCATGAGCATGTTTTAGATCCTTATTTTAGAGGAGGGATGGGGGCCGCTGTCCTGCAGAGTTCAGCTCCAGCTCTAATCAAACACACCTGACGCAGATACTCAAGCGCTTCACGACGCTGTTAGCGGTTTCTTTCCAGGTGTTTTCAGGGTGGGAGCTAAACCCTGCAGGATCAACGTTCCCCATCCCTGTTTTAGAACTACTTTAATAATTATTAATAAAAAGCAGATTAGGAGTTTAAAAGTCATACTTTAATAGCATACAGTTGAGGTCATAGTTAATAGTTAATAGTTAGTTAATAGTGAGAAGTGGTGACCACTGTTTTCTGTGGGTTCATCAGCTCCAGTGATCTCTAAACTTTCACACAAACAGATAAGGCTCATGATTGTGTAAATATTCAGATTTGATGTAATGGGTTTTGAACTGAAACCTTTGATTTGAAGCCCAGATGATTATTCAGTACACTAGATTATGTGTAGATAAGTACAGAATAATGCATATCATAAAAGAAGCCCTGAAAGAGTGATCCGGAGCATGAAGCAGATGACTTCCATAACTACCAGACATATGAAATGATGTTTATTCAGTGCGAAGAAATCATCAGCATCACATTCAGTGTCATCTTCACATTTACTGTGCTGTACTGATGTTTGGAGGAACGTCTCAGGATGGTTAGGTTAGCTCGAGGAATGGAGCTGTGGCTCTTATTAGTCCACATGAACTTGTCATTTCCAGAGTGTCTGTGGAACAGCTGTCTCTCACACACACACACACACACACACACACACACACACACACACACACACACACACACACACACACACACACACACACACACACACACACACACACACACACACACACACACACACACACACACACTCACACACACACAGGTTTGTTTTGCTATCCTTGTGGGGACTCTCCATAGGTGTAATGGTTTTTATACTGTACTTACTGTATGTGTTATTGTCCTACCCCAACCCTACACCTAAACCTATCCCTTACAGGAGACTGCAGGCATTTTTACTTTCTCAAAAAAACTCACTCTGTATGATTTTTAAGCTTGTTTCCTCATGGAGACCTAAAAAATGTCCCCATAAGGTCAACATTTACTGGTTTTACTATCCTTGTGGGGACATTTGGTCCCCTCAATGTAGCATAAACAAGAACACACACACACACACACACACACACACACACACACACACACACACACACACACACACACACTCATGTCTTTATTCGTGATCCGAGCCAGAGCAATCAGTCCATGAGTGTTCAGTCTGATCTGAGCTGTTGTTTCATGAGCAAACACACTTGTTACTCTTTCAGATACACTCAGTCGTCCCATGTACTGACTGACAGTGAGTGCAGAAATATTTCCTTCAGACTGAGGATTATTCTTTTCACTTTTGGTGTGATAGGACCCTCACAATTGCCAAAAATATTATTAAAAAATAAATAAGCAAGGCCAGCCCAGGTGACAAAAAGTGACGCCAAAGTTATGTAATGCTTTCAATAAAAAAGTAACTAACACAATTATTTACTTTTTTGTGGAGTAATATAATATTGAAATGCATTACTTTTAAAAGTAACTTTCCCCAACGTGGAGTATGAATCTATGACTGGTTCAGTGATGTGAAGAGCACAGTGTGCGGTCAGACTGATCTGTGTGTGTGTGTGTGTGTGTGTGTGTGTGTATTCATATCTCATCAGAGCACAGATTCATTATGAGCCCAAAGACGAGTGACGTGACGGAGCTCACTGGAGCACGAGGACAGACGGCCTGGACACTGAACCTGAACACAGCAGACACACACACTCTGACCGCTCCTGCACCGCACACACAGGTGACACACACACACACACACACACACACACACACTCACTCACACACACACACTCTGACTGCTGCTGGACCGCACACACAGATGACACACACACACACATACAACACACACTGACTGCTGTTGCACCACAAACACACACACTGATTTCTGAAGGATCATGTGACACTGAAGACTGGAGTAACGATGCTGGAAATTTAGCTTCACATCAGATGAATAAATTACATTTTTAATATAAATGAAAATAGAAAAGTTATTTTAATTTGTAATAATAAAATAGTTTAATACGTTTAATACAAACATTTAATTAGCAAATTATGTTATTAGCAAAACAATTTGAGTGAAAAGTTGAATTGAAAAATTTGCGTGAATTTCAGAATTTCAGAGTGTTTGGTTTTTTTTGTTTTTTTTTTGCTTTAATGACAAAAGATTTGCTCATAGATCACAGTTTTGCTTATTTAATTTGGAAATAGTGCAGAATATTTCATATTTATTTTCCATTTTACCTCACAATGTTTCTTTGTGATAATCAATTATAGTTTTTTTATTCCTGCATTGGGTGTGTTGCTAGGTTTGTCCAGTGACTGTGTGTGTGTGTGTGTGTGTGTGTGTGTGTGTGTGTGTGTGCAGCATGCAGCGGTGTTCAGAGCAGATGGTGTGCAGTATTCGTCTCACGGTTCACTGGACACTGGCAGTGACATGATGCCCTCAACACCAGCCTTCCCCATCACACCAACCACTCCATACGGTAACACACACACACACACACACACACACACACACACACACACACACACACACACACACACACACACACACACACACACACACACACACACACACACACACATTAGGACACTAGTTGAGTCCTTCCTTGTAGAGCAGTTCATTAATTGCTAGTATTTCTGTTCAGTTCAACACTTCAGCCATAAATCATCAGGAGTATCATCAGTATTCAGGTTTAATTGATGTAAAGATCATCTGCGCACATCCACGCTTCACCTGCTTTATCTGTCAGAGATTGATCTCTCTCTGCGTGTGTGTGTGTGTGTGTGTGTGTGTGTGTGTGTGTGTGTGTGTGTGTGTGTCGTCTCCAGTGAAGAGCATGATGGGTTACTCAGCGTTCAGGCAGACGCCGTCTCCTTCATTTGGATCCTGTAGAGCTGAACACGGTAAATCACGACTCACTCACTTCTGACCTGTTTTATCCAACAGTCATGATAAGAGCTAATCTAGTTATGTGCAGAAGATATTTGTAGCTACAGTACTTATGATGACTATTTAGTGAGTGAATTTGATCAGTTTGGTTTGTGTTAAATTCAGAATGCTTTATTAGCATTACAGAAACAAATGTGTTAGTTCTTCTTCACTAGTTTGCTGGATTTTCTGGTTCATTTACTCATTTTACACCAGTAAGTGAAATATAAACTGTGTGTCTACTCTTTGTGTGTGGCATCACCACATGTGTGCTCATGGTCCACGCTTCAGATGAATTAAAGTGTGTGAAGTGTGTAACTCCAGACATTTAAATGAAGCATCCCAAACACAGCCCGTCTGTCAGATGAGCTCCGCCCCCAAACTCACCTGATTGGCTGAGCTGATCGTGATGGAGTGACAGACTCAGTGACACACATTCAGTGTTGTCCTGTGAATGTGAGCAGATGTGAGAGTGTCGTGTTCATGTTGTTCTTTCAGATATGAGAGAGAATGCAGGATTCATGGGAGCTTCAAATGAAGGTTTCCAGCATCTCAGACCGTACATCACTGGAGTCACAGCCTTCTCTGACCGGTACTGCTGCACGCATTTATTCATTCATGACATAGTGATAACAGTAGCGTGTTGTTGAGTTGTGATTGATAACAGTAGTGTGTTGTTGAGTTGTGATTGATAACAGTAGTGTGTTGTTGAGTTGTGATTGATAACAGTAGTGTGTTGTTGAGTTGTGATTGATAACAGTAGTGTGTTGTTGAGTTGTGACTGATAACAGCAGTGTGTTGTTGAGTTGTGACTGATAACAGTAGTGTGTTTGTTGTTGATGTATTTGTTGAGTTGTTATTGATAACAGTAGTGTGTTGTTGAGTTGTGATTGATAACAGTAGTGTGTTGTTGAGTTGTGACTGATAACAGTAGTGTGTTGTTGAGTTGTGACTGATAACAGTAGTGTGTTGTTGAGTTGTGACTGATAACAGTAGTGTGTTGCTGAGTTGTGACTGATAACAGTAGTGTGTTGTTGAGTTGTTATTGATAACAGTAGCGTGTTGTTGAGTTGTTATTGATAACAGTAGCGTGTTGTTGAGTTGTGACTGATAACAGTAGTGTGTTGTTGAGTTGTGACTGATAACAGTAGCGTGTTGTTGAGTTGTTATTGATAACAGTAGTGTGTTGTTGAGTTGTGACTGATAACAGTAGTGTGTTGTTTGTTGTTGATGTATTTGTTGAGTTGATTGATAACAGTAGTGTGTTGTTGAGTTGTGACTGATAACAGTAGTGTGTTGTTGAGTTGTGATTGATAACAGTAGGGTGTTGTTGAGTTGTGACTGATAACAGCAGTGTGTTGTTGAGTTGTGATTGATAACAGTAGTGTGTTGTTGAGTTGTGATTGATAACAGTAGTGTGTTGTTGAGTTGTGACTGATAACAGTAGTGTGTTGTTGAGTTGGGACTGATAACAGTAGTGTGTTGTTTGTTGTTGATGTATTTGTTGAGTTGATTGATAACAGTAGTGTGTTGTTGAGTTGTGACTGATAACAGTAGTGTGTTGTTGAGTTGTGATTGATAACAGTAGCGTGTTGTTGAGTTGTGACTGATAACAGTAGTGTGTTGTTGAGTTGTGATTGATAACAGTAACGTGTTGTTGAGTTGTGACTGATAACAGTAGTGTGTTGTTGAGTTGTGATTGATAACAGTAACGTGTTGTTGAGTTGTGACTGATAACAGTAGTGTGTTGTTGAGTTGTGATTGATAACAGTAGCGTGTTGTTGAGTTGTGACTGATAACAGTAGCGTGTTGTTGAGTTGTGACTGATTACAGTAGTGTGTTGTTGAGTTGTGACTGATAACAGTAGTGTGTTACTGAGTTGTTATTGATAACAGTAGTGTGTTGTTGAGTTGTGACTGATAACAGTAGTGTGTTGTTGAGTTGTGATTGATAACAGTAGTGTGTTGTTGAGTTGTGACTGATAACAGTAGTGTGTTGTTGAGTTGTGATTGATAACAGTAGTGTGTTGTTGAGTTGTGACTGATAACAGTAGTGTGTTACTGAGTTGTTATTGATAACAGTAGTGTGTTGTTGAGTTGTGACTGATAACAGTAGCGTGTTGTTGAGTTGTGACTGATAACAGTAGTGTGTTGTTGAGTTGTTATTGATAACAGTTGCGTGTTGTTGAGTTGTGACTGATAACAGCAGTGTGTTGTTGAGTTGTGATTGATAACAGTAGTGTGTTGTTGAGTTGTGATTGATAACAGTAGTGTGTTGTTGAGTTGTGACTGATAACAGTAGTGTGTTGTTGAGTTGTGACTGATAACAGTAGTGTGTTGTTTGTTGTTGATGTATTTGTTGAGTTGATTGATAACAGTAGTGTGTTGTTGAGTTGTGACTGATAACAGTAGTGTGTTGTTGAGTTGTGATTGATAACAGTAGCGTGTTGTTGAGTTGTGACTGATAACAGTAGTGTGTTGTTGAGTTGTGATTGATAACAGTAACGTGTTGTTGAGTTGTGACTGATAACAGTAGTGTGTTGTTGAGTTGTGATTGATAACAGTAACGTGTTGTTGAGTTGTGACTGATAACAGTAGTGTGTTGTTGAGTTGTGATTGATAACAGTAGCGTGTTGTTGAGTTGTGACTGATAACAGTAGTGTGTTGTTGAGTTGTGACTGATAACAGTAGTGTGTTGTTGAGTTGTGATTGATAACAGTAACGTGTTGTTGAGTTGTGACTGATAACAGTAGTGTGTTGTTGAGTTGTGATTGATAACAGTAGCGTGTTGTTGAGTTGTGACTGATAACAGTAGTGTGTTGTTGAGTTGTTATTGATAACAGTAGCGTGTTGTTGAGTTGTGACTGATAACAGTAGTGTGTTGTTGAGTTGTGATTGATAACAGTAGCGTGTTGTTGAGTTGTGACTGATAACAGTAGTGTGTTGTTGAGTTGTTATTGATAACAGTTGCGTGTTGTTGAGTTGTGACTCATAACAGCAGTGTGTTGTTGAGTTGTGATTGATAACAGTAACGTGTTGTTGAGTTGTGACTGATAACAGTAGTGTGTTGTTGAGTTGTGATTGATAACAGTAGCGTGTTGTTGAGTTGTGACTGATAACAGTAGTGTGTTGTTGAGTTGTGACTGATAACAGTAGTGTGTTGTTGAGTTGTTATTGATAACAGTTGCGTGTTGTTGAGTTGTGACTCATAACAGCAGTGTGTTGTTGAGTTGTGATTGATAACAGTAGTGTGTTGTTGAGTTGTGATTGATAACAGTAACGTGTTGTTGAGTTGTGACTGATAACAGTAGTGTGTTGTTGAGTTGTGATTGATAACAGTAGCGTGTTGTTGAGTTGTGACTGATAACAGTAGTGTGTTGTTGAGTTGTTATTGATAACAGTTGCGTGTTGTTGAGTTGTGACTCATAACAGCAGTGTGTTGTTGAGTTGTGATTGATAACAGTAGTGTGTTGTTGAGTTGTGATTGATAACAGTAGTGTGTTGTTGAGTTGTGACTGATAACAGTAGTGTGTTGTTGAGTTGTGACTGATAACAGTAGTGTGTTGTTTGTTGTTGATGTATTTGTTGAGTTGATTGATAACAGTAGTGTGTTGTTGAGTTGTGACTGATAACAGTAGTGTGTTGTTGAGTTGTGACTGATAACAGTAGTGTGTTGTTGAGTTGTGATTGATAACAGTAACGTGTTGTTGAGTTGTGACTGATAACAGTAGTGTGTTGTTGAGTTGTGATTGATAACAGTAACGTGTTGTTGAGTTGTGACTGATAACAGTAGTGTGTTGTTGAGTTGTGATTGATAACAGTAGCGTGTTGTTGAGTTGTGACTGATAACAGTAGTGTGTTGTTGAGTTGTGATTGATAACAGTAGTGTGTTGTTGAGTTGTGACTGATTACAGCAGTGTGTTGTTGAGTTGTGATTGATAACAGTAGCGTGTTGTTGAGTTGTGACTGATAACAGTAGTGTGTTGTTGAGTTGTGATTGATAACAGTAGCGTGTTGTTGAGTTGTGACTGATAACAGTAGTGTGTTGTTGAGTTGTGACTGATAACAGTAGCGTGTTGTTGAGTTGTGATTGATAACAGTAGTGTGTTGTTGAGTTGTGACTGATTACAGTAGTGTGTTGTTGAGTTGTGACTGATAACAGTAGTGTGTTACTGAGTTGTTATTGATAACAGTAGTGTGTTGTTGAGTTGTGACTGATAACAGTAGTGTGTTGTTGAGTTGTGATTGATAACAGTAGTGTGTTGTTGAGTTGTGACTGATAACAGTAGTGTGTTGTTGAGTTGTGATTGATAACAGTAGTGTGTTGTTGAGTTGTGACTGATAACAGTAGTGTGTTACTGAGTTGTTATTGATAACAGTAGTGTGTTGTTGAGTTGTTATTGATAACAGTAGTGTGTTGTTGAGTTGTGACTGATTACAGTAGTGTGTTGTTGAGTTGTGACTGATAACAGTAGTGTGTTACTGAGTTGTTATTGATAACAGTAGTGTGTTGTTGAGTTGTGATTGATAACAGTAGTGTGTTGTTGAGTTGTGACTGATTACAGTAGTGTGTTGTTGAGTTGTGACTGATAACAGTAGTGTGTTGTTGAGTTGTGACTGATAACAGTAGTGTGTTGTTGAGTTGTGACTGATAACAGTAGTGTGTTGTTGAGTTGTTATTGATAACAGTAGTGTGTTGTTGAGTTGTGACTGATAACAGTAGTGTGTTACTGAGTTGTTATTGATAACAGTAGTGTGTTGTTGAGTTGTTATTGATAACAGTAGTGTGTTGTTGAGTTGTGACTGATTACAGTAGTGTGTTGTTGAGTTGTGACTGATAACAGTAGTGTGTTACTGAGTTGTTATTGATAACAGTAGTGTGTTGTTGAGTTGTGATTGATAACAGTAGTGTGTTGTTGAGTTGTGACTGATTACAGTAGTGTGTTGTTGAGTTGTGACTGATAACAGTAGTGTGTTACTGAGTTGTGATTGATAACAGTAGTGTGTTGTTGAGTTGTGACTGATAACAGTAGTGTGTTGTTGAGTTGTTATTGATAACAGTAGTGTGTTGTTGAGTTGTGACTGATAACAGTAGTGTGTTGTTGAGTTGTGACTGATAACAGTAGTGTGTTGTTGAGTTGTTATTGATAACAGTAGTGTGTTGTTGAGTTGTGACTGATAACAGTAGCGTGTTGTTGAGTTGTGACTGATAACAGTAGTGTGTTGTTGGTGTGTTGTTGATGATGACAGTGGTCTGGGTTTGTTGTTGTTGATGTATTTGTTGAGTTGTTGATGATGACAGTAGAGTGTTGTTTGTTGTTGATGCAGATCTGCAGACTGCGTGAGCTTCGCCCCGTCCTCCGGCCCGTCTCTGCCCGCTCCGAATGCCCACAGCTCTCCTCTCAGCGGCCCGAGAGCCCGGGTCCTGCAGCAGCCGTTTGAGGAGAAGCTGGGCTTGGGCCCGGCGCTGGAGGCACTGGAGTCTGACGGCGAGCTGTCGCAGGGCTCGGTGTCTCCCAGCGGTTTCTCCAGTCCTCACAGCGGCAGCTCGCTCAGCATCCCCTTCCCCAGCGTCCTGCCCTCAGACGGGCTGACCGTCAGCTTCGTCCAGGACACCTCCAAATACTGGTACAAGCCCGACATCGCTCGGGAACAAGGTACGGATCCGATCGTGACGGCTGATGGACGGCTGCGGTGTTTGATGCTCATCTGACCTCTCTCTGTTCTCACGCAGCTATCACGCTCCTGAAGGACAGAGAGCCTGGCTCCTTCATCGTGAGGGACAGTCACTCGTTCAGAGGAGCGTATGGACTGGCCATGAAGGTGTCCACACCGCCACCGTCAGCCCTGCAGACCCGGAGAGGTGAGAGACCTTCAGCAGACCAGTGATTCCTTCATCTGTGTGTTCAGACAACATATCAAACCATCGTCATGTGTGATAGTTTCAGAAGATACTACAGTTACTGCATGAAGAGTTATATATATTACATAAACACTTCACACACACACACACACTTACAGACACACACACCAGCCTTCCCTTGTGAAAAAGTAATACACTTTAGCATAATACTTATTATGGAAATAATACACTTTTAGATATACAGTCAAACCAAAATTTAGTCAGACACCTTCAACATTTCTCATTTTGTCACAGTTTGTTTGCTTTAGTTTAAAAAATGGTAATAAAATATGAGAAGAACTAGAACTGTGTCAGAACGAACTGATCTTGATAAAGTCAGATAACTTTGATGGAAAGGTATGTAATTAATTTGGTTGAGTAGCTGTCAGATGTTAAATTTAAGAACACAATTAGATAAAAACCAGTTTAGCTCAAACAATTACCAAGAAATGCTTTGTTTTGTTCAGTCTGTGTGTAAAAAGATCACATTAGCAATGAAAGAAAAACACTTAAACAAAACATACTCAGGTCAAAGTGTCTGAATAATTTTTTTTTATCAGTTTTCCTGGTAGTCCACTGTATGAAGAATATTGGGTATAATATGTCACAGTTTACTTTATTTTGCTCTCCTCACTTACATAAATGAACGATAGTGTCCTGCACCTGCTAGTAAAAAAATATCAAAAATATTATATCTGGTGTCTAAACTATATATACAGTCAAACCAGAAATTATTCAGTTTATATTAAATGCAGTTTCTTGAACTTTGTTGACCCACTTAAGCAGGACTTATGTGCATCTTTATATGTATTTTCAGAATTACTTTTATTGTCTATGAAATATGGCTAAAGTACTGCTGAATGTACTAACAAGCATTTATTGTACACTAAAATATACTTTAATGACATTTCTACTCAAACTTGCGCGTCATTTTTTAAATAATTTTAATAATAATGAATTTGCAGTTTAGTTCATTTAAAATGTATTAACTTTAAATGTAATATCAAATAAAACTACAGTTTAAAAACTACTTCTATATTATTTGTAGTGCTGTCAAACGATTAATCACGATTAATCATATCCAAGATAAAAGTTTTTGTTTGCATAATATGTGTGTACTGTGTATATTTATTATGTGTATATATATATAAAAATACACACACATACATGTATATATTTAAGAAAATATGTTATGTTTATATATTAAATATGTATATATAAAAAAATTATATGAATTTAAATTTATGGATGTAAATATTTTCAAATCATACTGTATGTGTGTGTATTTACATATACATAAGAAATATACAGTACAAACATATATTATGTAAACAAAAACGTTTATTTTGGATGCGATTAATCGTTTGACAGCACTAATTATTAGCACTAAAGTGTACTTAAGTGTGTCAAGAAACAGACATGAACGTGTCTCTCTGTAAGTCACTTAAATGGCAAATATTATATTTATCTATATATCTGCGAGTACAGTTTTGAAGTACACTCCAAGTGCACATTCAGTGTGGTTAAGCGCTCTTGTTTGTCAGTAGTGTAGTGCTGATGGAGCTGTAAGCATCAGCTGTGATGTTATAGATGCCATTGTTCATGTGTGTGTGTGTGTGTGTGTGTGTGTGTGTGTGTGTGTGTCAGGAGTGGATCTGTCCAGTGAGCTGGTGCGGCACTTTCTGATCGAGTGCTCGGCGCGGGGCGTCCGGCTCAAGGGATGCCCAAACGAACCCTACTTTGGTAAGTTCATCAGACCTGTGACTGATTCATGCTGCTGTGTGACTCACTCACTCACACTGATGTGTGTGTGTGTGTGTGTGTGTGTGTGTGTGTGTGTGTGTGTGTGTGTGTGTGTGTGTGTGTGTGTGTGTGTGTGTGTGTGTGTGTGTGTGTGTGTGTGTGTGTTGCAGGCAGTCTGAGCGCTCTGGTCTGTCAGCACTCCATCACTCCTCTGGCTCTTCCCTGTAAACTCATCATCCCTGACAGAGGTATTCATCTCTTACTGTTCACTACAACCATCAAAATCACTTCTGTTCATTCAGAATAAATTGCATAAATAAATCAAATAAAATATTAACTAAAAATACTGAAATTACAAAAACTAAAACTGAAATAAAGTACAAATTTAACTAAAGAGAAATATTGTTTAAAAAAATGGGGAAAAAATCATCAAAATTTTAAAATGACAAAATAAACCGCAATTTAAATTAAATACTATAATAGTATATAAATAATACTAAAATAATCATCATGTGACACTGTAGACTGGAGTAATGATGCTGAAAATTCAGGTTAGATCACAGCAATCAGTTACATTTGAACAGATATTCACTTAGAAAACATATATTTTAAACTGTAATAATATTTCAAAATATTACTGTATTTGTGATCAAAAAAAGGCAGTCTTGGTGAGCAGAAGTGACTTCTTTCAGACGTTTGACCAGCACTTAAATAAACTCACATCATTCTGTTGACATTATGACGCTCTCATGAGCACATGATTATAACATGACATGGCTGTTGTTTCTCCTCAGATCCTCTCGAGGACGCTGTCAGCACATCCTCACAGTCCATCACCAACTCTGCGGCTGAGCTCCTCAAACAAGGAGCAGGTGCGTCCAGCGATGATAACGGAGCCGTAGTCTCTCACGCTTGACCTCACGCTCTCACAATCTCGTGTTTTCCAGCCTGTAACGTGTGGTTCCTGGGCTCGGTGGAGATGGAGTCTCTGACGGGGAATCAGGCGGTGCAGAAGGCCACCACTGAGATCCTGAGAGCCAACTCGCTCCCGTCCTCCACCGTAGTGCACTTCAAAGTGTCCTCGCAGGGAATCACGCTCACCGACAACCAGAGAAAGTAAAGCAGCCCTCAAACACTCATGTGATCAGTGAAGAGCAGGACATATGCTTTTTTTAAAGTGTCCTAATATTATGCTGGAGTCTCCTACAACAGGTTTAAATGCATCTAAGGTCAGGAAACATTGTCGTTTTCTCAGAATATACATTTAACATTAGAGTCATTTGTCAATGATTTCGAAAGGATTCGTTCGAAGCAGTTCTGAGCTTGAGGTCGGTAAACCCCTCCCATCCATAAGCCTACTCTGCTCTGATTGGTCAGCTGGCCAAGTCTGTTGTGATTGGTTCAGAGAGGAGTACTTGAGCAAGTTAGCAAGTGCTACCTTTACATAAAACAATAATATAGTTTATTTTGATAGTCCACTTTAGACATTCTACTAACTATAAGTAACTACATACCAACTAATACTCATTCATTTGCAACTGCATGTCTACTAACTCTCAGCAGGGTAGGTTTAGGGTTAGTAGAATAAGGTTCTGATAGTCAGTATGTTGTATGTTGTGGACTCATCAAAATAAAGAGTTAGAAGATATTTTTAACCACTGATTCTTCACATCATCCTCTTTCCCAGCACAGAGCATGATGTAAACGCTCACTAGCGGAAGTGTCTGTATCTCACAGGATTATGTAGATGTGTTACAGTGACGTATATCAGTAACAGGCAGAGAATATGGCGACTCGTTAAGGCATTTCAGAATCGACTCTCTCTTTTGAGAGACAATATCTTTATTTATCGTGCACTTTTTTTGATTAACAACAAGGATAGCTAAGCTACAAACTGCAAAAGAGATACTTTTCAAAAACCCATATGACCTGCTCTTTAACTGAACACGGGTGTAAAACATACTCGAAAATCATACGTATAAATCAGCGATTAAAAGCATTTAGTGACAACTTTGGTAACACTTTATGTTGATGGTCCCTTTTGAACATTCTGTTAACACCAAGTAATGTTGCAACTGTCAACAAACTCTCATAAGAGTATTAGTAGACTGTCTGCTTCATATCTACTAACTCCTTATTGTGTTGGTCTCCCAACAGATATTCTACTGATTATAAGTAACTTTGCAAGAACGTGTCAACTTAATCAAACCCTAACCCTACCAGTCAACTAATACACTACTAACACTCTAATGAGAGTCAGGAGAAATGTAGGTGCAACATTACTTATAGTCAATAGAATGTGTTAAAGGGACCATCAAAATAAAGTGAAACCACAACTTTAAATTGTACTCAAGTATTAAAAAAGTAGCAGTAACTCAGCTGTTTGTTCATGTTTAAGCTGATGAAACTCTGTAACACACATGCTGTCTCTCACAGACTGTTCTTCCGGAGACACTACGCTGTAAACACCGTCATCTTCTGTGCTCTGGACCCTCAGGACAGGAAGTGAGTCCGGTCTGCTTCATATCATTCACACTCAGCTCGTGTTTCTGTGAGTCTCAGATTTATTTTTCATCGTTTCTCTGTTCATTCACAGATGGAAACGAGACGGCTGCTCCTCGGCGAAGTGAGTACGCTTGTCTTCATGTGATTTTATTAACCTGTCTAATCAGAGCAAGAGTCAACTCCGCTGCTGCTTTTTTACTTCAATGAAATCAATGTACTGTATTTTTAGTTTGATAATGGTTTTTATTTAATATTTTGTATTTTAGGGGGATTTTATGATAGTAAATTATATTTATGGAATAGTTATAATCTGCGCATTGCCTGATAACCGCTTTTTAAGCATAGCCCCGAAAATTAAATTTCCATCTTTAACTGTGGAGCACAGACTTAAAGGGTTAGTTCACCCAAAAATGGAAATTCTGTTATTAATTACTCGCCCTCGTGTCGTTCCAAACCCGTAAGACCTTCGTTCATCTTCAGAACACAAATTAAGATATTTCTGATGGAATCCAAGAGCTGACCCTCCATAGACAGCAATAATATTACCACGATCAACACACAGAAACATAGTAAAGACATCATTAAAATAATCCACATGGCATGAGTCACGGTTCAGTCAGTACGGGTTCGGAACGACATGTAATTATTGACAGAATTTACATTTTTGGGTGATCTATCCCTTTAAGTGGAGAAGACACTTGGCAAATTATAGCAGCATTTTGGATTAAAAAAGTTTTTTAAGTTTATTATTTTCAAAAATACTATTTTCAAATTTTATGTTATATCAAAACATGTTTTACTCTGTGAGAAAAACAAATCCATAAATCTAAATACGTTGTGTTCCAAATTTGAGGTTGATATCAGAAAAAAAAGAGCTTTCAGTCAGATTTAATTTGGGCGCAGTACCATAAATTCACTCCCATTCGTTTCCAATACAGTCATTTTTAACCAGTGCAACCCTTTTTTTTTTTTATCAACACCATTTAATCTTTTCGAATCATGCTCATGATTTTTTTTTGCATTTACACAGCAAGTGACAAAACCTTTACCTTGCTTTGTAGCATTCTGATTAAGTAAAAAAATAAAAATAAAAAGGTCTGGTCAGAAGTGACTGAAATGAAGAGCAGCAGAGGGTTAAAGCAGACGTCTCTAGCCTTTGCTAAACTACTTCCTCCCGCGGCAGGATCTTCGGGTTCGTGGCGAGGAAAGCAGGCATTGGTTTGGAGAACGTGTGTCATGTGTTCGCGGAGCACGACCCCGAGCAGCCCGCCAGCGCCATCGTCAACTTCGTCTCCAAAGTCATGATCGGCTCTCAGAGGATGTGAAGAACGAGGAGTCTCTGAAACCAGCATGTACAGTGTGTGTATATTTGTGTATTGAACGTGTAAGTATGGTTTACACAGACTCAAAAAGAATTACTCTCATTGGAAATAAATCTCAACTTACATGTTTATGGACAGTGATGCTTTTTTAAATTATTTCTAGTATCTTATGTGTAATGTATCTCACTACTGATGACATAAAACCAAAAACGTCTTTATAATTTATGTCATTGCATTTTAGATATCTATATATTTAGTATTTTTTATTTTTTTTACTTGCAAATTTCTATTACATATGCCAAGTCGTTTTCTGCAGAAAAAAAATATACTTCATATATATATATATATAAGGTCATGCATGTGAAATAGTTTGAGATGTCAGAATGAGTATTCCTCTGACTGCTCCGAGGCTTCTGTGTATCTGCTCTTCTTCATGTCATGATGCTGTTTCTATATAAAGTGGTGACGGTAGGAGACGCTGTCGTAGATCCAGTCGTGTGTTGTACAGGAGGATCTGTGTAAGAGTGTTCAGAGAGCCAGGCTTGAGTGTTGTTCTGTGGACTCGTCTGATCACAGCGGCTGTCGTAATACAGGTTATTATACACCAGCAGGGAGCACAGATGTACTGACCTTCACACAGATAACTGTTGAGGGCTCTGGTTATTTATACTTGATGTTGTTAAAGTCACTGGTGATTTTCAGAAACTGAAATGAACCACACACACAGTCTCTGAACATCTGAAATATCATGTTTTAGTTTGCAGTACTTCATCTGCTTCCATCAGCAGCAGAATCTGAGAAATAAAGAGTACAGACTGAAATGATTAAGATGTGTTTTATCGATTCATTTCAAGGCTGCAGATTTGATGAACATTTGTGTTATCTGGGACATCCGTCGGTCATGTAATGCTGCCGGTCATATATACACGTCATATTGTTTTCTTGTACAGGTCAAAAGTCTTTATATCAAAGGGTTTGTTCACCCATCAATCATTCACTCTCCTCGTGTTGTTCAGACCGTGTGAAGGTTTCTGCTGCTCCAGAGTCCAGTATCTGAGGCTTCATGAGGATGCTTGGCCATGGAAACCCATTCATGAAGCTCCGCTGCGCAGTTTTTTGTGCTGATATTAATGCTGGTGGAAGTCTGGAATCAGCAGAGCGTTGGTGACTTTTACTCTCCGTGATCCTCAGCCCTGTGATTTTACATGATCTTCGGCTTCATGGCTGAGATGCTTCCGCTTCTCAATAACACCACTCACAGCTGAGCGTGGGATATCTAGCAGAGATGAAACTTCACAAGCTGACTGATTGCGTTATCACTGTTTCTTCATCAGTGTTTGTAAATGCAGACTGCATAATGCTTATGTATTTGGGTGTATTTTCCAAAAGCATTGTTAGCTAACTATGGTCACGAGTTTCATTGTTGCGAACACAGATCAGCGATTTGACAGTTCCTGAAAACAGTTCCATAAAACATTCGCAAACATAATTTCTCAACTGTGGAACAACACAAAGGTGCGTCACTGGACACTTGCAGCTAACGGTCAGCGAGAAGCTCTTCCCACACTCTGAACCAGTTTATTTAATTATTTTTAGACTGTGTGTTCATTTGAAGCTCTTTCCACACTGAAAGCGGTCTGTTCTGTTCAATCTGTGAGCAATTAAACCAATCGTCTCAAGGGACGATTCACTTCCGGCAGGTCTGAAATCAACATGCAAGTCAAACTAAGAGCAATACAGTTAGACAATTCCAAGAAAGTGACCCGTTTGCAAAAGATTCTCATTAAATCTTGGTACAGCATTTAGGGTCATTCCATGCAAAATCAAGAAACTTACCAGGCTTAAATTTTTGACCATTCAAAAATGGTAAAAAAAAATAAAATAAATAAATAAATATATATATATATATATATATATATATTTTTTTTTTTTTTTTTTTTTTTTTTTTTTTTTGCATGGTTTTAACTCAAGACAGATTAAAGAAATCTTAATTGCCTTTTAGACTTTGGTTCTTAAATGTTTCTGTAGGTATCTTCATCTTTAAGGTCCTGTATGGTTCAGTCCCACACATATAAGGATTTCAGTGTGGCTCCTGAAGTACACTGTGGTCAAAAACCACTGAAAAACTATGTTAATATATGTATTTATATGTTTAATTTTCACTATGATTTTCAAGGCCAGTCTTTCTTCTTCATTTATGTATTATTCATCAGCAGGAGAATTATAATCAAATGTTTAGGCGTTGACCCCTGACACAGAAAGAGCCTTTGGTTCCTCAGCCGTCATTAATGAAGAATCAACCAATCAACCAGTTTCTTCATCTTGACACGGTTCTCTCCTCTTTATCATTCATCTCCATCTCTGCAATCAAACATCCTAGATATTTCTTTGACCTGGACTTATTCCTGCTTAGTTTATTATGTTTCACAGTGTATCTGAGGGGTTTCTTCGCCTGTACAATGGTGGGAATATTTCCTGATGGATGTGTTAGGCTGCAGAATTGTAATGCCTTTGTGAATTTGAACTGTTGGAGTAAAGAGTAAAAAGTTAGAAAGATATTCTTAGTATGTATGCAGCTGATATATAAATCTACAGTGTGGACCAGAGTTTAACCATTAATGCCACAGCACCACAGTGAAATATCCAGTTACCAGTGAAGCAGTCCTCATCCCCATGTCTCAGTTTGAAGAGCATCTTCTCCTGGAGGGCCTGCACTGCGCCCCCTGCTGGACTGGAGGACGAGCCATCACTGATCTAATAAAGAGATGCATTAATCACCGGATCATTTATCAGTGTTTGAGCCACAGGCAGAATTATTAAAGCACTTCTGCTACTGGAAAAACTAGCTGTCACACTACAGTTAATATTCATTAGGAGGGCTTTACTTTAAAAAGTATTTAATAGACGTACACTGGCAACAAATAAAATGACTCGCATTTCCACTATTTACCAGAAATGTTGGTGGCATGTCCTCATAAGACACAGCTAATTAATCCTAACACTGCAGTGTTTCCACAACATACCTGTCTGTGAGAGCCAAGACGAGCCATTCTCACGGCAGCAGCGAAATACCGCTCAACTCTGCGATGTTTATGATGTTAACTCGACTTCATGGAGATGTTTATCAGATCTTTGTACACAGATGCTTTCCAGATGAAGCGCTCTTTTGAAGACATCTTGGAGACGCACATGCCCAGCCCGCACATGACCTTCAGCGGTGGAAAAAACCCTCAGTTCTCGTTTCAGCGTTGATACGGCGTTGATACAACGTTTAATACTGAACGGCTGACAGCATGAACAGAAACACTTATAAATCAACATTGAAATTTTAACAAGATCTGTATGTTGAATCAACGTCGTGTCTTCTTCAACAACACCCCACAGAACAATTATTACAATCAACAATAATTATAATAATAATAAGTATAACATAGTTTTAAAAAAATAATAATTGTGAATGCATGCTATCTGGGAAGACTAATAATGTATAAGGATTTTTAGGGAAGAAAGAAAATAAAGTGTTTTCTACTTGAAATAATTTTAGACATTAAAGTGTTATCAAACCAACGGTAAGGAAATGTGCTATTAAAGGTGCACTAGATATATGATCAACTGGAAGCTGTTAAATGTTTAGGAGAATATAATCCGAGATCATCTGTGTCCCCGCAGCACAGCAGCAGTCATAAGCAGCACAGCTGTATCTGCAGCAATAGACAACAATACACTGTATGGGTCAAAATTATACATTTCTCTTTTATGCCAAAAATCATTAGGATATTAAGATCATGCGCCATGAAGATATTTTGTAAATTTCCTTCCATAAATATACCAAAACAACTTCATGTTTGATTAGTAATATGCATTGCTAAGAACTTCATTTGAACAACTTTAAAGGAGGATTTTCTCAATATTTAGATTTTTTTTGCTCCCTCAGATTCCAGATTTTCAAATAGTTGTATCTCAGACAAATATTGTCCGATCCTAACAAACCATCACTGGAAAGATTATTTATTCAGATTTCAGATGATGCATTACTCCCAATTTCACAAACTTGACCGCTATGACTGGTTTTGTGGTCCAGGGTCACGTGTGTTTACTAGGTGGCGGTGTGCAGCTTTACGACGGTCGGAAACCCGCCAAACTACAGGAAGCAGAAGAAGACGGCGTCATCGCAGCTTCCGGCGTCACTATGGCGGCTCACGCGAGTGAACTGGAGATAGCCAAGAAGAACTTGACCGATGCGATAGGAGACAATATCAAACAGTGAGTGTTTCTGCTCCATCATGATCCTGGACACCGCCTGCTAGCTTCACCCACAGCACCGTCCGTCGTGTCTGCAGCTGCTGTGTGTAGTGTTTGAGAGCAGCGATGAACGGCGCTCACACTCGCTTTCTGACATTAATCGAGCCCCAGACATACAGACTTCTTCTTGTGTAGATATCGACTTCTGCGACAGTTCTTGATTTGTGTAACGTTAGATCTTACAGCTACATGATGTTGTCTGTGTGTCCCGTTACTTCATAACTACTGTAACTTTTTAAGTTTGCAAAAAAAAAAAAAAAAAATTACGACATTTCAATGTAACGTTTGGAGATCTCACGTTGAGTGTTGAACATTTAATTAGTAAAATGCCATTTTGCTGCTGGTCGGTAAAATATTAACACAAACATATGTGACTCTGGACCACAAAACCTGTCTTAAGTGTACATTTTTGGAGATTTGATATTTATATATCATCTGAAAGCTTTCCATTGATGTATGGTTTGTTGGACAATATTTGGCTGAGATGCAACTATTTGTAAATCTGGAAGCAAAAAAATCTAAATATTGAGAAAATCACCTTTAAAGTTGTTCAAATGAAGTTCTTAGCTATGCATATTACTAATCAAAAATGAAGTTGTTTTGGTATATTTATGGTAGGAAATTTACAAAATATCTTCATGGAACATGATCTTTACTTAATATCCTAATGATTTTTGGCATAAAAGAGAACTGTATAATTTTGAGCCATACAATGTATTGTTGTCTATTGCTGCAGATATACCTGCTGCTTATGACTGCTTCTGTGCTGCAGGGACACAGATTTATGCTCGTTCTCGTTTCTCTGATGTGGTCCTCGTCTGTGGTCGTGTAGAGGCTGATGAGTGTAATGAAGCCAGCTTGTGTTTGTGCTCTTGTTCTCAGTTACTGGGCCAATCTCAAACTCTGGTTCAAGCAGAAGATCAGCAAGGAGGAGTTCGACCTGGAGGCGCGGCGTCTGCTGGCGCAGGAGAACGGTAACCTCCTCCCTGAGTAGTGTGCTGTCCGTCATGCTGACCGCACAAGTGACAGGCTTTCATTGAGCGCTTGTGTGTTTCCTCCACAGTCCATGTTCACAATGACTTTCTGCTGGCCATCCTCACCCGCTGCCAGATCATCGTGTCCACGTCAGGTCCGAAACACCTCCGAGACACGCTTTATAGATGCTGGTCTGTGCTGTTGATGAAGACGTGTGTGTGTGTGTGTGTGTGTGTGTGTGTGTGTGTGTGTGTGTGTGTGTGTGTGTTGACAGAGGGCACCAGCTCGCTGCAGTGGACCGGCGGATCCGCATCCAAACCAGGCAAACCCAACCGAGGCAAAAAGAAGTTTCCCTCCGTTCGGCAGAAATTCGATGTTAGTTCTGGCTGCTCGCACACATCATGATTATATTCACCAAATCAGGGTTTCTGCTGGTTAACTTATGCTTACGAGAGCGGATATCTGTCAGTGGGGGATGAAAACTTGTTTTCCCTTTGAGTTAAGTTTTTTTTTTCGGAGTCCATCGGCAGATAATTGTTCTCGTTTTAATTATGAACTCACTTCATTTTGATCAGTTTCTCGTAAACAAGACTTCTTATCTTCTGTCATTTTGCTGATCCTGTGAATGTGTCTTGATTTATGAATCTGTAGTGATCTGAACTGGAACACAAGACCACAACAGTGTGATCAGAAGTGCACTGATATATATCTATTCTAGTGGGTTGTATCAGTGATTCAAAACATAAGCCTTTTTTTTTGTAAACTGAATTTAGAAGTAATGTAGATGTGTTTGAAGTTATATTTTTAAAGTCTGAAGTGTTGCTAATATAACACATTCACATTTAGAGATCACGTTGAGTGCAATTACATTCATTCCTTACGTTTTCTTGGTTTTAAAAAGTCTTAAATTTACTGTCATAAAACCTGCAGAAACCCTGCAAATACACATCTCACTTACTCAGAAGAAATGACATTTTGCATAAAGTAATTGAACTCTTATTTTTATTTTTTTTTTAGTATGGTCAGTTTTATTTTCTCTTATTTTCAGTGGTGTTTTTTGTATTGACTAATAAAAACTATTCTTAGGTCTTTTTAATTTTGAATAAATTTAAAACAGTGCAACAAATATAATTATTATTATGTATTTATAACATTATATATAATTATAACAAAACCAGTCATAAGGGCCTATTTGTTTTTGTTTTTTTAAATTGAGATTCCATTGATGTATGGTTTGTTATATTTGTCTGAGATACAACTATCTGAAAATCTGGAATCTGAGGGAGCAAAAAAATCTAAATATTGAGAAAATCACCTTTAAAGTTGTCCAAATGAAGTTCTTAGCAATGCATATTACTAATCAAAAATGAAGTTTTGATATACAAATGTACCTGTGCTACTTATGACTGCTTGTGTGCTGCAGGGTCACATTTCTTAAATAATGTTGTTATATTTGTTCATGCTGGTTGATGTGTTGATGTGTGTGTTGCAGCACCGCTTCCAGCCGCAGAACCCGCTGCAGGCGGCGCAGGCCTTCAGTCCTCGAGAAGCGGCGCTGGAGGACGACGAGCTGAGACTGAGCGCTCAGACGCTGCTGCTGCCCAGCCGAGGACAGATGGAGGCGCGCATGATGGTCACCGCCTTCGAGATGGGCCTGGACAACGTGAGCGAGGACGCCGTCAGCACCGTGTTCTGCGCGCTGGAGGTGAGTGTGTGTGTGTGTGTGTGTGTGTGTGTGTGTGTGTGTGTTAGCGCTGTCAAATTGGCTGAAAAACTAAATTTTGTACTAAAATATTATCTATATTTGAATTGAAAAGGCATAATTTCAGTTAGGCGGGAAAAAGCTTTTGGTTTCTCTCCTGAGGCCACAAGAGAGCACAGAGCAAACTATTACAATAATCTCTTTATGTTGATCAGCGTAATCGGGTGTGTCTGAGAGTAATGAGGATGTGTCCAGCTGTGCTCCACCTGCTGTATTCTCTGCTTCTCAGGTGCATCTGAAGGAGATCCTCACAGCTCTGGTGTCGCGGAGGAAAGCCTACCGTCTGCGGGACGGTCACTTCCAGTATGCGTTTGGCAGTGACGTGACGCCGCGGCCGTACCTGAAGAACAGTCTGCCGGTGTACCACAGCGTCACTCAGTGGCACGTCTCCGCTCTCCGTTCTGTGTTTAGTTTAGCGTGTCGCAGCACACATGAACTGCTCTGCTAATGACCGAGAGATCTGAGCACAGACGCTGCAGCTCAGTGACTGACGGTGTGTGTTTGTGGTGTGTGTTGCAGTCCTCCTGCGAGCGCGTCTCTCCCCGCCGGACCTCCTCCTCAGGTTCTGCCGGACGATGCGGAGCAGCAAGCTGCGCTCCTGCTGGCGTGTTCGGCTGACCGTCTCCCTCCACCGCTGCGGCCGGTCAGCGTCTTCGACCTGCTGGAGGCGCTACAGGTGAAGATTGAAGATAACCCTCTCTTGTGATATTTGTAACTCTAGGAATGAAGATATATTTTCTCATGTTATTTGTATGTTTTTTCTGTCACACCGTAGGACAGTCCGATTTGTATTTGTCAACTACCCGTCTATATGGATTTATTCCTTTTTATTTCAGTTTTTAGTACTTCTTTAGAAAGTTCAACTAAACGAAAATAAGTTTCCTGAAATAAATACATTTAAGGTGTGTTGTTATATTTGTAGGTAATATTTATTTTAAAGTGACGTGGTTTTAGTAACTATAAAAGCCCTGGCTTCAGTCGGGTCACAGTCGCAGCGTGCCGGTCGTCTCGGCTCCAGACGGCTGGTGTGTGGTCAGCGGTGCTGGTCCTGTGGTGTAGTTATCAGAGCTGTGTGTGTGTGTGTGTGTGGCAGGTCCAGCGGCGGGTGATGCCGTCTCACAGCATGTACGCTCTGAACATGGAGAGGATCCTGGCCCGGCTCTGGCACCCGAGCCACGAGGAGCTGGAGCAGGACCACATCCACCGCCAGCACCTGGCCAGCAAAGAGGGGCTGCTGGTCAGCTGAGAGATGAAGACCGGACACACCATCATCATCATCATCACAGACGTGCTGCACATCAGCCAGACTAACACACACTCAGATGCTTCTGGGCATTACTTTCTTTACAAATGCCGTGAATATGATTTTGTAAATATTTGTGCATTGTATTAATGTCTAGTTTTTGTAAGTATTATAAATATAAATCTGAAATGCTGTGCCTGTGTACATGTCAGTGTTTTTATATCCATGGTCTGTTCTCTTTAATTACTTGTTAATTGATGCATCGCATAGATTTCAGAGGCAAAGTAAAAAGAAATTAAATATGATTCAAATTCATATTACATATTAGAATTTCTTATATCGTCACTTTCAGCTGGTTAAAAGGTGTATTCATTAACACAGGCTTTCGGGGATCACACTGAGACTGATTAGATCTCCTCTACAGGCCGTACAAACTCTTCTGGACAGATGAGAGCCGTAGAGGTCAGCATCTGAACTACACACAATCCTCTGGGACGGGACTGAACACATCACACGTACTCCTTTAATAAGCACTGTTCTTAGAGAATCAGTAATGAGCACCTGAGACACATGAGTGAGGGTGAACATTAACAAACACTTGTGTTGAGTTCAGGTGTGTGTTTCAGAGATGAGGGGACATTACAGACATGCATGGAAATGTGTATTATTATGCAATGCAGTGTATCTTAATGTGACTGTATTGTTTGCTTGGGCTTCTTTATTTATACTGATTACACTGTAAGGTGAAAAAAATAGGTCTATGCATCATCGTAAACATGAATAAATTATCTTTTTTTTTTTTGGAAAAGGTAGAAAACCAAATGCTCTTTTGATATACTACAGTTATTTGTAATTAAATTAGAGCACTGTATGACAGTAAAAGTGTTGAGATGTGCGTGAGGAGATTGAGCTGGATATGTGTTTAAGGTTTAATACAGTGCAAATATAGTCTTGTATGCAGGAGGGGTTTATCCACTTGAAGCGTGATCATAGCTGCAGATGTGTGTTCATTCAGACTCGACGTTTAAACGATCTGCTTCAGCTGCTTACAGACGCGTTTTCTCGCGTGTTCCTCTGGATCTGCTGTTGTCTGATAGATCAGTGGTTTCTGAGCTCGCTCTTTTTGGTCTCACTGGAGCGCCGTAGCATCAGAAGAGCGTGTGAACTCTTTACTCTGTTCACTCTGTTTACTGGAGAGTAAAGTCTGAAGCAGATGTGAGCTGCTCTTACTCCTCACAGGTAACGTTACAGCTCTACAGAGATTCACGTTACAGTCGTGAGAATGAAATCTTCCCAGTGTGGTAATAGATAATAATCTGACCCATTTATTTATTTATTACAAATTCAGTTTTTTAATGAGATGTGCTGTTTCTGTGCAGGATTATTAATGCTGTGTGTGTGTGTGTGTGTGCTACATTATGACCAGTGTCGGAGAGTAACTAGTTACATGTAACGGAACTATGTACTTTAATTACTAAATAAATGTAACTGTAATCGGTTACATTTACTGAGAAAAAAAAAATTTAATTACAGTTACTTACGAAAAATGTTGAAGATTGCAAAGGGGGTTACATCTGAATATTTTCACACACATAAATATTTGATTGATTTCTTTCCCAAACTGCATCTACTGCTCTAAAATATGAGACAGCAATGTTTCAGGAGTTTAGGACACATCCCATAACTGCTTTATTTCCTGTTTGGGTTTAGATGCAGTGTTTTCTGTCAGTTATGCAAAGATTTGATTTCAAAAACAGCTATTAAACTATTTCCTGTTATTATTTTAAATCAGTATTAGTAAAAAAAAAAAAAAGGTGCTAAAGTTTGATTTTGTGGTGTCTGTGCTTTAAAATTACATTATTATTATAATCTTAACTCAAGTGATGAAGGATTCTGTAAATCTGACTGTAATCAGTGTTTGTTTACTGCGACCCGGCCTGCTTTTAAGATGATTAAGAGTTGAAAACATTTGTCAGAAATGTAATCAAAAAGTAATTAAATGCAATCAGTTGCATTACTTTAATAAAGTAATTGAAATGTTTGCACTACTTATTACATTTTAATTAGTGTAACTTGTAATCTGTACGCTGTAACATGGCCAAACTAACCTTCCCAACACTGGTTATGAGCTCCAAATGTCCTCACAAGGATAGTAACCAGTACATTTTGACCTTGTGGGGACATTTTAGGTCCTCATGAGGAAAGAAGCTTATAAATGACACAGACTGTAGTGTTCTGAGAGTGTGAAAATACCTGTAGTTTTGTGTGAGGCGTAGGTTTAGGGAAAGAGGATAGAAAATACAGTTTGTACAGTAGAAAAACCATTAAGCCTATGGAATGAACCCATAATGATAGGGATACCTGTGTGTGTGTGTGTGTGTGTGTGTGTGTGTGTGTGTGTGTGTGTGTGTATCACAGGTCTCCGGTGGCATGAGCAGGTATTATATCGGCGTGGACGTGGGCACGGCCAGTGTGCGAGCGGCTCTGGTCACACAGGATGGTCATATCAAGCACACAGCAGAGGAGTCCATTGAGATATGGGAGCCGTGTGCTGAGCACTACGAGCAATCATCAGAGGATATCTGGAGCAAATGCTGCAGCACAGTGAAGGTGAGCACAGCTGCATCACTGTCAAACACCTGTGCTCGGATCATAACGAAGCGTAATCCTCGCTGGTTGTGTTCTAGCGTGTGACTCGGGGTGTGGATGTGGAGTGTGTTCGAGGGATCGGGTTCGATGCCACCTGCTCTCTGGTGGCTCTGGACCAGCTCTTCCAGCCCGTGGCTGTCAATCACACAGGTGCGTCTCACCAGTCCACAGCAGCGATGGGCATCGAAAACCAAGAACAATTACAGAACCAGATACTTAAGGTCAGGAATCGGATACTTGTTGTAAAATTTAAATTTCAATTCCACCTATCAAGAGATTCATTCAAAAACACTGATTCATTCAGTAATGAAACGAGTCAATCTTGAGCGAGTCATTGAATCATTCCATTCATACACTCCATGAGAGTTTAGTTGTCTAATATTTTTCTTCAGAACTGTGAGAGAACTACTACCTCCTTTAAAAAAAAAAAAAAAAATTCAGTTTATCCAGAATCATGCAGCGCTATTTTGCACACAAACAGCTCTTATAAGCCCCGTTCACACTAAGAACAATAACTTTAAAGATAACTATAAAGATAAGGATATTAGCGTCCACACCAGCACACAATATCGTCTGCCGCTTTAATACTCCAGCTCCTTATAGCAGGATTGATTCTGATTGGCTGTCAATGTTTTTATTGTTCAAAAATAGTTCTGTAAAGGCCCATTCACACCAAGAACGATAACTATAAAAATAACGATAAAGATATAGTTGTAAAAATCGTTCTCAATATTAAAGAATAGCAGAGTCCACCACAACACAGAAACGATATCTTTGGAATCACTTGAAGAACGATTTTTATTTTCGGCTGATGAACGATTAAAACATTGACAGCCAATCAGAATCAACCCTGCAGTAATGAGCTGCAGAATTAAAGCGACAGACGCGCGTGCGCTTAGAATTCAGCAGCAATTAAATATTTTGGAAAAACAGAGACAGAATAAATATGTTTGACATCTAAATGTTTGGCTTCATTTTTTGTAATCGCATTGGAACCTAAACTGAGAATCACTAAGAATCAGAATCAGAACACAGGTGAGCGTCTGCCCGCAGGTGTCCGGGAGAGGAACGTGGTGATGTGGATGGACCACCGCGCCGCGGAGCAAGCCTCTCGGATCACGGCCTGCGGACACCGAGTGCTGCGGGGGGTCGGCGGCGTGATGTCGCCCGAGATGCAGCCGCCCAAACTCCTGTGGCTCAAAGAGGTGAGGAGGACAGCGAGCGCCGCAAACACTGACCCTCTCGTGCTTCAATGCTCGGCTTCTCACTCTGTGTTTAGAATCTGCGGGAAACCTGCTGGAGAGAAGCGGCACACTTCTTTGACCTTCCAGACTTTCTGTCCTGGAAAGCGACGGGCTCTTTGTGCAGGTGAGCTTTCATCCAGATCATCCGCAATAAACCAGCGTCCGGGAATAACATCTAGATACAGAAAAAGCTGATGATCAATACATGTCTCAATATTTATGACGCTTTTATCCAAAGTGACTTATAAATGATGAAATATATTTCTTTACAAAGTTGCATGTAGTTATGTGGAAATATTATTATGTATTAATATTAATGTAGTTGCTCTGAAATGATTTAAGAATGGCTTATTTTCTTTTAAATCAGAGTCACTTTAACCTCTTTAGCAAAATAAAATGTCTCATGCAAGACCAGATAATCAAGGCAGTGTTTTTCATGAAAATAATTAAAGTAGAAATGAAACACACTGCTGTTCAAAAGTTTCTGATCGGAAAGATGTTTAATGTATCTTAAAGAGTTTCTTATGCTCATCAAGGCTGTATCTATTTGATCAAAAATACAGAATTATTATTATTTTTAATTTTGTTAAATATTATTTCAATTTAATTTTTGTATTTTCAGCATCATTACTGCAGTCTTCAGTGTCACATGATCTTCAGAAATCATAATAATATACTGATTTGCTGCTCAACAAACATCTCTGATTATTATCAATGTTGAAAACAGTTGTGCTGCACAATATTTTTGGGACCTTTGATACTTTTTCAGGATTCTTTGATAAATCAAAAGTTAAAAAGAACAGTGTTTGTTCAAAATGTAAATTTTTTGTAGAAATGTGTCTCTGCATCAGTGTCTCAGCAATGGATGCTCTGCAGTGAATGGGTGCCGTCAGAATGAGAGTCAATTAAAAACATCACAATAATCCACAGCACTCCAGTCCATCAGTTAACATCTGGAGAAGACAAAAGCTGAAACACATCCAGCATTAAGATGTTTTTAACTCAAATACCATAGAGTCCATAATCCATAATAAGTTTTAGCTCATTTCATTTTTCATTTTTATCATCAGCATGTTTAAACGTGTCCAGTAAAGTGGACATGAATGTTGTAAACCGCGGCGGTGTCTCCTGACGCAGGTCTTTATGTACTCTGGTGTGTAAGTGGACGTATTCTCCATCTGACGGGTGGGACGACTCGTTCTGGAGCGCTATCGGTCTGGAGGACCTGATGGAGAACAGTTACTCCAGAATAGGTATGAGCCAGTCCTGCTGAGCGTGTGTCGATCTGGTTCTGCTGCTGCTGCTGATGATGATGATGATGCTGATGAAGTGTTGTGTTGAAGGCCAGCAGGCGTGTTGTCCAGGGGCTCCAGTGGGTCGAGGTCTGACCGCAGCGGCGGCTGCAGATCTGGGTCTGATTCAGGGCACCGCTGTGGGCGCTTCGCTCATAGACGCTCACGCAGGAGGCTTAGGTGCACAACCACACCCTCATCACACAAACACACATGATGATATATGAACAACAAAACCAGCAGGTTTAAAGCTAAACAAAACCTGTGCTTTTTCATGCACTGGTCAGTTTGGAGTTTTTGGTCTATTTTGCTCCATATCACATCATCTTTCAGAAGAGTGGAGAGAAAATATCCCAAATACAAATGCAAGTGTTTATTTGCATCTGTAGATTTAAATTCCAATTCGTCTTTAAAGTGCCCCTATTATGTATTTCTGAAGATGATCTTTCATGCAGTGTGTAACAGCTGTAAGTGAATGAAAACATCCTGCAAAGTGTTAAATCTGAAAGTGCACCGTGTATAAAGTTACTGTCTCTCAAAAGAAAGAGTCGACTCTGAATCATTGAAACAAGTCATTTTTAAAACCAATCCCAAGCCGTTTCAGATTGAAGTCAACATGAAACATTAGCATATTACCGCCCACTTGTTGGTTTGAATGAAAATGCAAATTCATTCTTTGCCACTAGGTGCCGCTTTTGAAGCGTTAAAAGCTCACAAACACTGCTTTAAATGAAATCCACCAATCACTGCAGATCATCGTCACGCAAAGGAGGGGTTTGGAAAAATGAATCCTTGAGCGAATCGTTTGGGAGTCATTGAGCAAATAAGGTAAAAATAAATGCATATAAGACAATGAAAGTGTTTTTGTCCTTGCATGCTTGTCAACCTGTTGCTGGGGACTCCCAAAACCACAATATGAACCTTTCATAACACATAATAGGGGCACTTTAAAGAGTTTTTTTTCTCTTACAAACACCAAACTTTACAGTTTTATTCCTCTCTGTATTCTGAAGGTTTTTTTTTTTTTGTCTGTTGCTGACAGTATTTTCTGATTTATGGAGGGACAAAAAGAGAAGTCCTAAATCCCTTCTGAAAAACCTTTAACTTGAATATGATGACAAAATCAGACAAGAATTATGAACCAGAATGTTCAGATTTCTGTTCTGGAAATCTATGCAAATTAGTGCATATTTAATTAGGTAAAATAATTAATTAGATTGCCTTATTTGCATATTTCAGCTGTCGAGTGTGTTGTCAGTGATGTCTCTGGTTGTAGGGGTGATCGGCGCAGACGTGACGGGGCATCAGCTGCCCTGTGAGGATCGTCCGGTCTCGTCCCGAATGGCCCTCGTATGCGGCACGTCTTCATGTCACATGGCCGTGAGCGTCGTTCTGATGTGACTCTGTGTTTGTGTGTCAGATGGTGTGATTGTTGAATCTCAGTGTGTGTGTGTGTTGGTCTCTCAGGTCAGCACTCAGCCGCTGTTCGTCCCCGGGGTCTGGGGCCCGTATCTGTCCGCTATGCTGCCCGGACTGTGGCTCAGCGAGGGAGGACAGAGCGCCACGGGACGCCTGGTGAGAGCAGAGCGCTTCACAATCATGAGCGTTTCATTCAGTACCGGAATCATATTTACAAAACAAACCATCTGTATAATATTTACACTGCTGTTCAAAAGTTTGGCATTGCTAAGATTTTTAATGTTTTATAAAGAAGTTTCGGTAACACTTTATTTTAAGGTCTCGTAACTAGTTGCTTATTAGCATGCATATTACTAGAATATTAGCCATTTATTAGTAGTAATTAAGCACTTATTAATGCCTTATTCTACATGCCTAATGCTATCAAATACTTAAATTTAACAAGTACCGCACTAACTATTAATCAACAGCAAATTAGGAATTTATTGAGGGAAAAGTTGCAGTTAATAGTTAATAAGTGTTCCCTATTCTAAAGTGTTACCGAAGTTTCATATGCTAATCAAGGCTGCAATTATTTGATCAAAAATACAAAAGGAACTTTAATATTGTGAAATAGTATTACAGTGTAAAATAATGGTTTCTATTTTAATATACATTAATCTAATCATTACTCCAGTCTTCAGAGTCACATGATCCTTCAGAAATCATAATAATATGCTGATTTATTATCAATGCTGGAAAGTTGCTTAATGCTGCTTAATATTTTTTTGGAGCCTGTGATACAGGATTCTGTGATGAATCAAAAGTTAAAAAGAAGAGTAATTATTTAAAATAGAAATATTTTCTAATGATATTCACTACTATTCAAAAGTTTGGGGTCAGTACATTTTTATTATTTCTTTTTTGAAAGAAATTAATACTTTTATTCAGAAAAGGATGTGTTAAATTGATTTTTTTTTTTTTTTAAATGATAGCAATGACTTAAATTGTAAGAAAAAATGTATATTTTGAATAGATGTTGTTGTTTTTAACTTTTGATTCATCAAAGAATCCTGAAAAAAGTATCACAGGTTTCGAAAAAATATTGAGCAGCACAACTGTTTTCAACATTGATAATAATCATAAATGTTTCATGAGCAGCAAATCAGTATATTAGAATGATTTCTGAAGATCATGTGACACTGAAGACTGGAGTAATGATGCTGAAAATACAGCTGCGCATCACAGAAATAAATCATATTTTAAAATAGAAACCATTGTTTTATATTGTAATCAAATTTGGCAATATTACTGTTTTTCTGTATTTTTGATCAAATAAACGCAGCCTTGCTGAGCCCCAGAGACTTGTTTAAAAGCCTGAAGGGCAGTGTGTGATGTGGCTGTGTTCTCAGCTGGAGCATGTGCTGAAGGGACACGCGGCGTTCAGGCAGCTGGAGGAGCAGGCGGAGCGCAGGTGTGTGTGTGTGTGTGTGTGTGTGTGTGTGTGTGTGTGTGTGTGTGTGTGTGTGTGTGTGTGTGTGTGTGTGTGTGTGTGTGTGTGTGTGTGTGTGTGTGTGTGTGTGTGTCAGTCATCCTCAAGCCTCTCTGATCTCAGTCTGAGTTCCTCCGCTCTGCTCTGTACAGCGGGAAACACGTTTACTCGTCTCTGAACGCTCATCTGGAGAGCATGAGCGCAGACGCAGCGCAGCTGGAGCAGCTGACGACCCGGCTGCACATCTGGCCTGATTTCCACGGCAACCGCTCTCCTCTGGCCGACCAGACGTCCCGCGGCGCGGTGAGCATCATCTCCATCTTCATCATCATCATCATCATCAGTCTGTGGACTAGAGCTGCACGGTTAATCGTTAAAAGATCACGATCTCGATTCAAACACCCACGCCATCTCATTTCTAAATGACAGTGATTCGTCCGAGTCTATTAAACCTTTGACCAAGTCTTACCTGAACATTCAAATCTGCGTCCGCCGCTGACAGTTAGCATACATCTACCATGTTTGGGTAAGAGACAGCTTTTCAACTACAGAGTATTATTTCTGTCTTACTATCATTAATGTTATCACAGAAATATTGGGATGAAAGTTTATAGTTCGGATATAAACATTGTGTGGATTGCATAGTTTCTCCAGTAGATGGAGACAAGTGACTGTTACAAAAAATGTATTTGACATTGAATCATTCATTCAATTGATTCGTTCAAAAACGCTGATTCATCCAGTAATGAAACGGGTGACGTATTTATGAGTCATTGAATCATTCATTTAAACCAATTTTTAGTCATTTTAATATTAAAAGTTGGAGTATTAATTATATTTTAAATACATGTTTAATAATTCATTCAAATTAATTAAACACTTTTAATTAGACTCATCAATAATATTTAGTCACATTATTTAGTTTAGTGCAGGATCGTGGGAGAATCATGATCTCTATTTATATCTCTAAGAGAAAGGAATCATGACTCTGAATTGATCCTGAATCGTGGCGCTGGACTGAGGATCGTGATTCGCCGCTGATCACACGGAGCAGAGCGGGAAGATTAATGAGGAGCGCTGAGATTTAGGGGTGAAACAGCTCTCGGTAAAAACTGAACCATATACCATGCTGCTGTAGAATGGTTTGTTAAGAATAACAACACGTAAAGCAGAGTTGGGCTAGTGTATGTTTCTGTGGATGGATACGCATTCTGTGTGTGCGCTCATCCAAAGCACAAACCCGTGTCTTGGAAATATTGAGTTCTCTTTCACGTCTTGTGCTTGAATGGACAAAATCACACTTGTGAATCTTTGTAAAAATGATGTGAACATGCGGTCTTGGTGAGTATCCCAGCAGACGTAGCCGGCTGGACGTACAGTATCAGTGCACCGGATCTGTTCATTCTCTTAAAGTGACAGCACTTTCTTAATGTAAACCAAACAACAAAACACAAGGATATCACTCACTGCTCTTGATTGAATGACTTTTGTAACTTTAATATGGAGTAATCTTTAATTTATACAGGCAAATATGCTATGTTATAGCTACTCAGTTTCTGGTGTCTGTTCTTCGTACCTCGCTTAATATATCTGAGATGATTTGAAAGATGCCGGATCTTCTAATCCTGATAACTGATCTCCGGCTAATTTGGTTCTCCGATTGAATTTTCGTATTAGATTAAAATATCTGGATTAAGTTGTCTAAGATTACTGCACGCTCCCGTGTTCCTCTAAAAGGGCAGCTGTATCGATACTCGAAACCACGATCAGCAGTGCAGTGATTGGCTGGCGGCACGACAGCAACGTAATGACATCATATCATTAAAAAAGACACCTGACGAAAAACCTGACACATTTCTGGACTTTTATAAGGAAACAGCAAAGCGAAGAAAACTACATAAATGTTATAATAGATAAATGAAATGTGCAGTTTTTCTTTTTTTTTTTTTTTTTTTTTTTTTTACATGATTTCCAATTATTTATATTCACGATTTCTAGTATTTGTACAGGCTTTATATTTTTATGTAGTAATTAGCAATTCATTTAATTTTTATTTTTGAAGCAGATTTGTTATGTGACAGCATTAAAGTTTTTTAAAGGTCAAGATGAAGTCATCTGCATCTCTGCGCTCCATGAAGCCCCTCCCATAATATCTGTCATCACTCAGATTAATGCACGACTCAGATTAACTGTACAGCATGTGTGCAAGACTCCAATACAGTTATAAAGTAATTATTTCATCACTAATAACTCTTTCAATGAGTAAAACTGGCTGGGTCTGTAGTATTATAGACTACACAACATTATTATATTATTTTTCAATACATTTTTGAATTATTATTATATTAAATTATTGTCCCTGGATCAGTAGGGTACTCTAGTTATAAAGTAGCGGTGGCTGGGACAGATTTTAAGTATCAGTTCTGCTTAAAAAGATGCGATCTAATCCTGTTTACATGAAATAAGCTGCTCCTGAGCACGTTTAACCTGACGAACCTGTTGCTATGACAACAACTCCAGAATGAGCTTCGAAGAATTAACCAAACAATCCAAGATCAAGCCAAATCATCAACCATCAAATCCAGCTAACTGAGTTAGCGATGTACGAAGAACAGACCCCCGTACCTAAAAACCAATGTTAGACCTACCTAAAACACCTGTACAAGTGCTGTTTATTTTATTTGTATCTTTGTTCTATTGTATTTATTTGTTCTGTTGCTTGTAGTTAGATTATTTGTTCTTATTATGTTTACTTTTATCTTACTTTCTCATGACGAAAACCGTGACTCTAAACCTGTGATACAAACCAAACCGAGTAACTTGAACCGTTCGTTACACCCCTCGTGAGATTGATGTGACATTATTGATCAGGACAATTAAACACAAATTAAAGGGCGTTTCTATGTGGTTGCTAGGGTGTTCTCTGTGGTTTTTAGGGTGTTGTTATGATGATGATGAGAATGGGAAAAATCCCTCCAAATAAACATTTGTTTACATGACAGTAATTTTTAAGTTTAATGGGTAATATCATGGTAATGTCATAGAAAGAACTCATTTTATTTGTGAATTATAAATTCTTCGTTTTTGAGGTGGTAATTTTGGTGGTGAAGATCTTTTTATGTTTTAAAACTAATTTCTGAAATGGTTCATAGTAGTTTGATGGTGTTTTCTGGTGTGTTTGTGCAGGTTGTGGGTCTCACTTTATCTCAGACGCTGGATGATCTGGCTCTGCTGTACCTCGCAACTCTTCAGGCCATCGCTGTAACACACACACACACACACACACACACACACACATGTTGTGTTTAATAGACATAATGGTTTTTATACTGTACTTACTGTATGTGCTATTGTCCTACACCTAAACCTACCCCTTACAGGAGACTTTCTGCATTTTTAGATCTTCAAAAAACACCATTTAGTATGTTTTTTTTTTTTTTTTTTTTTTAACCCTTTTGGTTTACAGGGACGTAGGACATGTCCTCATAAACCATGTTTACATTATAGTACCCATGTCATTATACACATTTGTGTCCTCGTAAACCATACCAGTACACACACACACACACGTATCTGACGTGGATGATCTTTTAAGAAAACATGCATGTCTTCCAGTGTTAATATGAATGTGTTTCTGTTGTGAGAAGCTTGGCACCAGACACATCATAGACGCCATGAGAGCGGCAGGACATGACATCACAACCCTCTTCCTGTGTGGAGGACTGAGCAAAAACGCTCTGTTTGTGCAGACGCACGCCAACACTACAGGTGACTGCATTACTGACCATCACACACCGCAGATCATCAACACATCACTAACATGATGAACACGCAGCACTGTGTGTGTTTGTGGTTAGTTAGTGCATGCTGTGGGTAGCTAATGTGATTGTCTACACCGGTGTGATCTGTGAGAAATTACTAAACACATCCACTAAAAATGTATAGTTAATTTTTGTACATAGTAGTATTTTGATTGCACTACCTTTATTCTGTGCTGACTTAAATGTAATAGAAATGGTTGCATGTTTAAATATTGATATCTAGACATATTTTTCTGAAGAAAATGTCAGTGGTGTTTGCCCAGCAATAGGCAGTTGCTATGTTGTTCTGGGTGGTTGCTAGGGTGTTGTGTGTCACCAAACAGTCAGATGAAGAGAAGTGAGTGATCCTGCAGATTCGGACACACACACAAACACAGACGCTCGTTCTCTCAGTTCTGCACTCATTAAAGGGATAGTTCACCCAAAAATGAAAATTCTGTCATTAATTACTCACCCTCGTGTCATTTTAAACGCGTAACTAAACCCCTTTGTTCATCTTCGGAACATAAATTAAGATATTTTTGATGCATTCTGAGAGCTCTCTGATCCTCCATAGACAGCTATGTAATTAACACGATCAACGTCCAGAAAAGTAGCAAGGAGTTAAAATAAACCATGTGACATCAGTGGTTCAACCGTCATGTACATACGCTGTTTACGTTGTTTATGCTTTGATCTGAACGTAAACAGCGTATCCACTTGGTGCTGCTGACACAGAACAGCATAAACTGTTTGGATTCAGTGGATACTCTCCAAAATGGCGCTATAGGGTGACGTGGAGGAGATGAATTGTTGAATAAAGTCATTATTTTTGTTTTCTTTGCTTACAAAAAGTATTCTCGTAGCTTCGTAAAATTGCAGTTGAACCCTTGATGTCACATGGACTATTTTAACGATGTCCTTGCTACGTTTCTGGACGTTGATCGTGTTATTACATAGCTGTCTATGGAAGGTCAGAGAGCTCTCAGAATGCATCAAAAATATCTTAATTTGTGTTCCGAAGGTCTGACGAGTTTAGAACGACATGAGGGTGAGTAATTAATGACTGAATTTTCATTTTTGGGTGAACTATCCCTTTAAATGTGTGTATGAATTATTATTTTTTTTAAATCATGTGTGTTGAGGTCTGCCAGTGGTTCTGCCAGAGGAGCGAGAGGCTGTGCTGCTGGGAGCTGCTGTGATCGGAGCCTGTGCTTCATCAGACTGCAGCTCCATACAGGTACAGACAGCACTCACTATACTCACTATACTCACTATATACGCACTCACCATACTCATTAAATACACACTCACTATACTCATTATATACGCACTCACTACATACGCACTCACTATACTCATTAAATACGCACTCACTATACTCATTATATACGCACTCACTACATACGCACTCACCATACTCATTATATACGCACTCACCATACTCATTATATACGCACTCACTATACTCATTATATATGCACTCACTACATACGCACTCACTATACTCATTATATACGCACTCACTACATATACACTCACTATACTCATTAAATACACACTCACTATACTCATTATATACGCACTCACTACATATACACTCACTATACTCATTAAATACACACTCACTATACTCATTAAATACACACTCACTATACTCCTTATATACGCACTCACTATACTCATATACGCACCATACTCATTAAATACGCACTCACGATACTCATTATATACACACTCACCATACTCATTAAATACACACTCACTATACTCATTATATACGCACTCACTACATACGCACTCACTATACTCATTAAATACGCACTCACTATACTCATTATATACGCACTCACTACATACGCACTCACCATACTCATTATATACGCACTCACTATACTCATATACGCACCATACTCATTAAATACGCACTCACGATACTCATTATATACACACTCACTATACTCATTATATACGCACTCACCATACTCATTATATACGCACTCACTATACTCATTATATACGCACTCATTATATACGCACTCACTACATACGCACTCACTATACTCACTACATACGCACTCACTATAATCACTATATACGCACTCACTATACTCATTATATACGCACTCACTATACTCATTATATACGCACTCACTATACTCATTATATACACACTCACTATACTCACTACATACGCACTCATTATATACGCACTCACTATAATCACTATATACACACTCACTATACTCGCACATACTCAAGTTAAAACTATTTGAAAATCTGCAATCTGAGGGTGCAAAAAAAAAAATCAAGATATTGTGAAAATCACCTTTAAAGTTGTAAAGGTGGGGTATAGATATGACTGAATTCACGACAAATGCAACAAAATTAATGCATTTTGTCACATAGAAAAGCACTTGAAAAGCATTGATTTTGAGCTAGACTGCTGAAAAACTACTGCTAATAAATTCGGTGGTCATTTCACCTTCATCTCTTTCCAAACCCGTATGACTAACTTTCATCTGTTGAACACAAAAGAAGATTTTGTAGAATGTTACCAAACCATTTTGGTTACCCTTGATTTCTACTGTATGGACAAAAATTTCTTGAATTTCTCAAATTATGTTCCACAGAAGAAAGAAATTCATACAGGTTTGGATTAACATGATGTTGAGTAAATGATGACAATTTTCATTTTTGGGTGAATCTCCATTTAAGAACTTCATTATTTGTAAATAATAAACACCTAATTTATATAAGACACTGATTAATCAGGCCCTTATTGAATTAACATTTTACTTAAATCAAAATTCATTAGAACTAAACATCTAAAAAGAAATACGTCCTTGCTTATAATTCAGAGTTTAGCTGACTTGCATTAGTAGGATGGTGGTCACAAGAAGTAAGTAAGAAGTGGCTTTTAAAATAAGTAATAAGTAATAATAAACTATAAAATTTGTAGTTAAAAAAAAAAAACTAAACATGAAGAAACTACAAAACACCTTCTACAAAATTAAAATATTCCACAATGTAATAACAGTAACATTTATAATAAATACATTTCTGCCAACACTTAAATTACTATGGTGCTGATGGTGACAAGCCTGTTGGTGTTTTCCAATATACATCATTGTCGTGGCTGTTTTCAGCATCACTACAGAACCTTTAATGTTCTCATATCACACGACTGTGTAACAATGAATGGATCAAGCGAGTTGAACGGATGCATCGGGGAGCGCTGCTTCATGCTTTTGGAGTATTTGCTTTATGCGGTTTCGCATGCACTGTAATTAAAAAACAGAGCCTAATATTGGGGAGCTCTCTCTCGTTTCGGTGATCGGCTCACTACTTGAATGGAATGTTCCGGTGCCCCCGATGGTCAGGCGATCGGGGGCCCCCCAGACCTCTGGGCCCTATGCACTCTGTCACCCTTTTCCCCCCACTAGCGACGCCCCTGATTGCTACAAATATACCTGTCCTACTTATGACTGCTTTTGTGCTCCAGGGTCACATATAGTAAGTCGATAGTACTCTACCACTTACACTGCTACCAAATTAATACAAAAATGTTTTAAATGATATAATGATGGCAGTCTTTCTGAACAGAATATTGTCATCATTATTATTATCAAGTGTTGCTGTTAACTAGCTAAAAAACAAAAACATTAACTCAGGGCTCAACACTAAGGATTGGTGATCAGGCCAGTAGATCAGATATTTACATTCACTGCCCCCCTAAATAAATAAATAAAGGGTAACACTTTAGAATAGGGAACACTAAATTCACTATTAACTATGACTTTTCTCTCAATAAATTCCTAATTTGCTGCTTATTAATAGTTGGTAAGTTAGTTGTTAAGTTCAGGTATTGGGTAGGATTAGGGATGTAGAATAAGACATTAATATATGCTTAATTACTACTAATAAATGGCTAATATTCCAGTAATATGCATGCTAATAAGCAACTAGTTAAGAGATCCTAAAATAAAGTGTTACCAAATAAAGTTATTGCTTTCATTGTTTTTGACTCATGTAACCTTACAATACCAACATTTCAGATGCCATCACTTAAAGACCTCATGCACAGATCCATCATATTGACATACATCCAATATTTTCTTAAATGTTTACGGTCACTTAAGACATAACCGACCGTGTTTACATGGATACTGGCATTTTGACATACTTTTGTTTCTATTTGCATGAATTTATTTACATGAAAATGCCAAAGAGAACTCATTCCTGTACTTACAGACAGACTGAAGTTCCCTAAAAAAGGTCTGTAACTGAATTCATCATCAGTTCAGCTGCACTGACAGTCGGATCTGAATTAATCTGAATAATGATGCTGTTTTCTTCTGAACAGCTGAAATTGATGAGTTTTACATTTAACTGTTGTTTTCCTATGTATTTCTGTAAAGCTGTATTATATAAAGCGCTATAGAAATAAATGTGACTTGACTTGACACAGGAACATTCTGGTGTGTTTCTAGGAAGCAATGAGGAGGATGAGCAGAATCGGGCGTGTTGTCAGACCAAACCCTGAACTAGAGAGGTGCGATTCAGTGATGTTTCTCATAATATAGTATTAATCCATGAGTAGCTGAGATTTTATTCTGTGTCAGAACCGATACACTCATTTCTCAGGATTCGTGTGCATCTGTACCTGCACTAGTAATAATGAATGTTTGCCTGTGTGAAGCTTCTACAGGAGGAAGTACGCTGTGTTTCTGCGTCTTTATGATCATCAGAAGGAGTGTGATGCGCTGATGGAGGCTGAAGCAGTTTGACACACAGACGCTGTTTTCTGACGGTCAGATTAAACGCTGAGATCCTTGAGGTGAAGATGACCATAACAACACTGGATTTTCATTCATCTGTGCTTTTACTGAGCACACAAACTACACAAAATACTGAGAAATACAGCCTTTTACACCTAAATATCACCAGGAAAAATCTGTTAAACCACTTCAGCTAAAAGTGTTTGACCACAGCTTCTCACGAGAGGAACCACATGCAAAACAAGCCTTTTATTAAAGATCAGTTTAGCATGATTTATTTGTGTGTTTTAAAAACTAAGCATGATTTCACAAATGAAATACACGACATTGAAATTTGATACTTTATTCTGAGAGTTATTTTGGAATAAATGTAAGTAAATATATATATATATATATATATATATATATATATATATATATATATATATATATATATATATATATATATATATTTACTTGATATATATACTTAGTTTTAATAAATCATTTATTACTTTGAAAATGTAAAAATTCAAATTAGAATTGTTTTGTTTTTTGAAAAATGTAGGTAATATTTGTTAAACCTGGAAAATGTGTTGTCATTAAAGGGTCAGTTCACTCAAAAACGAACATTTGCTGTTAATTTATTCATCCTCAGATCATCCAAGATGTAGATGGCTTTTTTCTTCAGTAGAGCAGTACAGAAGGGTATTGCACTTTGTACTTTTGTCCACTGCAGTGTCTTGTTTTTCTCGGCACAGTGTGGGTCTGCCTGGTGGGTTGGTGGCGGGTATGTCTCCAGTCTGTTTAGCTGAAACCATAATTATTGGTGATTCATACAATGTAAGTCAGCAGCTGCTGGTATTTTGAGAGTCAAAAAAACATAGAGTGGAACACAAAATTAGTTTCTTGCACTGACCAATCGTTTCACTTCATAAGACCTCAATATATCATCAGGAGCCACGGGGACTCATTTTGTGCTCCTTGATATGCTTTTTTTTATTCTCAAAAATGGGAAGCCGAGGAACAAGAAGGTCACCTACGTCTTGGATGGCCTGAGGGTGACTAAATTAACAGCAAATGTTGATTTTTGGGTGAACTATCTCTTTAAGTCTATTTGGAATGCTAATTTACAGTGGATTAAAATAAAGCATTAAAAAATGAAGCTGTGAGGACTTTGCCTCCTGATTTCCGCTCATCGCTGGTGTTTTTACAGACGGCTCGTCTCCAGTTCTCCGTCTGTAGTTCACTGCTGCTGTGTGTTGGGTTGTGGTGTGTAGCGCAGGTATTTCTTCCCAGACGGCAGGTCTTTGGTGTAGACTCCAGCGGGGAAGAGTGCCGCGGCCTCCGTCTCAGGGATGCTGGGAGGCACCATCACACTGTTTCCAGGCTTCAGAGCAGATCCACACACATTACACACAGACAGAAGAATCAACACCGCTCTCATCAAACTCCAAACAGATGGTCCTCACCCTCCAGTCCACAGGCGTAGCCACACGGTTGTGCGCCGTTAACTGTAACGAGTCAATGACACGCAGAATCTCGTCAAAGTTTCGTCCTGTTGTTGCAGGATAGAGAATGGAGAGCTTTAACTTCTTATCCGGGCCGATCACAAACACCTGAGTGAAGAATACACACGTTCAGAGCTCATTCAATGCAAGTTTATTGAATTGTATCAAACTTTTACAGAATGTAATGTTTATGTATTTTTAAAGTGTCAATAATTAAAAATATTAAGTCATCTATTCTATTTAAAATAGAGTTTTGACACTTCAGATGAATAATTTAAAAGTTGATAGAAAAACCAGAATCCCAGTAAAAGAGATTAATCTGAAAGGTAAAATTATTCTATGCCTGCATACAGGCATGTAAATATTTTACATATTTAACTGCCCATATTTTGATTGAAGATATGTCATATGGACATAACATGAATAGAAATGTAATGATTTTACTCAGTTAACCTTTTTTAAGGTTTTAATGAAGCAAAGATGTCTGAAATGTACATCTAATTCATGGAAATATTAAATAATTACAATACGTATTGGTAACACTTTATTTCGATAGTCCACTTTAGACATTCTACTAATGGTGATGACATGTAGTTGCAAAGTTACCTATAGTTAATAGAATATCTAAAGTGGATTATCAAAATAAAGTGTTACCTAAGTATTAAATGTAAAAATAACACTAGTAACAACATGCCACTTAAGGGCTTCTGTGCCAATTCTAGCGGCCCATCTTACCCCAAGGGTCTAATTTTATCTTTTTACTTCAAATTACAAACTATATTTTTTATTCCACAAATCTAAAAACATCGATGTGTCCACAGATCCCTCATTAACAGAAAGACACAAAAAAAACCCATTGATATCTAACATACAATATGTCACTATTTTCCACAAATCTCACAAATGTTGATATTCAGATGAAATTAAAAATAGCATAAACATTCATCAAAAGTGCTGAGATGAGATTTTGCTGTCTGAGTTGTCAAGGTGAGGAAGAAAACCTTATCATGTCTTACCCTAATTAGTTTGATCTCCTGATCTGGACAAACATGTTCTTTAAATGCTCACGTTCACTGACCCCGTGTTGAAAAAAAAAAAAAAACTCTTTCCACACTAATTTACCCCTATTTCAAACCCGTATTGATGAATTCTGCGCTTACACATCTCGCGGTGAGAGGCATCCCGCTGCGGTCCTTCTCCTCTGGGTCCAGCATGCCCAGTCTCTCCACCAGCTCCCGCCGGTCATCCGCTATGATGGGGAAGGGAAACTGGCTCCCAGGCTCTGCGTTATTGTAAGCCATGATGTCCTGAAATCAGCCGTTGAGACTCGTTACCAGCTGATCAACAGAAGCACACACTTCAGACTGACAGAGGCAAACCTTGCTCCAGCCGTGATGCTCCTCCAGGCTGTCGACGGAGAGCGCCATCAGCTTCACGTTACGCTTGATGAACTCAGGACTGAGCTGAGCGGCTCTGCCGAGTTCAGTGGTGCAGACGGGAGTGAAGTCTCGAGGATGAGAGAACAGGACGCCCCAGCTGATGGAGAAACACGCTTCACTCATGGAGTCACAATAACAGATGTTTCTGTGCTTTAAATGTTTCAGAATCCTACAACTAGTGGAGCAGTCAAGACCACATAAACCGAGACCACATCAAGACCAGACCAGAGTGTGTCGAGACCAAAGTAAGCCGAGTCGAGACCAGAGGCCTCATTTATAAAATGTTGCGCAGAAACCATCCTAAAATTGATCTTACAATCATCTCTCAAATATGCGTACGTGTGATTCATAGAACGAGTGTATGCACAGAAAACACACGCATGCGTCTCTTTCAGATGTGAAATGTATGAATCGCGTGATCTTGAACTTGAACGCAAGTCAGCTCTCTGCTTTTAAACGACTCCTGATTAATGTCATTAACATATAAAAGATCACCAGTCATCATCCAAATCCTTTAATTTAGAACAGCGAGCTGCAAGAACAGCTTACATCTCCAAAAACCTGCATTACTCCAATAAGAATAAGTACACATCTGCTCAGACCCTGACGTGACGCTAAGCACTTTTCCACGTCAAAGACAGTTTTTACAGATATGAGCGCTGATGTGGATTTAAGCGCACGCACACTCTACAATCAAATCTGAGCGTACACACGCTTTATTAATGAAGCCCCAGCACTCCAAAAATGGTCTGGAGACCGATCTCGAGTTCAACATTACCTACAAACCTCTGTTAACTTATAAAGGGCCGTTAATAATTATATGTCCGTGTTTTCAGTTGGGTCCTTCGGTGTTTAATTGTTTTTTGTTTATATGTATTTATTTATTTGGAGGAAATGAGAGTGTGAAACGTCTCTGTTACGTATGTAACCCTCGTTCCCTGAAGGAGGGAATGGAGACGTAACGTCAGTGTGACTGACTAATGGGATCTCGCTCGAGAGCCCAATCACCTTCGAGTGTTAACAAAACAAGTCAATGACAGTTGGCGTGCGTGTTTCTCCATGTGCACCCCGCCCCGCAGTGTGGGTATAAAAGGAGAGGAGCCGAGACTGTGTGCCTCGGCCGTACAGGGGAGGTACAGCAACTGTGGCGATGGGACATTACATCTTCATTCCCTCCTTCAGGGAACGAGGGTTACATACGTAACCGAGACGTTCCCTATCAGTCAGTCACGTTTGACGTAACATCAGTGTGACTGACTAATGGGATCCCTTGGAAAACGCCACTATTGCTGGCCTCTTCCAGTGCCCTGCGGAAGCTGGCAAGTCCCCACACCAGTTGGGACGGAAGATAGGACAAGGCTTAGGCAGAGATGACAGCCACTGATGTTCCCTACATTGGATATGGATAACACTGGGAAAGCGTACTCCAAGCGCCAATGCCCAAGAAGAAGCAACACCTCTCGTAGAGTGTGCTCTTACTCCGAGGGGGCACGGCAAGCGTCGAGCCTGGTAAGCTAGGACTATAGCCTCCACTATCCAGTGGGCAAGTCTTTGTTTGGAGACAGCCTTTTCCTTCTGCTGTCCTCCAAAGCAGACAAAGAGCTGGTCTGAGGTCCTGAAACTCTGCGTGTGGTCCGCGTAAACGCGCAAGGCACGGACGGGACAGAGCAGAGCAATGGCTGGGCAGCGCTTGCAAGTACACCACCTGATCCCTAAAGGGTGTGGTGGAAACTTTGGGCACATATCCAGGCCGGGGTCTCAGGACAACGTGAGAGTTACCCGGTCCGAATTCTAGGCACAAATCGCCAACCGAAACTGCCTGCAGGTCCCCTACCCTCTTGGCCAATGCTGTGAGGAGCGCTGTCTTCAACGACAGAAACTTAAGCTCTACTGACTGCAGAGGCTCGAAAGGCTCCTCCTTCAAGGCTGTCAGAACCGAGAGGAGATCCCAAGAGGGTACCAGATGAGGGCGCGGAGGATTTAACCTCCTCGCCCCTCTGAGGAACCTCATGACCGAGTCGTGCTTCCCGGCAGACTTACCGTCTGTTGCATCGTGATGTGCGGCAATAGCGGCAACATACACTTTGAGGGTGGAGGGCCTTCGCTCCATCCCATCTTGCAGGAAGGATAGCACGACCCTGATCGGGCATCTCCGGGGTCTTCCCGGCGGAAAGAGCACCAATCGACGAACAGGTTCCACTTCAGCCTGTAAGCGTGTCTTGTAGACGGGGCTCTAGCTGAAGTGATGGTGTTTACTACCGCTGGAGGTAGCCCACCTAGAACCTCCGTGTCCCGTCCAGGGACCACACATGGAGATTCCACAAGTCTGGACGTGGGTGCCAGAGGGTGCCCCCTTTCTGTGAAAGGAGATCCCTCCTCAGAGGAATTTGCCAAGGAGGAGCTGTCGCGAGAACCAAGTCCGATTGGGCCAGTAAGGCGCCACCAAGAGGACCTGATCCTTGTCCTCCCTGACCTTGCACAGTGTCTGTGCGAGAAGGCTCACTGGGAAGCATATTTGCGTAGGCCCGGAGGCCAGCTGTATGCCAGCGTGTCCGAGCCGAGGGTCCCCCCGGACAGGGAGTAAAACATCTGGCAATGGGAAGTGTCTGGGGAGGCAAACAGGTCTACCTGAGCGTCCCCGAGGTGTCTCCAAATCAGCTGGACTGTCTCGGGGTGGAGTCGCCATTCTCCCGGAAGAGCAGGCTGATGCGAGAACTCGTCGGCTGCACGATTGAGCTCGCCTGGGACATGAACAGTGTGAAGCAACCTCAGATGCTTCTGACTCCAAAGGAGGAGATGGCGGGCGAGTTGCGACAGGAGTGTAGACCACCCTTGTGTTTGATGTACGCAACGGTCGCAGTGTTGTCCGTACGGATCAGTACATGCTTGTCGTGTAGCAGCGATTTGAAGCAGCGCAGAGCAAGCCATACCGCTAGCAACTCGAGGCAGTTGATATTCCACTGCAGTTGGGGCCCTGTCCAGAGCCCCGCAGCTGTGTGCCTGTTGTACATGACACCCCAGCCCATGGCAGAGGCATCTGTTGATACAACAACATGCCTGGACACTTGCACTAGGGGCACTCCTGCCCGAAGAAAGGCAAGGTCCGACCACAGCCTGAAGGTCTGACGGCAGGACAGGGTGACAGAGACCCGGTACATGCCGCGTCGCCATGCCTGTCTCGGGACTCGGCCGTGAGGCCAACGCTGAAGTAGTCTCATATGAAGCAACCCGAGCAGCGTGACAACGGCTGCGGATGCCATATGCCCCAGGAGACTCTGAAACTGTTTCAGTGGAACCCCCTCTTGCGGGCAATTCAGCATCGACTGAGCACGCTCTACTGAGAGACGTGCTGTGAGATTGACCAAATCCAACTCCATACCGAGAAAATAGATCCTCTGCACAGGGGAGAGTTTGCTCTTTTCCCAGCTGACCCAAAACCCCAACCGGCTGAGGTGACTGAGCCCCTTGTCCCTGTGTTCACACAACAGTGCTCGAGACTGTGCCAGTATGAGCCAGTCATTGAGGTAGTTGAGAACGCAAATGCCTGCTTCCCTTAATGGAACAAGGGCTGCCTCCATGACCTTGATGAAGACACAAGGCGACAGGGATAGCCCGAAGGGGAGGACCTTGTACTGATATGCTCGCCCTTCGAACACAAAACGGAGAAACGGTCTGTGTTGAGGGAGGATCGAGACATGAAAGTATGTGTCCTTCAGGTCGATCGCTGCGAACCAGTCAGGTGGACAGATGCATTGAAAAATGCGTTTCTGCGTCAACATCTTGAACGGGAGATTGTGAAGGGCCCGGTTCAGAACATGCAGGTCCAAGATTGGTCGTAACCCACCGTCTTTCTTGGGTATGATGTAGGGGCTGTAGAACCCTGACTTCATCTCGGCTGGAGGGACTGGCTCTATCGCGTCCTTCGCCAGCAGGACCGCGAGTTCTGTACGCAAGACAGGAGCATCTTTGTTCAACACAGGGGTGAACCGAACGCCCCTGAACTTGGGAGGACACCAGGCTAACTGAATCGCATAGCTGAGTCTGATGGTTCTCAGGAGATGGCCTGGGGAGCGCTAGCCAGGACCCCAGAGACCATACAATTGGGACCAGGGAGCCACCGACGTACCTGCGGTGGGGCAGCAAAGTGGAGCACAGGGACCCGACTCGGACCCCACTCGTCCCAGAGTGGGGTCTGAGTGTACGGTGCGACATTTACCTGGCTCCACAGTTGGGCAGGGGGCGCGGGAGAAGGCATCGTGTCGGGTCCTCGGACCGGACCCTGCTGCCCGCAGGTGAAAAGAGAGGGTGATGGGGTTGTCTCGTGCACCGCCATCCTGGTCCTCTTGGGACCCAGAGAAAAAGGAAACTGCTCTTTCTTTGAGGTTTTGGGTACCACTGGCTGGGGAGACAGTGGCGGAACAAGACAAAAAGGGAACAAAAGGTTCTCCACCCGGCCCTCCTCCAGGGGAAAGAGTGGTGCGGTCTCCATCTCCTGAAGTGCAGGATCCAGAGAATCCGGGTCAGGGACGGCGCTTGCCCTGGCGCCTCACGGGCTTGGCAGGTGCGGAGACGGGCTGTGCCGCTTTCCTGCAGCCAGCTCCACGCTGCGGCCGGTGCTGGGGCCGAGCTGGAGCGGAGGTGGAGGCCGCAGGAGGGCACTCTCGGCGACGAGCAGATGGAGGGGCTGCAGCTGGCGGCTGGGTGGAGACAGCAGCAGACCGCCAGGGCAGGATATGACGAAACACCTCCGTCTGCTTCTGTGCGGCAGAGAACTGTTGGGCAAAGCCCTCCACCGCCTTGCCGAATAGGCCGGCCTGGGAGATCGGGGATTCCAAGAAGTGATGATTGTCAGTCTCCCTCATATCCGCCAAGGTCAGCCATAGGTGGCGCTCCTGGACCACCAATGTGGACATCGTCTGACCCAGGCCCCGCGCCGTGACTTTCGTCGCCCTTAGGTCCGTCGCAGTTCCTGCAGCACACCTGGGTCAGCACCATCCTCGTGCAACTGCTTCAACGCCTTGGCCTGGTGGACTTGCAGGAGGGCCATGGCGTGCAGGGCGGAAGTGGCCTGTCCAGCAGCACTGTAAGCCTTGGCCGTCAGAGCGGACGAGAACTTACAGGCCCTGGACGGAAGGCGTGGATTACCCCTCCAGGTGGCAGCGCTGTGCGGGCAGAGCTGCATGGCAATAGTGCGCTCGACTGGGGGGATCTCCACATACCCTTGCCCCCCCCTGTTTGACGAGGAGATATCTGGAGCGCAGTATTGTGATGGTCATGTTCCCACAATGAGAACATGACTCATCCACGAGCACTGCTCCAGCGTGCTGAAAGCCCAAGCACGAGACACAGCGATCGTGACCGTCAGGAAACAACCACATCCAGAAACACACGAGTGGGAAGCCATCTTTAAAAAGACGCCCGTCGCTCGTGGAGCTCTTTTAGATATTGCTTTTTTAGAAAATAAAGTGTTGAAGCGCCCAGGAGAGGTCGCTGCATGACCGCAGTTTGACGAGCTGCAGCGCGCCGTCCAACCCGGAAGAAGCAGCAGCACTGGGCCGGCAACCCCCACTGATGCGCCGTCACACCAACACTCAAATGCTGTCTCGTAGACACTCGCGGAGATTCAGTCTTTTTAGAAGGCTCAGCTCTGAAGCAAAAAGCTGAAACTGTCATTGGCTTGTTTTGTTAAGACTCGAAGGTGATTGGGCTCTCGGGCGAGATCCCATTAGTCAGTCACACTGACGTTACGTCGAACGTGACTGACTGATAGGGAACTTACAGTATTGTTCAAAATAATAGCAGTACAATGTGACTAACCAGAATAATCAAGGTTTTTAGTATATTTTTTATTGCTACGTGGCAAACAAGTTACCAGTAGGTGCAGTAGATTCTCAGAAAACAAACAAGACCCAGCATTCATGATATGAACCCTCTTAAGGCTGTGCAATTGGGCAATTAGTTGAAAGGGGTGTGTTCAAAAAAATAGCAGTGTGGCATTCAATCACTGAGGTCATCAATTTTGTGAAGAAACAGGTGTGAATCAGGTGGCCCCTATTTAAGGATGAAGCCAGCACTTGCTAAACATGCATTTGAAAGCCTGAGGAAAATGGGTCGTTCAAGACATTGTTCAGAAGAACAGCGTACTTTGATTAAAAAGTTGGTTGGAGAGGGGAAAACCTATAAAGAGGTGCAAAAACTTATAGGCTGTTCAGCTAAAATGATCTCCAATGCCTTAAAATGGAGAGCAAAACCAGAGAAACATGGAAGAAAACGGAAGACAACCATCAAAATGGATCGAAGAATAACCAGAATGGCAAAGGCTCAGCCAATGATCACCTCCAGGATGATCAAAGACAGTCTGGAGTTACCTGTAAGTACTGTGACAGTTAGAAGACGTCTGTGTGAAGCTAATCTATTTTCAAGAATCCCCCGCAAAGTCCCTCTGTTAAAAAAAAGGCATGTGCAGAAGAGGTTACAATTTGCCAAAGAACACATCAACTGGCCTAAAGAGAAATGGAGGAACATTTTGTGGACTGATGAGAGTAAAATTGTTCTTTTTGGGTCCAAGGGCCACAGGCAGTTTGTGAGACGACCCCCAAACTCTGAATTCAAGCCACAGTACACAGTGAAGACAGTGAAGCATGGTGGTGCAAGCATCATGATATGGGCATGTTTCTCCTACTATGGTGTTGGGCCTATTTATCGCATACCAGGGATCATGGATCAGTTTGCATATGTTAAAATACTTGAAGAGGTCATGTTGCCCTACGCTGAAGAGGACATGCCCTTGAAATGGTTGTTTCAACAAGACAATGAGCCCAAACACACTAGTAAACGAGCAAAGTCTTGGTTCCAAACCAACAAAATTAATGTTATGGAGTGGCCAGCCCAATCTCCGGACCTTAATCCAATCGAGAACTTGTGGGGTGATATCAAAAATGCTGTTTCTGAAGCAAAACCAAGAAATGTGAATGAATTGTGGAATGTTGTTAAAGAATCATGGAATCATGGGATTGCTAAATCCTAGAAACAAAAACATTTGTACAAAATAGTTTTGAGTTTGTACAGTCAAAGGCAGACACTGCTATTTTTTTTAACACACCCCTTTCAACTAATTGCCCAATTGCACAGCCTTAAGAGCGTGCGTATCATGAATGCTGGGTCTTGTTTGTTTTCTGAGAATCTACTGCACCTACTGGTAACTTGTTTGCCACGTAGCAATAAAAAATATACTAAAAACCTTGATTATTCTGGTTAGTCACATTGTACTGCTATTATTTTGAACAGTACTGTATATTTGTTGTAGTTTCAATTCACCACTATAGAGGTTTACCAGCTCTGACAACTAACGGACCACAGAAAATGAGACAAGGGTCAATATTCTCCATTTGCTGAAGACATTTTATCAGTGAATTTGAGTGTTTTGATGGCCAGAGGTGCTCAGAAATTCAATAACTGATCCAAGGTCATTGATTGGTTGGTAAAAGATTCTCTGAATGTCAGGCTGAATCAGAGATGAATGTGAACACTGGCAAACAGACAGAAAAACCTCAAAAGCACAGATCATTCAGTTTCTCGGCGATGGTCGATGATTGAGTGATGGTCTGACCCGGTAACTGTAGTAAAGAGCAGCGTTACAGTGAGGAGCCGCTTCATTTACTGTCAAACCTCTCCATCACTGCAGCACATTCAATAAAAGGTTCTGCACGACTGAAATCACTGAACACTCGTCATCTGTGCTGCTCAGACACACTTGTGATTTATTAACTGTTTTTCCTCTTGGAGATGAAAAAATGGCCACACAATGTCAAAAATGTCAGGTTTTACTATCCTTGTGGGGACATTTAGTCCAGAGCCAGTGTTGGGGTAACACATTACAAGTAACGCGAGTTACGAAATCATATTACTTTTTCAAGTAACTAGTAAAGTAATGCATTACCTTTAATTTACAAGAAAATATCTTTATTTTTCAGGTAAGTTACAGCAGTTACTGTGTTTCTCATGTATTGACGGACAGCTCTGGTGTTGAGAGAAATCAGGAGTAAGAGCAGAGCGTTGTGTGCAAACATGATTCAGTGTTCCTCACAATCAATACAAACAGACAAATGCAAACTCAGAATATTATACAAACCTGCAATAATTAAATGTTAAATTATACAAATATTTTTTATGTAATTAATACCATTTTATTTGCTGCTGACCCTCGATGATCCAATTCAACCATACTAAGCAAAAATGACTCACGATAAACTAACATTTGTTCTTCTAAATTTGTGTTTTATTGTATTTTATTTATTTAGTTTTTGTTTGATTGCAGATGTCTCAATGTTTTGCAATATGTCTGTGATTTTTTTATTTATTTATTTATTTATTTTAGTTTGTTTTGATGTTTGAACAAATGCTAACAAACATATTTTAGAATTTTTTTTTTTTTTTTTTTTTTTTAATCGCTGAAGATATCTGAACTTTCCTCTTCTACGTTTTACTGTTAGACGTGAATTCACTTTTCCTTCAGCCTGAGGCTTTCGGTGTGAAAGGGCTTTTATATTTGCCAAAAATATAACTTTTTGTATTAAAAGCAAATAAGCAAGCCCTGCACAGATTTAAAAAGTAACGTTCAATAAAAAGTAACTAAGTAAAGTAATTAGTTACTTTTTTTAGGGAGTAATACAATATTGTAATGCATTACTTTTAAAACTAACTTTCCCAACACTGTTCACAGCATAGGGTTTACCTGAACCACACACACACACACACACACACACACGCACACTCACTCAGTGAAAGAGTGTTTAGCTGACTCTGGTCTTTATGTGTGTCAGACTCTGTCAGCGTTTTCATGTAGCTGAAGAGGTAAAAATGGTGCCTGACCTACAAACACAACCACGATTTAGACAGAGACAGCAGCTTTGGACACGAACAAACTTTGCATGTTGACCATTGTGAGGACTTTATGAAAGAGACTCGCTTATAGCCAAGCCACACACTCATATCTTATATCCATTCATTTCAGTTCATTTCCTTACACAGTTAAACAACACTGAAGAATAATAAGAACACAGAGGACGAGAGAAAGGAGAGGGATATTGTTAGATGTATCTTCAGGAAGTGGACATTGAGAATAAAACCACTGTATCTATGAAGAGCAACACAAATAACACACAACACACTCTCACATCACAAGACACTTACGAATCTCCCAGAAAATCATGCAGTTTCATTCTGCCAAAAGTGGAATCGGCTTCGAAGTTGGGAAAGACGTCTCCTAACAGCATCCTGCAGCATCTGTCTGTCTCTCTGTGTCTGTGTTGCATGCTGGGAAGTGTGTTTGGTGTGTGAGAAGGCGTTTTCTTCTCCACACGTATGGTGATTTACTGCAGTGTTTCCCCTCACTCACTGTTACATTAGTGTTTATTTCACTGCTTTCAGATTTTTGCAATGCCTTTTTTTTTTTAAAGAAAGTGTCTTGATCAGATTTTCGTTGCAGATGTGTGTCTTGTCAGGGGACTTTGTGTCTGTATCACTTCTGTAACACTAAAAAAAAACATGGTTATTCTACTTTTACAGTACTTTAAAATATGACTCTTGTTCAGTATTAGGATTTTTCTATAAAGATATTGTAACGATGACTTATTATTGTACTAATTTTGACATTTAGGCAATTTCTAAAGTATAGTTTTGTTAAATCTTGAGTATTAAAGTCATGTGAAAGATTTCAGGCCAAAATAACGTGACTGAAAAGTAAATTGGAAGTGAATGTTTAGCATGTCCCCAGCCTTTTTTACACCTTTTTTATGAGATGGCCGTACAAACGATAGGGTTGTCCGTGTTTGAGAATGAGTTTGGGTGTATGGGAGAGCCTGATGAGTGAGATTTTGTCCCAGTCTACGCCTGATTGTATTTAATACTTCTGCTCCTCATGTTTGCTTTCAGTAATGTGTGTTTAGGGTGTTTTGTGTTTAGTTCATGTTGACTGTTTTATCGTAGTGTCATGTGTGAATCTGAATCACTCATAATCTGTACACGTTTAGGTTTTATGGAAGGGTCGCTTACAATGAACTCTATTGATTTCTATTGTACCACCTGTATTACATTTGAAGGTACGAAGCATGGAAGTTTGGTATATTAACATTATATCACTTGAAATATGTTTGTAAGTTATAAAATATACAGACATCAATATCATTCCACAAAACTGGAAACATTGGGCCTCATTTATAAAATGTTGCACAAAATTTGATCTTACGATCATCTCTCAAATATGTGTACGTGATTAATAGAATGAATGTATGCACAGAAAACGCGTCTCTTTCAGATGTGCTCTGCCTTGTAAACGACTCTTAATTAATGTCATTAACACATAAAAGATCACCAGTCATCATCCAAATCCTTTAATTTAAAACAGCGAGCTGCAAGAACAGCTTACATCTCCAAAAACCTGCAGAACTCCAACAAGACGAAGTACACGTCTGCTCAGACCCTGACGTGACGCTAAACACTTCTCCACGTCAGTTTTTTACAGATATGAGCGCCGGTGTGGATTCAAGCAGACACACACTCTAAGATCAAATCTGTGTACACACGCTTTATTAATGAGGCCCAAAATCACAGTATTTTTGTGATGATTTTCTGGCAACCACAGCTGATGATTTTAATCATAAATGTAACAGTATTTTTTGACGCTGTGTACAGTAGTGTGTCTGTGTGAATCATAATGTCAAAGTGCTGCACTTCAGTCTGTAATCACTTGTGTTTTTGGTTATGTGGGAATATTAGTTCAGGGTTATGTATTCTAAAACTCTTTTGGCAGATTCTGGTCCAGCGTCCTCTGCTGTTCATGGTTCTGAACTGGTCTTCACAGGTTTAGCTGATATCAGTCTCTCAGCATCACAACTCAAGAAACACTGAACTGAAGGTTTGCTGCGTTGAAGCGGTTCTTGAGACACACACCGTGAAATCATTCACTCATAAACCGAAACTACAGACCAAGTCTACAAAGCTGCAAGCACATCATCTGCTGTACATTCAGTTGCTCTAAAACAAACCTTTAGCAAAACACTAAACAACATTCTGCACATTATACACATCATTCAAAACTAACTTGTTAATGCCACACTCATTTACTAATGACCTGCATGTAATGATCATGTGTGGAAACTTTTAGACGTGATTTGTCCACTTAGAAAATAACTCAATGCATTGAGGAAGAAGCTAATTATTTGTCCACCTTGCATTTCTTTTTGTAGTGTACCTAACTTGATCACTTAGAAATCAAAGGGCAGATTTCTTTCACCCCTGAATTTTTGTTTACAGTTTTTTGCAAATATACATATGCATGAATATGCATACAAGTCAAGTCACCTTTATTTCTATAATGCTTTATACAATGCAGACTGTTTTCAAACAGTAACAACAAATTCAGATTCAGCTGTAAAGCAGCTCTAACAAGCCAATAGTGTCATAATCTCAAGTCAGTTTATCATTTGCACATACGTTCATATGAGTGTTATGACAAACTCCTGCACACTGAACAACACAAGACACACGATAGGAGTGTTTTACATTCGTCATGTCTGTGTAGTTTGGCGTGTATGTGGCCAATCATTGTATGTTTTTGTGTGAGTTATTATGCAAAAGCACAATTTTTATAAGAATTAGAATAGTTTGGAAATAAGTGTTTGCTTTTGTAAGAGATGTGTAATGTTTTGCGTAAGAAACTATAACATCTCACTGTTACTGATTTATCATGCAGCTCAAAGCATTATGGGTAAATTCTCTCATCAGTCTATTCTGATTCAACACAGTTTCACTGATGATTGATAACCAAACCCAAACCCAGGATAGAGCGGCTGAGTGAATGTGGTCTGGACTGTGTGGATGAGGCTCATTGTGTCAGAGACGCTGTAGAAGGACAGAGTTCCTGCTCTGTGATCCACAAACACTCCTATTCTACTGAAGATGGGCTTCACAGAGAGATCAGTCTGTATGTTATTGTGATAGAATGAGTATCTGGAGGAAGAGCAGAACAAACTCCAGGACTGATCATTATATCCAAACACACACTCATCACCTCCCTTCCTGCTGATGCTCTTATATGACACTGATATACACACACCATCATCTCCACTCCACTCCAGCTCCCAGTAACAGCGTCCACACACACTCTCTCTACACAACACCTGAGCATAACCATCAAATCTGTCTGGATGATCAGGATACGACTGATCTGTGTCAGTGGCAGTAATCACTCTGTTTCTCTCAGACAGAAGGAGGCGTTTATTCACTGTGTTCGGATCCAGAGTGAGCTGATGGGAATCTGATGGAGATAAAACACATCAGAATCAGGAATTATGAATCTGTTTGATCTTTTCATGTATCTGAACTCTTCATGTTCAGTGTATCATCAGTGTCTCAGTACAGATCACCAGATATCTGTGCTAATCATCATTTAGGGTAAACGTACTTATTAAGCACACTTCCATATTTGAGATCAGATTATAAAAAGAAAAAATAATTTATTATCCTACTTGATGTCTTAACCAGTTGATATGTTTGTTACTATATAGCTCCTATAATTTCAAGTCAATCGGATCATCACACGCTGAGATACGAGTCTCCTTGTGTTCACGCTGTCTGAAAACTTTCACCAAAAGAGGAGCTCCTTTAAATGTGTTTTTTAGATGTTTAAGCCTTTATTTTGGGTAAGATTCACTACTTATTGTAAAATTAAGAGATTAATGTTCAGACTTTTGCATATTATAACCTGGAACTTGGATGTGTGAAATAATTACATTCGATCCAAAAGATAGTTTTAGCAACACAGCGCAGACGCTACAGAACACAGTTAGCTGACTAGCTGTATAAGATCGTGTGCTACGCTAATATATTACTTCACAGGCATTACTGGCTCGTACTTTTACATCCATAATATTATAAATCTACAGTTTATTGCTGGTCTGTGGTTTTACAGTGCTGTCATTTTTAAAGATTTCATATTATTTTAAGGTGAGTTTAAAGGGTGCACGACTATGAAAATCACAACTTCAGTCTGACATCAATAAGAAAAAGTATAATTTCATAGATATTTTAATATGAACAACTATTATTAACAATATGTATGAACTTAAAACATGTCCTAGACTATTTATTTAGCACAAATCCTGTCATTTTAACAAATATTACATGAAATGTATTATAAATTGGTGCTGCTCTCTTTAAGCTCTTCCACACTGAAGTCAAGTTAATCAATTTTCTCTGGATTCTGTCGACTCATCTTCAGACTGACTCTGATCTTTGGCTTCTCCAGACTGTAAATCTGAGGAGAATCATGTAGTGTTCTCCAGCCGTAAGAGACTAAAGATAAGCTGATATCATTTAATAAGAGCTTCATAATGAGGCTAGTTTCTGTGTTCATCCCCATGATATAAATGTTTTTTGGTTTGTTGTATCTGGTTTTTGAATGTGTTATTCAGCTGAACGTGGACTAGTCCAGATGTTGATATGTTCTTAGATGACACTTCATTATGAATATATAACTGATCGACTTGAATGCCTTGTTGCTAGATTTTAGTCTTCTGTTGTTTTGTGATTGACTTCGTACCTTCAAAAATATATATTTTTACAATTATTCTTTAAACATTTTCCTTAAACAAGAATTTTTAATAAAACATGATGTGAGCTTAATGGGAGCAGGGGAAGGGTACAAAAATGTTCCCATTAAACACAGCCAGACTTTTTGAATTTAATGATGTATATCTTAAATGAAATGCATTTGTCATTTAAAATAAAATTAAATATTTTTGTGTGAGAAATTAATATTTTATTTTAACATAACTTTTTGTACTGAAACCAATATTTTGTGCACTAAAAATGTCTCAGTGTAGATTTTGGTGAGCGTTTAATAGGTACGTTTACCCGACATCATCAATTATAAACTCTTGTTTCAGCTTCTACAGAAGAACATGAACACACTCAGTGAGTTTTTCTGCTGGTTTTCTTACTGACTTACATTGTAGGAAGTGGTTCCTGGTCCTGGGAACAATGTTGGTGAATGTTTCTGTGGAAATCAACAGACATGAACAGTGTGATTCTCATGATCCTGCATCCATTCCTAACACATTACAAAGGTTTTTGCAGAACTCTCAGCAGGTGTTATGGCACAGTTTTCTGATGTGGATGGTTTGGTTGACAGTTTTAATACTTCATGTATTGGGATACTAAATGAAATTGCCCCCCTCAAGGCTAGGAAGCTAAAATCTAGGAAACAGCCTTGGATTAATAGTGAAGTTCGTATTCTAAGGAAGGAGTGTAGAAGGGCAGAAAGAAAATGGAGAAAGGACAAATTACAAATCTCTTATCAGTTATTGCAAAATTCTTTAGTCAAATTTTAGGAGTCAGTTGCCTTGCAAAGGTCTAAATATTTTTCTAATCTGATTTCTCAAAATTCTCATTGTCCAAAGCTTTTGTTTTCTACTATCACCTCTGTATTAAATCCTCCCCCCGGGATCGGTACTGGTCATAGCCCAGAGTTGTGTGAGAAGTTCTGCAGCTTTTTTATAAATAAAATTGCTTGCATTAAATCAAAGATTGTTAGGAATCCATCCCAGAAGGTTTGATATTTACCTACGAGTTTGGCTAAATTTTAATATTTTTATCCTATCTCGCACGCTGAGTTGTTGAATATAGTGTCTAGTTTAAGATCAAACACTTGCTCTCTTGATATTATACCAACTTCGCTATTAAAGGAAGTGATGGATGCAGTTGCACCGAATATTATTTCCGTTATCAACAGTTCCTTACAGACAAATTTAGTTCCATCCTATTTTAAACATGCAGTGGTTCATCCGCTGCTTAAGAAAGTAAATCTGGATCCAGCTGATTTTAACAATTATAGACCTATTTCGAAATTGCCATTCCTGTCAAAAGTATTGGAGAAAGCTGTTTTGAATCAGTTATCACCTTACTTAATTGAGAATAATATATTGGATCCCTTTCAGTCAGGTTTTAGATCTAAGCATAGTACTGAAACTGCTTTGTTAAGAGTGGTGAACGACTTGTTATTATTTGTGGATTCTGGAAATTGTGCAGTTTTGGTACTATTGGATTTAAGTGCGGCTTTCGACACAGTAGATCACAGTATTATTTTAAACAGGTTAAAAACCGAGGTTGGTATTTGTGATTCAGCCTTAGCTTGGTTTTGAATCCTATTTTACTGCAAGGAGTTTCTCTGTGGAGTTAGGTCAGTCTTATTCATCAACTGCTTCTGTTACTGGTGGGGTGCCGCAGGGCTCCATCTTGGGCCCTATTTTGTTTGCTTTATATATGCTCCCTCTTCACTACATTTTTGAGTTTCACAAGGTCGCATATCACATTTATGCAGATGATACCCAGTTGTACATGTCAATCAAACCTGGTTCTAAGTCCTTATAAGCGTTGTTTGCTTGCGTAAATGACATCAAAAGCTGGATGGGTGATCATTTTCTTCAGTTAAATGAGAACAAGACTGAAATTCTATTTGGCTCCCCTCATTTGGTTAACGCCCTGTGCTCTAGTTTAGGACCCTTGCAACCAAATATCCGTACTCACGTAAAGAACCTGGGTGTTGTTTTTGATTCAGAGTTGAAGTTCGACAAACAAATAAACTCTGTTGTGAGTGCTAGTTTTTTCCAGCTTAGGGGTTTACGTAAATTGAAATCTTTTCTATATTTTGGTGATCTAGAGACAGTTATTCATGCCTTTGTTTCTACGAGGCTTGATTATTGTAATGCTGGTGTCAACCAGTTTTCCCTTTCACGTTTGCAACTGGTTCAAAATGCTGCAGCCCATTTCTTAATGGGGAGAAAGAAGAGGGAGCATATCACCCCTATTTTAGTACAACTGCATTGGCTACCAGTTAAATTTAGAATTGAGTACAAGGTTTTAACTTTTGTATTTAAAGCTCTGCATGGTCTGGCTCCAGTTTACATCTCAGACCTTATTTGCCCATATTCACCTCGGAGAACTCTTAGATCTTCCTCTGATAATCTATTAACTGTCCCATCTCTCTTGAAATCTAAAGGTGACAGAGCCTTTTCTGTTTTTGCCCCTAAGCTGTGGAATTCATTACCTCAATCTGTTAGGTTATCTTCTTCCTTGTCTGGATTTAAATCATCATTGAAAACACATCTTTTTTCTCAGGCCTACTCATAGTTGTTGGATATGTTGGTCTTAGTGATGAAATTTCTTATTCTTGTTTTTTACTAGGTTTAATGTTGTTTTTTTTTATTTTGATACCTTGTATTTGTTTTATCATTGTGCTTTGTTACTATGAAGCACCTTGGTCAGCATTTAATGTTGTTTAAAGGTGCTATATAAATAAAAATGACCTTGACCTTCTAATATGATGTTCTCCATGATATGAGATGATGTTGGACTGGTTTCTGAGAGCAGATGCATCTCCAGGACTTTACCTCTGTCTGAGATCTTCTTGAGCTCCTCTTTGCAGAAATCCTCCAGTTTGTCTCTCAGCTGATGAACAGATTCTCTCAGATCATCAGAAGAGACGAGAGAACTGAAGAGATCATCATTTACGTCTGTAGATTCAGGAGGAGCTGAGAGAGACTGGAAACTCTACAGAAAACACAAATCAAACTCATCAGCTCCACACTTCACCCAAAAACCTGCTCCAACATCAGATTTGACTGATCTTTAGTAACTCAATCCAGCACTTTCCCAGCATCAGCTTCATTCTTCTCATATTCATTATATCACATTAGAGCTACAGATTCTAGTATTTGACACTTACACTATATGTGAACTTTCTAGGAAATAGTTATGATGATAAAACATCTGCTAAGAACATAAATGTCCATCTAACAGCTCAAACACATCAGCGGAGTCTCATTGTAGGGTTCAGTAGATTTGCTCAGGAAAAGCAGCTCAAAGGCTGTGATTATATTCATCATTATTTATAACTTTAGAGCGGTTAGAGACACTGAAACTTCACAAGGACCCTTAAAACACGCTCAGGTTTGGTTTGGTTCCAATACACTGAAGCATTGTTTTAATTTTAATGCAAAATCAAGTAAACACAGATTATTTGTGGCAGCTTGCATTTTGGTCTTATTTCTGTAATTTTGAGAGGGGGAGGCAATATTGTAAAGTGAGCAGGGATGAACTGACCATACGGAGCAGAGGGACGCCGCTTTTACAAGTGATTTAAAGGGAAAGAAAAGTACTGACATAAGACCCATCTGAGCAAGATTTCTGGTGCTGAAACCGAAGGGGTGTCTCTTTTAAAAGAAGATGTGACCATTAGAGGCCATCAGATGAGAGTCTGACTGATGATTATATAATAACACACTCATGAACTGTTTCTGTGTGAGTCTGGTGTCACAGCAGGATCTGCTCAAGTCCACTATGACCCTGTTCTTCTAGATGTGTGTTACCTGCAGGAACTGGATGTGATCCTGTGTGTGTGAAAGCTGCTCCAGCTCAGCGTCTCTCCTCCTCAGATCATTGATCTCCTGCTCCAGTCGCTCCAGTCGTCCTTCAGCTCGACTCACTGCTTGCTTTTCCTGATCTCTGATCAGCCGTATCAGCTCAGAGCGGCTTCTCTCAATGGAGCGGATGAGCTCAGTAAAGATCCTCTCGCTGTCCTCCACTGCTGTCTGTGCAGAGCGCTGTTAGGACACACAGTGATTCAGGCTTCAGTGAGTCTGAACTGAGACTGAGACAAACTTCTCTTCTTCTCCAGACTCACCTTCTGAGACTCCACAGCCTCTCTCAGCTGCTGCAGATCTTTCTCTCTCTGCTGGATTCTCTGCTGGAGCGTCTTCTGAGTCTCCTTCAGCTGCTTCTGCAGGACAAACAGATGACAGTGAATCTCACAGAAAACTACTGGCACTCAGGGCCGCATTAACCATTGGGCTAGGTGTGGCTGAGGCCCCGGGGCCCAAGCAAGGAGGGGGCCTGTGATTGGCTGTGGAGTAGATTGACTGGTCATTGGTAGCGCCGATTGCCAAAGCCCCCCCACGCCCCCCACTTATTAGCGCTATTATTTTGTGAGGCGTTTCCATAAATTTCATTGCAGTACCATTAGAGATTGAAACATCACGTTTGAGTTTGTTTTACCAATCAAATGCATTTATTTTATAATTAGCTTTTGAACGACCTGTGTATCTATCAGTGACCGCTGCGTCCACACTCACCTCTCTTCACTTCGTTCTGGTGTAATCTGGAGATGGTCATGCAAAGAACAATCTTCGATAAGTAAAAATGTCAACTATTCTAAAAAAAAAAAATATGAGGAGAGAGGGAAAAACACGAGTTATTCAGTAAAATTCCCAGCTATCAGGTTATTTTACTAAAGCTGATGATGGAGTGGAAGTTGTGGAACAGCAAGCGGACCGGACTCATGGAGAAGATAAAAACATAGCGTCATCGTCGCCACAGATTTTAGGTTAATTTGATTATTGACTTGATGGATGAATATCGCTTGTTGTGTTTGAACAAACTAGGGCTATATTCGCTTTTGGGTTGAGAAATGATCCGGTAGAAATATGTCAATCGTTTTGCGCGTCATGATGTTAGTTTATCATTCAAACTAATTTTAAACATTGTAGTTTAAAAACAAATTTAACTGTTCAGGGACATTAAGAAGTGGGGCAGAATTCATTTTGGCAAATGCTCACGTTACAGTCTAAAACGCTCAGCGCGCACCTGCTCGTAAAGCACCTGCCTAAACTTGAGTTCTTTTTCACACCTTGAGCTGAAACGTTCAAATACACAGTTATGTGACAAAATACCCGTCCTTGAGAGTATCCTCGTAAACAGTCATTTGTGTGTTACATGAACATTATAGTTACAGATAAAGCTTGTGTGTGAAGTGTAGTAAGCTATGTGAGTTCCTGGCATTGTATGATGTGGTTTTAAAGGAATAGATCACCCAAAAATTAAAATACTGTCATCATTTACTCAGACTCGAGTTGTTCTGAACCTGTATGAATTTCTTTGTTCAACTCAACATAAAATAAGATATTTTGAAGAATGTTCATAACCAGAAGGTTTCTGGTCCCCATTGACTCCAATAGCGTATTTTTTTTCTTTCTTTTTTTTCATGCTATGAAAGTCATGCAGCAGCTGTTTGGTTACCAGTATTGTTCCCAATATACAGGTGCATCTCAATAAATTAGAACATCATAGAAAAGTTCATTTATTTCAGTAATTCCCAGTCTGGAATCTTCCCTTTATGTCGTCATACGGGGAAAGATTACCTCCCCTTTCTCTGCTTTGCCCGTCCATGAGAAAATGAGCTACTACCGTGCAAGGTGAGCGCAATATCCATTCGGAGACGTCCTGCTGTAGCCGATGAGTTGCAACTTCTTCATCCGGTGCTTCTCCATCCGGATCAGATTCTGGGTCAAACTGAAAAGCTTGAAGGACTGTGTGTCTACGAGCCATTGCGATACATCCACTGTCAACATTAGCGTATGGTAGTGCAAGCTGGTTAAGGCCACACACCCACCCTCCATCTTGCCCCGCCTCTCTCCTTCTCATTAGCATTTAAAGCTACAGACACAGAAATGGCACCTCCTAAGGAAAGCTCATTGTGGGACTGGCTCGTAGTGGCTGAAATTCTGCACCAAGGCTGAATTTTGGGAAAGAGACTTCAGATACAGTACTAGGGACAACTTAGGCCTATATAAAAGCATCCAAAAAGCAGCATGTCATGGAACCTTTAAGTCTTTGGTTCTTTTAATTGTGATGATTTTGGCTCACATTTAACAAAAACCCACCAATTCACTATCTCAACAAATTAGAATACTCCTTAAGACCAATAATAAAAAAAAAAAATAAAAAAAAAACATTTTTAGTGAATTATGTTCATTTACTGTATATGTACTCAATACTTGATAGGGGCTCCTTTTGCTTTAATTACTGCCTCAGTTCGGTGTGGCATGGAGGTGATCAGTTTGTGGCACTGCTGAGGTGGTCTGGAAGCCCAGGTTTCTTTGACAGTGTCCTTCAGCTCATCTGCATTTTTTGGTCTCGTTTCTCATTTTCCTCTTGAAAATACCCCATAGATTCTCTATGGGGTTCAGGTCTGGTGAGTTTGCTGGCCAGTCAAGCACACCAACACCATGGTCATTGAACCAACTTTTGGTGCTTTTGGCAGTGTGGGCAGGTGCCAAATCCTGCTGGAAAATGAAATCAGCATCTTTAAAAAGCTGGTCAAAAGAAGGAAGCATGAAGTGTTCTGTCCTGGTAGATGGCTGCATTGACTGTGGACTTCAGAAAACACAGTGGACCAACACCAGCAGATGACACGGCAGCCCAAATCATCACAGACTGTGGAGACTTCAATCTGGACTTCAAGCAACATGGATTCTGTGCCTCTCCACTCTTCTTCCAGACTCTGGGACCTTGATTTCAAAATTAAATGCAAAATTTACTTTCATCTGAAAAGAGGACTTTGGACCACTGAGCAACAGTCCAGTTATTTTTCTCCACAGCCCAGGTAAGACACTTCTGACGTTGTCTCTGGTTCAGAAGTGGCTTGGTAGCCCTTTTCCTGAAGACATCTGAGCGTGGTGACTCTTGATGCACTGACTCCAGCTTCAGTTCTCTCCTTGTGAAGCTCTCACAAGTGTTTGAATCAGCTTTGCTTGACTGTATTCTCAAGCTTGCGGTCATCACTGTTGCTTGTGCACCTTTTCCTACCCAAATTCTTCCTTCCAGTCAACTTTGCATTTAATGTGCTTTGATACAGCACTCTGTAAACAGCCACACCTTTCAGTAATGACCCTCTGTGACTTACCCTCTTTGTGGAGGGTGTCAATGTTCGTCTTCTGGATCATTGCCAAGTCAGCAGTCTTCCCCATTATTGTGGTTTCAAAGAACAAGAGATACCCAGAATTTATACTGTAGGGATGGTCATTAATTCAAACTCAAATGTAAATATTCTAATATTTTGAGATACTGATTTTGGACTTTCGTGAGCTGTAAGCTCTAATCATCAAAATTAAAACTAAACTTCTGAAATGTTTTACTTTACATGCAATGAATCTAAAATATATGAAAGTTTCACTTTTTGAAATAACTTACAAGAAAAAATGAACTTTTTCACCACATTCTAATTTATTGAGATACACCTGTACATGAAAAATGGGACACATTGGACACAAGGGGCGTCACTGCAGCAAGAAGCAACAAAAAAAGTAACCTCACGGTTGATCGAGGTAAATGTGTGCAGATGTATTGGGCCCCATTCCTATATTTTGCCTGTGGCCCCCAATTCACTAAAGCCGCCCCTGGATATAAACACACATATAAACACATATGAAATTAGTGTCAGCAATATTTCATCAGTGTCTAGTGTTAAATACCTGTTTCTCTGTCCTCTGTGCTGCAGCTGATACAGTGTCATGGTTTTTATGTTCATCCATCGTACACAGCACACATATACATTTCTGATCAGTGCGACAGAAAACCTCGAGGAGCTTCTCATGTTTCTGGCAGATCATCTCCTGCAGTCGTCCAGTGGCTTCAGTCAGATTGTGTCTCTTTCCTTTAAACAAACTCTCATGTTGTTGGAGGTGATTCTGACAGTAAGAGTTCAGACACACCAGACAGGACTTGACAGCTTTGTGTTTTCTTCCAGTACAGACGTCACACTGAACATCTCCAGCTCCAGCAGGAACCGCACTTTGAAGATTAGTCTTCTTCAGTTTCTCCAGCATTTCAGCAAACACCACGTTCTTAAATAAAGCAGGTCTTGGACTGAAGGTCTGTCTGCACTGAGGGCAGCTGTAGACTCTCTTCTCATCCTCCTGATCCCAGCAGTCTGTAATACAGCTCTTACAGTAACTGTGTCCACACTGGATGGTCACTGGATCCTTCAGGAGATCCAGACACACCGGACACAAGAACTCATCTTGAGAAAATCTGGCTTCTGCCATTTTCCTGCACTAATACAGAGACACAAACACACAACAGCTCAGCTACACTTCAGTTTCTCTTTCCCTGAACTCAGTGTTTCCTGGTTCTGTGTTTGAGAGATGTGTGTAAAACAGGTGTGTCTGTGAGTCTGTCAAACAGGTTCCTCATTCCTGCTGAGATTAGTTTCAACACACCTGACTGTTATTAAAGTCAGCAAAAAGACCTTGATGAATTGTTTAAGGTGTGTTTAATTAAAGGAAAGTGACTCCTGGACTAGGAATGTGGAAACCTGATAATGAAATGTCAACTAGTAATTTTTTATGACTTTGAATAAATATATATATTCATCTGCATTCATGTCCAATAGTTTAGTCACTGCTGCTGCTATTCTTCCAGCCAGTCGCTAGTGAACTGTGTTTAGGCCTATAATGTGTTCCCGACCACTCTCACTGCAAGTATAAAGTAAAGATCTGGAGAAGTGTTGTGAAAAAAGCTTTACTACCACAGAACTGAGACACAATGCTGAAACAATACTGAACATCTGCTGAATGTTAAATGAACAGCTCTGTACAACATTCTGCTCTCATTTACAGACATTTCATAATGCACAATCTAAGCATAATACAGTGGTCTTGGATAAGCCAATGAATATTATTAATGTACCCTATTCAGGGTGAGCATGTGACCAAACTGCAGTCCCGGCGCCATGGCGGGCAATGGGGGGCCTGGCCCGCCCTGTGAGTCACTAGTGCCCGCCCTGGACGAGCCTGCTGAGTAAAGAAAACGCTGTACTATTCAAACATCAATTATTATTTATTTACTGTTGCATTGCGAAAAAGCGGATATCTGTCTCCTCCAGGCTGTGCACGGCGCGTCAATCTGAAAGGAGGCGAGGTGAAGTTACGAGCTTTCGCTGAGCGCTTGAGGATCCAATGGCGTTACGAAGTTTTACTGACAAGCTCTTTTTAATGATCGGCATTGGTTAAACATTTTAAAACCCTCTGATTTAAAATAATAATGATGAATTTTAATAGAGATATGAAGTATGGATAACTTTTCACGGTACACCTGACTGGGCTAGGGTATGGCAAGAGGCCAGTGTCACATTTTCAATCGTGATGGTATTCAGCACTCTTGGTCGTGTGATGTTGCTTAACTGCAGTGGCGCCTGTAAATTTCATTTCAGTAGTAAATTATAGGCCCGTGTCCCGTATTTCTGTCGACTGAACCAGCCATGCCATTAATAATGAATGTATCAGTCTTTTGCATGCCAAAGTCAATTTCTGCTTATAAACATTGCGTCAAATATAAAGAGAAAATCGTGCTACACACACTTTCATGAGATCGGGTTAGACTACAACAATTAATTTGCAGCCTATTTTACAAATGGGAATACAACGAATTCATGACAATGTTTTACATTCAAGCTACCTGTAAAATTTATAGTGAAAAGTTCTTTAAAATCATCTGGAATGCAATAGAGTAATTTTAAAGCTGTTTTGCTGCATGGATTAAAAATAGGCTAATAAATAATTCACACATCAGACAAAATTGCGTTCTAGAAAATTCTTTAAATCTTAAGAAATTCAGAGCAGAGCAACAAAAATCAGAAAAAATTATAATCGGTCTGTTTTAGGCTTTTTCTTATTTTTATATTTTAGATGGTGATGAAAAATGACTTGCCATCTCCTCATTGGACGTGCCTTTAGAGAGAAATGCATCTTTATGGATTGCATAATGAAAGAGTTTTTGTTTTCGATTTGAATTATTTCATTTTAAAGTAGTAATTTAAAGCTTTTTATAGATATTTTATCATATTTATCATACTCAATTCGTTCAGTTTCGGTTCATCGTTGTGAAGCGCTCCTATTCAAGACGAGACGGCAAGCCCATCTTCTGTTTTCCTATTTATTTGAATAAAAGCACAACGTTTTGTTGATATTGTAAATGCACACAAATAAAAGTAGACCCTTTACAGTTCCGAATGATGTATTACTCTTACCTTTATAAGCAAAAATTACGGAATATTTTAAGTTGTTTCCACTATCAAGAAAAAATGCAAGTGACCTCTCTGGCGCCTCCATGTCCTGCAAAGTGCGCTTCAGCTTCCACTCTTCACACAAACGATTAGATCTGCACCTAGCGCACATTTATATAGCTCAAACATTGTGATGCTTGAACTGTTTCTATATATTTTATTTTAGGAAAGTCGTGGTGCTTAGAGAAGGCTAAACTGATCAAATATAGGCTATAATCAGCTCACTGTCCGCCGCTGGCCGCTTTTGGTCATTACTAAAAAAAAAAAAAAACCTTACATTTAACGAACAAAAAGTGCTCCAAACGTTTTTGTATTAGCTTTTTTTTATTATCGATCCCCATTTAGACTAAATGATGAAGAATTGCGTTTTGGTGATTGTTATTGGCGTTTTAATCAGGCTAGGCTGCTTGTCCGGTCGGGCGAGTAAAATTCTCTTTCAGTTGGCCTTTTAAAAAATCCACTTGTCCCGGATAATCGGACAAGCGTTGATGTCGAGCCCTGCGATGTGTGTTTAGACTGCTTCAGTAGGCTAGGTCCAATCTTTACGACGACTCTGTCTGTATTGCGTCAGTGGAGTGGTATGTCAATTCTTCCTTGTTTTTTGTCCTTTTAATTCATAATTAATGATATTATGCATTGCAGTGAGGTCTCATTTGTGCCCCCCTGAAAAAATGAAATGCCCGTCCGTGAATTTGTGTCTGGCGCCGGGTCTGCCAAACTGATTAATTTAAAGTACACCGTTTGTGTATTGCAAAGGTCCTTATTTCATTTTTTTTTTTATCAAAGCTGTAATTGTTAGGTTTCCAGCCTCATGTTCTTCTGCACATCTTTTCGATTCACTCTCACAAACTTCAGTTGGTATAATGAATTTGATGAGGATAAGCATGGAGACTTATTTTATAGACTTATTTTCATTGTCTGAGAAACATTACAGCACACAGTTAAAGTATTTAATATGGAAAGTGCTGCTACTCTCCAGCATGTAGAAGTTCAATCCAATGTCTTTGCATGATGACGTCTCAGTTTATCTCCTGCCTCCTGCTCACTATGATAACTTCTGGCGACAGTTTCTCCTGTGCGACAGCAGAGCGCTGGAGGTGATGAAGCTCCTTCCACACGGCGGGCAGCGGTACGGCTTCTCTCCGGTGTGAACTCTCTCGTGGATCTTCAGGTTCCCCGACTGACTGAAACTCTTGTCGCAGTGCGAGCACTTGTAGGGTTTCTCTCCCGTATGGACTTTCTGATGTTCCTTCAGATATTTGGCTCTGGAGAAGCTGTTCCCGCACACCGAGCACACGTGAGCTTTCTCTCCGGTGTGGATCTTCTGGTGCTCCTTCAGATAACCCAGCTGTGAAAACATCTTTCCACAGAAGGAGCACAGGAAGAGCTTCTGGTGGATCTTCTGGTGGATCTTCAGGTGCTTTGCTGAGATGAAGCTCTTTCCGCACCGATCGCAGCCGAAGGGTCGTTCTCCAGAGTGCGAGTGCTGGTGGTTTCTGAGGATCGTCGCCTGTGTGAAGCTCTTCCCGCACTCGTGACACGTGAAAGGCCTCTCTCCGGAGTGAATCCGCATGTGGTTCTTGAAGTGTCCCTTGCGGATGAAGCTCTTGTCACACAGGAGGCAGGTGAAGGGCTTCTCTCCCGTGTGGATCCTGATGTGGTTCTCCAGGCTCTCCTTGCGTGTGAAGCTCTTGGTGCAGTGCGGGCAGCTGAAGGGCTTCTCTCCGCTGTGAGTCTGTAGGTGTCTCTTCAGGTCTGCGTTCTTGAAGAAACTGCTGCCGCACTGCAGACAGCTGAAGTTTCGCTCTCCGCTGTGGATTCTGATGTGGCTGTTGAGGTTGACTTTGAGCGTGAAACACTTCCCGCACTGAGGGCAGATGAACGGAGATTTCTTGGCTCCTGTTCTCTTCTGGGAGAAATCATCTTCAGTCTGTGATTGTTCTTCTGTTATGATCTTCTGATGATCCTCCTCCACTGCATTCACGTCTTCACTTTCCATCTTTACTTCCAGCAGATCTAAAATCAGTTCAGACAATGAGCTCAAATAAGAAACGAAATGATCTGAAATGTCACGGCAGAAATCAAGAGGTCCAGATGAACACATGAACTGATCCTGCACACAAACCAATGACAACAGTCATATTATTATTAACGTACTTATCACAATTAATTTCATGTATTTTGTATTTACACTTTAATTTTAGCTAAAGCTTTAATAATTGTTGCATGTTTTTGTCTTTTTTTTTTTAAAAATGATTTATTAATCTTTGTTTAGTTTTTGTTATTTTAGTACTTCAAGCTAAACTAATCGAAAAGGAGAAATCACAAGCATACAGTTTAAAGTGTTTAATGTATTTGAGACGTTTTCCTCAGCACATAACTTACATCTTAGTTATATTTTGTATATTTTCTAAAGTTTTTGCAAAAAGGCTCATCCTGCCATCAAGCGAGTCTCCGTTAAACTTCAGTGAAGGACTGTGTGCGCATGTACATCAGACAGACTAAATATATATGTAAATGTTTTTCATTCAAAAGCGGAAGCTTTAAAATCTCTTCCCCATTTACACCAGCACCATAAACTGCAGTATGAAGAGTGTGCTGCAGCAGTAATTCTTATTTTAAGACAAAGCCATAGTTTGTTCAGTGTTTAATAAAAAAAGAAAAAAAAAGAAAAAGAGCATCCTTACATTCTGTTGTTGTTGTTGTTTCCTGTACTGAAAACATTCTGAACCATGACTTCAAAACAGAGGTAAAATTGAGGTCAAAAGTTTATACACCTTTCAGAATCTGCAAAATGTTAATTATTTTACCAAAATAAGAGGGATCATACACAATGCATGTTATTTTTTATTTAATACTGACCTGAATGAGATATTTCACATAAAAGACATTTACATATAGTCCACAAGAGAAATTCGTTGAATTTATAAAAATAACCCCGTTCTTGATTCTTAATACCGTGTTGTTCCCTGAATGATCCACAGCTGTGTTTGCTTGTTTAGTGATAGTTGTTCATGAGTCTCTTGTTTGTCCTGAACAGTTAAACTGTCTGCTGTTCTTCAGAAAAATCTTTCAGCTCCCACAAATTATTTGGTTTTCCAGCATTTTTGTGTATTTGAACCCTTTCCAACAATGACTGTATGATTTTGAGATCCATCTTTTCACACTGAGGACATTTGAGGGACTCATACGCAGCTATTACAGAAGATTCAAACACTCACTGATGCTCCAGAAGGAAAAACCATGCATTAAGAGCCGAGGTGTGAAAACCTTTGGACAGAATGAAGATGTGTATATTTTTCTTATTTTGCCTAAAAATGTTTTTTTTTTTTTTTTTTCCATTTAGCACTGCCCTTCAGAAGCTAAAGAAGATACTTACATGTTTCCCAGAAGACAGAATTCAAAAAGATTTCACCCCGTCTCTTAATGCATGTTTTTTCCTTCTGGAGCATCAGTGAGTGTTTGAACCTTCTGTAACAGCTGCGTATGCTCAGTTGTCCTCAGTGTGATCTCAAAATCATACAGTCATTGTTGGAAAGGGTTCAAATACACAAAAATGATGAAAAATGCTGAAAGATTTTTCTGAAGAACAGCAGCAGGGACGATTCTAGGATTTTCATTTTAGGGGGGCTCAGCCCCCAATGAGGGTATAATAATAAAAAATAAATATTTACAAAAAAATTGATTGAAAATTTGTACAAAAATTGTAGAACCGTTCTACATAAATTCAATTCAAACAATAAAAATATATATTTTTTAATTAATACAAAACACACACACACACACACACACACACACACACACACACAATGTTTGAATCTCTGTCAATCACTCTGATATGCGATTAAAATGAGTGCACTGAGTGAGTGCTGTCGGTCACTGTCTTTAATCATTTCTATGCATAACTGTATGGTAGTTAATGCCACATGCACTGTAGTATTATGTTCTGTATTGAAAGCTAAATTTTCAAATGAAAATAGCAATAACGTGATCGTTTTATAAAGTATGCGTTCATATGTGTTAAGGGAAGGAAACAGTGGTGTGATGAATGGTGAATGCAGCGAAAATTTTACAGTAGATACCGACTGCTCTCCCATGACTTTTTGTAAACTGTATTTATGATAAAGAACTGCACAGATGTAGATATCATAACAATCTATTGATAAACACACACCTTGTCCTCTCCTCCACCGCAGTCTGTGGACTGAAGAACGCACAGAAAGATGCGGAGGAGCCGAAGTCTGCTGCTGTGTTCATTTGAAATTTAAAGGGAAAGAATCGCAAGATTTTTAGGGGGGCTGAGCAGAAATAAGTAGATAAGTGAAAATAGCAGTATTTTTTAGTGATATGCTATTTACAAAGTGCAAATAGATTTAGATTCCATTTATTCTATGTTAAAATAGCAGGATATTGTGCTGATTACTTATTGCAAATAGTGGCAATTATCTGAACCTCAGCATTGTAATACATTATAAAACAGTATGCAATAACTTGAGTGTAATTTTTACATTTTATTTCAAATTTTTCAATGGATTCCACCTTATTGGGACAAGCCCTCCCTACACCTACCCTAACCCTACCGATACTTTATTTTCAACTTTTTGATTATTTCCTTAATTTTTATTAAAAAATAAACGCTTTTCTGATGTGATTTGAAATTTGAAAGGGAGAAAAAAAGTTAGCCAAAAGGCAGATTCGAACCCCGGTCGATTGTGTCAAAAGGAGTGTGACACACGCTTAACCATCTGCGCCACTGATGCACCACTCGTCTTGTGCAAATGTGACTATCCCAATCATACGTTTGTGGGTGGAGTTAGTGTAAATAGCCTCTGCCAACAACCGGGCTATCTGCACTTAAATAGACACCCCGATTTTATTTTTTATATTCCCCACAGTTAAAGAGTTGCCCACAGAAAAAAACAATGTCTTTTATGTGAAATATCTTATTCAGGTCGGTACTAAATAAAAAATAACATGCATTTTGTATGATTCCTCCTTATTTTGGTAAAAAAAAAAAAAAAAAGAACATTTTGCAGATTCTGAAAGGGGAAAGTAAACTTTTGACTTCAACTGTATGTACTGAACCATCACTTTTTAGTACCCTAACATCATTACTAAAACTAAAGTGATTATTACTAGTTGAGGAGAAAAATATATATATATATATATTTAAATATATATATTTTTAACAGCTCATATTATTTTCCCCACACACACATCAGTCATAAATGAATAGTCAAGAATGATCCCCAACCTCTCTGTTCTTCAGCGTCTTCTTCTTCCTCTCTGTGTGTTTCTTCATCACTCACGTCTTCACTCTCCTCTTTAACAAACTCCATCTTCTCAGCAGCGTAACTCAAATCGGTCATTTTTACACCTGGAAACTAAAGTCATTATTAATTAGAGCACAGAGAATGCTGAATTCATCATATCATCACTCCTGAATATTAAATATGTGATGTAAGAGGATTTCCAGTGAACCTGTTTGTGTGAATATTAAAATAAACCAGCTACAAAACACTCAACTGAAATCTTTCTGATACAGACATGACTGAAGAGATTCTCTGTTTCAGTGTTTCATTTCTTGCTATTATAATAAGAACTTACATTTTCAGTATTTTCTAAAATTGTTTCTTTTTTCAATTCTTGTCAAATTTTTATTCAAAAATGTTCTGCTCAACATTTTTTTTTTTTTGTAGCTGATAATGATTAATATATGTTACATCTATTTTTTATTTAAAAAAAAACAAACATGTCAACATGTACTATCCCTGTAGGCTATAACCTGATATTAAGTTTCTCTCTTGGTTTTTATTATTGTTAATGCCACACATATGTCAATGGAATTAATAATAACTCTATCAGGGTTTTATGTTTGTACTGCACTGCTCTGACTAAAAACATATCAGCAAAAACACCCAAACCTGTCGTGTTTATGGACTTTATTTGTGCTGAAAATAACAATATGCAAATATGCATGTAATGTATTTCTCAGTTATTGATTGACTCTCTTCAGCACTGGCGACAGAAGCAGATATTTCAGGGGAGAAAGCATGAGGATCAGTCTAGTGCTCACTGGTGTCACTGCGCTTTATATCAGCTGCTATCGAATCACTTGCAGACTGTAAGGACAGTAAACAGTAATCGGGTTACCGTGATGCTCCTCTCAGCAGAGCCAGTGTCCGCTAACGCGCCGTTCTCAATGGCCGCTGCTCCGCTGGCGCGACACCCGGAAGTACACGATCACACGCGCGAGCACAGGCTGCTTTCAGCCAATCAGACGAACGCTTTTGTTAAAGGTGCAGGACCAGAATTTTTTTTTTTTTTTTTTTTTTTTTTTTTTGGTTAAAATTTTGTGTTTTCACATTAAAGTGTGAACATATATTGCTCATAGCTACTGTTACACAGAGACGATCAGCCCCGTAACAGCAGAAACCACCAACAGTGCACAAACACTGTCACAATAAAGTGCAACAGCTAGATCCAGAAGTAATGCAATTCATTTTCTTCAGAGAGAAACTGACCTTTAATAATAATATATAAACCTGTAAAGACAGACTGGTTGTGAGCTCTGAGGGTGTTAATTGATGGCAGGGTAAAGCGGGAGGAAACGCCGGTGTACCGACAAAACATGCTACCTATCAGATTGTGCTACCAATAATATATTTGCATTGTTTTAAGGGTAAGTTTAGGGTAAGGGTAGGTGTGAACGGGTAGGTTTAGGGTAGGGGTAGGTATGGACATTAAAAAAAGCCTCAAACCACATGAATAAGATGCTGGTGGCACAATCTGATAGGTAGCATTTTTCGCTATCGATTTGTGCTACCTATCTTTTTAATGGGAGGTAGCACAATCCGAGCGGGTAGCACAAATCGTCAGAACACCCCCTTAAGGACTGTGTAATTTTTTTCCTGTGAAACAAAAGTTAAATGTGTCCAGAATAGTTATCAAATTTTCAGTGACAATGACATCAATTATAAACCAAGTATGAAAAATGTCCAGAGTTTTCATGTTATTAGATTTTAGCTTAAAATTAAAAATAATATAATCAATAATTATGAATTACAAAATTATAATAGCATATTTAAAAAATATTGTTAGCTGATGCTAACTGGCTAGCTAATTAGCTACCTGATGCTAAATTGAGGTCATTTTTAAATATAAAGCCCAAATATTTTTATTCAGCCAACTAGTTAAATACATTTGATGGAAAAATAAAGATGTTCAGAACAGAGTCACTACAGTAATTAAGCCATGCCCCCTGGGGGTGCTTTACCCCACAGACTATGTTTGAAAAACAAAAATCATTCTGAAAATATAATTATATTTTTCTTAAATAACATGTACTCCTTACAGGCTTTACTAATCTCATATCATATATAACTATGATTTTCCACAAAACAACAAGCTTTAAAACACTTTTTTTTTTCTTACTGCTGAAAATGAGATCCCTTACTGTGAAACAGAAAACATTGTAGGAGTGGACTTAAACATCATAGCACTCTTTTGGGCTCTCAGTATTATTAAGAAGGAAGTATTCTCACTTCTCAATGCTTCTCCTTTTAAAAACTTTTCATTTATGGCATTGTATTGTTAAAGATGCACATTTAGAGCCAGACTGTGTTCTTGAATGGTACCATACACAAGTAATTTTATTCATTTAAAAGTGTTACTCCTGAATGGTAAAGACAAGCATCCTTTTACAGTCACGGACATGTTTTAATTATTTAATGCACTGATCTACGACTGAAATGGTAGGAACTTCACTGCAGGGAGTGTGTTTTAGTGAAGGACACGTTCAGTCCTGAAGGCAATCCATGAGCTGAGGAGTCACTCTGGAGCATGAATCTCTCTAGCGGCCTGTATTTATTATGTATGAAGGACTGTAAATGTCTTTTAAGAACAGATACTTGGTTGAAACTCCTCCCGCATGGAGCGCAGTGATACGGCTTCACTTCTCTGTGAACCACCTCGTGTGATCTCAGGTGTAAAGCCAAACTAAAACCTTTCCCGCACTGAAGACAGATGAAGGGCTTCACACCAGAGTGAGTTTTTAAGTGATCACTGTATCTTGATTTAGATCTAAAACCCTTCCCGCACTGCTGGCATGTGAAAGGTTTCTCTCCGGTGTGGATTTTCACGTGCCCTGAAAGGCTTGTTCTGTGTGTGAATCTCCTTCCACAGTGAGTGCACTTGAACGGTTTCTCTCCGGTGTGGATTCTTACGTGATCTGTCAGGCTTCCTTTGTATTTAACACACCTGATTGAGATCATCAACTCGTCAGGAGAGAGGACCACTGAGCTGATGATCTCAGTCAGGTGTGTTTAATAAGGGATACATGCAAAATTTGCAGAGCAGGGGGGCCCCCAGAACTAAAATTAAGAACCGCTGATCTAAAACGTCCAGTGCCGGGGAGGGGGGCTTCCAGGACCAGGGTTGGGAAGCGCCGGTCTGCAAAGCTGCAGCTGGTGTCAACGCTTGGCAGTTTGCAGGCACAGCGCAGGCCACCCGTCCTTCCTTTGCTAGGGGTGGGGGTCACCGTTGATGAGGATGGTCGAAAGGGAAATGGTATCCCTCACTGGCAGCCTGGGACTTCATACTTACCTGTGTTGGATTACAAATTCATAAAATGATAAATCTAGGTTCCAATGTAATAGTATATAAACTGAGAAAGTTAGGTACATTGCGTTTTATGTTTTGAGGTAAAGATGATGACGTTCTAAGAATATCAAGTCAGGCAGCCCTGGGGCCTGTACCATGAAGCCGGATTAGCTGGCTAGCCAGGTAAGTTTCAGTTTAGTTTGCCCCAACTCTGGGTTTTAGGTACCATGAAGGTAGCTCGGCTTTAAGCGTTGTTTGTCGCCATGGTATCTTATGCTGCACGGCTAACCTGCTCCGGGGCAGGTTATGTTCTGGATTTGAGATCTCAGACTGAAATTCGACCAATCAGCTGTGATCAAAGAAACATATAGGTGATGTCACATATCCCAGTGTCGGTTGCAATGGCTTCACCTTTTCTACCAAATCCTGTGGACATCTCCGCACAAATTGTTAGACGAGCACTTCGTAGAGAGAGTTTTTAGGGACAGACAAAATCCCCTAGCTTTTCCTGATACTTACTTGTATGAAAGATACAGATTCTCCGCGGAAGGAATCTCTTATATTTGCGAACTTCTTGAGCCGCACATATCAAATGTGACACGTCGAAGTCATGCTCTTACTGTACCGCAAATAGTATGCATTGCGTTGCGTTTTTTTGCAAGCGGTACGTACTTGTATGCAGTCGGTGATGCAGAGAATCTTGGGAAAAACACGGTTTGTCGAACCATTCGCAAGGTAGTCCTCGCACTGCAGGGGTACATGAATAGCTTCATAGTGTTCCCTGGACATTTATCGACCATGTCCATAAAAGAGGGCTTTTATAAAACTGCCGGTAAGATTGATAGGGTGACACTACATGAACAGATTTACTTTTAGACATTCACTTTTTTTCTCCCCAGAAAGCAGATTTCACTTAGAACACTTAAATTATACAATACAGTACATGTTCGTATTCTAAATCTTTTAACAAATATATTAATCTTATGATAGGATTCCCTAGAGTCATAGGAGCAATAGACTGCACACATGTTGCAATCTCCACAGCTCTTGGAGAACATGAGGCAGATTATGTGAATAGAAAGTCCTTTCACAGCCTCAATGTTCAGGTAGGTGTACTATAGATTCAAGATGACTTATTTTCAGTGAGATGAATCATTAACACATGACAATGATCTACTGTACATTTCATCTGCAGATAACTTGTGATCATGAATGCATGATCACAAGCTTGGATGCCAAATGGCCCGGCTCAGTGCATGACTCACGAATTTTCCGTGAGTCTGTGTTGTGTCAGCGCTTTGAAGAAGGCAAGTTACAGTGCAAAACACTTTAAAGTGTTCATTTTAATTGACAAAGCAAAACTTATACAATTTTCCCCTTTTCTGTTCTGTGACAGGGCTTTTTGATGGCCTGTTGGTAGGAGACAGGGGTTATGCATGCCAGAGATTTTTACTAACCCCCTATCCTGACCCTCAGACAAGGCCACAAAACCGGTTCAATGTGGCCCTCAGTAAAACCAGGGTCAAGATTGAGATGACCTTTGGCATCCTAAAGGCACGTTTCAACTGCCTTCGGCGGTTAAGGGTGTCACCAGAGCGGGCATCACAGATAGTGGCTGCATGTGCCATTCTGCACAATATAGCCACTATCAGAAAGGAGCAAGCACCACCACTAAACCAGCTTCTTCCCGATGAAATTGACCCAATCACACTTGACCACCCAGCTGGCACAGCTGTCAGAGATGCAATCACCATACAATATTTTACTTAATAAAAGTACATTGAAACTGCAGATAGGTCTCAAATGGTTTTATTGTTGATGTGGCTAGGGAGGGAGAAAGAGGGAAAGATGCATTAATAAGTATTAAGTGTTCAAACTAATGTGTTGCCTGTTTTAGTAAGTTCACATACTGAGATCTGTTTTTCCATCTGTTTGATCTACAAATTAAATTTTAATTTGGAGGCTCCTCAGCTCACAGTCCAGCTCCTTTAGAGTGCAGTCCAATTCTAGGCTCCTTTTGTAAAGGGCCCTGACAGAGTCAGTTTCCACCTGAAACATAATTCCACCACAAACAATCATTACAAGTCTTAAGGTAAATCAAATGACAAAAGGCATGACTTAATACAGGCACAGGACTGCTGTAATTTATGTCAAGGGTTTAAAGCAGTACCTTGTTCACATTCCTTCTGAAGCCCATTGAGGTAGAGGCATCAGTTTGTGGGACAGGTTGTGAAAAATCCTACAATAAAAGATAAGGGCTAGTCACATTTGTGTGACATTAAAAAAAAAAAAATGCATTCACCTCAGCAATGGTTTCAGAACACACAGAGAGGGTGTCTTCGTCATTTGCTTCACCCTAATAAATAAAAGTAGGCCAATGTAAAGCGTAACTGTTGTAAAGCATATTCATAGTGTTCTGTCTGTTTCAAGCTCAGCTCTGTGTGGGAGACTGTGTGAACGTGTGCCGGCTTCAACAGGGACACTGTATTTCCCTCTACTGCAGAACATACAGTCAGCCACATGTACAACTTTTAAAAGGTAGTAATGCATTGCACACATACCCAGTGTCACTTGCTTAGAGGAGCCAGCACCAGGGTCAGATTGTACAGCACCTGTAATACCATCCATAATCGGCCGCCCCTTATTGCTACTCAGAGCCAGCTCCTCTGCTACAGTGTATTCTGAGGCGGCCCTCCCCCAGTTTTCCGAATGTCACACTTTTTTCTGTTTGCTGCAAAAAAGTTTTTGTGAAAATGTTCACGAAAATAATAAAAGGTTATGGTAAATACTCACCACTTTGAATGATATTTTTATATTTTGTCTTTATCTGCTGCCAAGAACGTTTGTAGTTGGGGTTGCATCTAAAAATCAATGAATAACCTATTAATCTATATGACGTAGGCCTAATATACAGTCACATTTTTATACACAAATACGTTTATACATACAGTATACGTATACACACACACACACATTTTAATTTAAGCATTAATACATTTTTAAAATAAAACTAACTGTTAACATACGTCTAATGCACAATGAAGTAACATGAGTAACTTGAAGAACTAACGGAATTAACATTAGATTAATAAATGCTGAAAAACTATCGTTCATTGTCAATTCATGTTAGCTAATGCATTACGTTCTCTAAACAAATACAACCTTATTGTAAAGGCATTATATACACGCGCGCACACACATACATCATTTTTAATTAATATTGAATGTATATTTGTTTAACTTACGCATTAACGCAATCAGCGATCTTTTTCCAACATTCTTCTCTTGCTTTGGCAGCAGATACAGTATTACTGCGTGCTTGAAACACATGTTTATATTCTTCATACTTATGAATAATTATTTCTTGCTCCTCCGCAGAAAAATATACAGCTCTCGCTCTATCCATATTGAACGCGATTGGTTGTTCGGTGCCGACGTCACTCTTTTATGTGCACGCGCCCGTGGAGTAATCATAGCTGAAGGATCAAAGCCCGAGTTGACAGAGAAAGTTGATGAGCTGCTTCATGGTACCAATTAAGCCTGATTGCATCGGTTTGGTTTTGTCAACTCAAAACTAATCCTGTAACCCCGAGTTTGTTTAGCCACCATCATGGTACAGGCCCCAGGTGTCTGAGACATTAACCTTTTGTCTTTATGCACTTCCTGACCACTGGGCAGTTAAAGGTGAATGCTAAGCTCAAGGCACAGCTGTGCCTTTGTCTCTATGATAATGTGAAGGTATGGGCAATACTGTCAGGCATTTGAATGACACTGTTATGCTGGCGAGGTCAGGGCTGGGGAAATTCCGGTAATGGGCTGATTCCTGTACTGCATTCGCATGCTTTGTTTAGATCGTCTCCACCTCTGTGCATCCCTCCCACTTGAAAGGTATAAACTCTACCGTGCTGAGCTATAGCCGGACTTGGACGACTGCAGCAACGCACAGCGAGTACTCAATAAAGAGTAACTTCTGCTTGAAAGATATCCCAATGTTTCCTGGTTTCTGCTTCGACGAGGAAAAGTTTCCTACACCTGGCAGGGGGAGACGTTCTCTTCGCAGTGCACTGTGGGATAGCGAATGATCAGCGATGGCGGCCAGACCAAAGCATCTGAAACTTTTCATTGTAACTTATTTGCATGTTACATTCCTTTCTTTGCACGTATTTATCGACGCTGCAGACGTGACGTGGGATGAAAACGGATACATTCTGTACTGTCCGTGCATGGGTCGGTTTGGAAACCAAGCGGATCATTTTCTTGGATCACTGGCTTTTGCTAAAATGCTGAACCGAACACTCGCGGTTCCGCCGTGGATTGTTTACCGCCATCACTCCCCACCTTTTCAAAATGTGCATGTTCCCTACAGTGAGTATTTCCAGTTGGAGCCAGTGAAGCAGTACCACCGTGTGGTTAGTCTAGAGGACTTCATGGAGCACTCGGCTCCTAAGCACTGGCCCCCCTGGTCAGAGAGTGGCCTACTGCTTCGAGTCTGCAGCTCACAGGAGCACAGACAAAAAGAGCTGTCCGATGAAGGACGGAAATCCGTTTGGTCCATTTTGGGATCATATTGGAGTCGACTTTGATCGCTCTGTTCATTTCGGAGGACTGTCATTTAGCTCCTACTACCAGCCGCACTGGATAAAAAGGTTTCCCCCCAAGGAGCATCCAGTTCTCGCTCTTCCAGGAGCCCCAGCGCAGTTCCCCATTCTAGAGGAGCACATTGGACTGCAGGAGTATGTGGTGTGGTCTGAAAAAATGTTACAGGAAGGAGAAGACCACATCAGAAGCCTGCTAAACAGACCCTACGTGGGAATTCATCTGAGAATTGGCTCGGATTGGCAAAATGCCTGCAAGCTTCTGAAGTCAGGTGATACTGGCCCTCACTTCATGGCATCTCCACAGTATGTGGGATACGACCGCCAAACTGCCCTGCCGCTGACAGTGAAAATGTGTTTACCGGATCTGTCTGAGATCCGCCATGCGGTGAAGTTCTGGGTGAAGAACACCAACGCTCAGTCGGTTTACATAGCCACCGACTCTGAATCACACACCGCAGAGATTCAGAAACTCTTCAAGGGCAAGGTGAGGGTCGTGAGCTTGCAGCCGGACACTGCTCAGATTGACCTGTATATCCTCGGTCAGGCCGATCACTTCATTGGCAACTGTGTTTCGTCCTTCTCAGCCTTTGTTAAAAGGGAGAGAGACGTTCACGGGAGACCCTCATCGTTCTTTGGGATGGACTACCTAGGAAAAAGGAAAGGAAAAGAAGAACTCTAATAAAATGAAAATGTTGCGTTTTTGTAACTGAAAGCTGGTTGAAGTTTTGCATGTTTCAGGTGTCTGGTGAGATTTTGAACAAGAACATTTGTATATAGGGTTCACGTAATTAACCCTTTTAAACCGGCTGTGTCGGCACCGACACATCAGACCAAGCTGTATTCATGTTACCATAACTCTTCAAAATAATTCAAATTGCTCCTGACAGCAGACAACATGCGCTTTTAATGGCTTATTACGGTAATTTCTTGCGCTCCGTCAACAAATGACGGCAGGTTTCCGGGAGAGCGGGAAGGGAGAATTTGAATGGAGAGATAGGGAGCGCCGAGTTTTGGAATGCATAAAGTAATAAACAAAATGAACAAAAACATGGTGAAGGAGGAGTAAACAGCACAAGAGTCATTTAGGATGATTTCTGATGAGACTTTGGGAGCAGGCTGAGTGAGGCTTTTTCACATGTGGTGTGTGCATCACTATAATGAGTCCGTGCATGTAAATGCATGGGTGTATGCATGTGAATGCATGTGTAAATGTGTGTGTGCATGAACAAAAAAGCCTCCTGAATGAAAACTGTGCAACCCAGTGTCCCAAAAATACTTGTATATATGTATTATAGTTGAATTTTGAAGTAAGAAATGTTGGATTATTTCGATCATGATTTTTCTCTTGTTTTTTCCTAAATAAAAAATAGAAAAATTATTCCTTTTTTGTTTTTGTCTATTTAAATTGTGTTTACAAACTCAACACACAAGATTAATGGTCAAAATCTGTACTTTTTAGAAAAACATTTGTTTTCTGAAAAAAATGACACGTTGCACTTGAAAATAGCACATTCTGTTAGAATTTTACAGTCAAATAAACAAAATATGTGAAAATGACCTATTTTACCCTTAGGTTTTAAAGGGTTAAATGAAGGGAGAACAAGAGTTAGTTCCTTAATGAATTCTCTGGATGCTGCATTGCATCGCCTGACCACAGATTGGGCCCGTACATAGGTGTGCCGATTTGGGTGAAATGATCTCATTCCTTTCTCGAGTCATAGCCATTTTAGCAACCTCGGCCACACGACCTTCGAACGTTTTGAGGTCCCCTCGCCAAGGTGAATGGTAATTTCCACTTTTTGTGGTTGATTATTGACAGTCAGACTCCAGAGAATCTTTCTGTGCAGTTTCGGCTCGGTGACGTCGCAGACGGGGAGGGTACTACCATCCCTCGGCGTTTCAGGCCTCTGTGACTTACCGCGGCCAGGATGGGTGTGACCGTTTCCGGCTTCCTCCCTGCTGCGCCATCGCTTCTCGGCCTTTTGGCTAAGATCAGGTGTAGTATCTTTTCCAAAAGCAATGCTGGGAGAGCGCGTAGAAGCATCGGCCAAGATGGCTCGGATGAGGAATAGTGTTCGCGTGGTATTGAAGAGAGATGCTGAGGACTTTGTGAAGCAACGTTTTGGAAGAGAGTTTTTTGTGGTGAAAATCCTTCGAGGAGTTTTTGAGATTCAGCCTACTGAAGTGTTCTGTTTACAGGATTTTGTTACGTCTGGTTTTTTGAGTTCAGAAGAAGAAGAGTCTGAAGAATGGACAGATGTAGTGGCAAGGAGGGTGAAGGGAAAGGGAGTGGGACACAGTTTTGGCAAGGATGCCCTTTGAGTTTTGTTTCAGTATGAAACTTTCACTAACGAGCTGATGCATTGAATCAGGTGTGTTTAATTAAAGGGAATCATCTAAAACAGTGGCTCTCAATTCCCGTCCCCTGCTCTGCACATTTTGCATGTCTCCCTTATTTAAACAGCTTTCCACACTGACTGCAGGAGAAAGGCGTCTCTCCGGTGTGAATTCTCATGTGTTCCATCAGGCTTCTTTTACACGTGAAACTCCTTCCACACTCACGACAGGTGCACGACTTTCTTTTTTGAGACACTTTCTTTTTTCCTCTTCAGCTTCACTCTGTTCTTCACTTTTTGTTTCATCTTCACTCGTTTCTTCACTTTCCTCTTCCATCAGGTCTGAAAAAAAAACATAAGTGGTTGAAAATGTTTGTCATTTTTTACATGCTTTAAATGTTAACCTCATTTTTAATGTTGTTTTAGGTAACAAAAAAACATTTAAAACATATATTCATACCATAGTAAAACTGTAATGCTAAAATACTACACAAACAAACAAACCTGTCAGAACTGAAGACTACATGTTAGACTTGAAGTGATAGTTCAGCCAAAAATGAAAATTGTCATCATTAGCTGGCATGTCGTTCCGATCCTGAATGAGTTTTCTTTCTTCTGTCGAGTGTAAATAAAGATATTCTGAAGAATGTTAGTCACCAAACAGTTGCAGTTCCCATTGACTTTCACTGGATTATTTATTTATTTATTTTTTTATTTTATTTTTTTTTTTTGTCCATACAATGGAAGTCAATGGGAACAAACTGTTTGGTTATCAAGATTTCTCAGAATGTCTTGTGTTCATGTTCCACAGAAGAAGAAAGTCTTTCAGGTTAGGAAGGACATGAGTAAATGATCACTGTCCCTTTAAAACAGTCTTTATGCTGTGTCTCCGTCTCTTGGACAGCATCAGTATCACGGCCTTCATCTGTCAGAAGAAATGACTTCTAATGTTTGCTGTTAGTGGAAATTCATGAAAATAAGCATGTTTGCTCAGAATGACTTGTTCTCTATATGAACAAATATATTAGATCACATCTGCTGAATGATATAATTTATTTTAACTTTTGATAACTTTTTGCCATTTCTTTAGACCTGACATGTGGTGAAGATCTGACAAAGGAATTCAAAGTGGCCTAAGAAGAGCTTGAATTTTTTTTTTTGAAAACTAGAATGGCTTATAAATGTTATTGTGTTACGATTTGGAGGATGAGGATTTGTGGTTACAGAACATAATATGGATGCTGTAGATCTTCATCAAGGATGCTTGTATATCCAGAATCACATCTCTGGACTGGAGTTCTGCAGACGGACACATTTACCTGCTTACATTTGTTCAGTCTGTTTGGTTATGTGCCAGTCAGAAATGATTGAGGGCTCAGGGTAGAAATAACAACACAATTAACCAAAATATCCCCAAAACTTGTGCCATGGGGGCAAAAATAATCTTAGCCAAACAACAATTTGCATCCTTGATTAAGTTGGGCAACATCTTTGATCTTCTTTAACCACAAAAATATCATACAAATCACAACACTGTCTGTCATAAATCTAAAATCTCATATATATTTGAGAGAATTTTTTTTCATCTTTATTTAACAAAAAATAAATAAAAATTTAGTCAGATCAAATCACCTAACATCAAACTTTTCACAAATTTTAAACCATTTTATACAAAGAGTGTAAAATGAAATTAATTTTCAATAACAGAACACAAAGCACCTCAATGACAACATATTCTTTCAAAAATATTTAAAGAGTCCATAGCTTTGTAAAAGCCTTGATTTGATCATAGCTGTAAACACCCTTTCAACATTATAATCAATTCTTTGCTCAATTTGATCTCTTCTGCTAATGTAAATGGCTATTTTGGCTTTACCCAAAATAAAATTAAGCAGTTAATTATTTAATTCATTAATTAAATAATAAAGAGAGAGAGGCCTATATATAATAATAATATATATTCATTGTTTTTAATATATAAAAAATGCCATAAAGGAAGATTACTTCTTTAAATTTAGTTGAATTATTTGTTTGCAAATAATGTTACTTTCGCTCAAAATCACCGCTGTGACGTTTAGTCAGTCGATAAAACTAACAGAACAGCATCAGATATCAGATCATATTATCAGATCATATCAAATTTCAATCCAGTTTGAGGAGTTTTGATTAAAAAAAAACTATGTATTTCTTGTTTTATTGTAAAGAAATTAACGGAATAAAGATATTATTTAATTAAAGCTGCAGTCCGTAAGTTTTGCCTCTTGGTCGCCATCTCTGTTTGAAAACCTGGAATTGCAGCAGTCTGCGGATTTATCTTAATGCGTGGGTTGTGAGTCTGCACGGCTCGGCGTGGATGAATCTAATGTTCTGAAGAGTAAGTGCAGTCAGTCACTGCACCGGTGTGGAAGTTTACTGTAGCCTACTTCTCAATCACAGATTCTAGCCTACACCTTGGAATATATGACCCAAATAACAATCTTCACCGTATATTGCCATCTGAACAAGTAAGTAACAAGTCTGCCACGTTTGTTCTGACCAACTGAGGAAAAAAGCATTATCATAAATCTCGCTACCAATGGTGATTAAATCTAAAGATGGGTTAGCTCGTATCACATCAAACCGTGCAAATTATTATTATTGTTAGTGTGTGTAGTGTGTAGTGTGTGTTAGCATGTCAATTTCTGTACAGTTTTCTAATTGTCATGCCATTCAAATTTCTTTTAACCCAAAAAGCAAATTATGCTCCCTTCTAACTGGCTTTCTTTCAAATACAAATCTTGTGTAATCCCAGGCTATCTGTAATCAGAAGCACATATACTGGAATATACTTTAATTTCATTCACATGTGTTTCATAAACACATAATCCTTTATGGATTACAATCCGTCATCAAAATGATAAATTTAATTATTCCAGCTGCTGTGAGAAAAGGCTATAAACGATCCGTCTCCTGCAGGATCCTCACATGCGATAGCCTAGTAGCCGGGACAACTTCTTTATGTTTACAGACGTGATGTAATGACGCAGTGCCATGCTCGAATTTCCTGCGAAAACCTACCCGTACCACTCAAATTAGAAAACATTATAATAAGCTAACTGTTGTGAATCGTGTCACGAGTGCGGGAAGAGCTTCACACAGGCGACGATCCTCAGAAACCACCGGCACTCGCACTCTGGAGAACGACCCTTCGGCTGCGATCGGTGCGGAAAGAGCTTCATCTCAGCAAAGCACCTGAAGATCCACCAGAAGATCCACCAGAAGCTCTTCCTGTGCTCCTTCTGTGGAAAGATGTTTTCACAGCTGGGTTATCTGAAGGAGCACCAGAAGATCCACACCGGAGAGAAAGCTCACGTGTGCTCGGTGTGCGGGAACAGCTTCTCCAGAGCCAAATATCTGAAGGAACATCAGAAAGTCCATACGGGAGAGAAACCCTACAAGTGCTCGCACTGTGACAAGAGTTTCAGTCAGTCGGGGAACCTGAAGATCCACGAGAGAGTTCACACCGGAGAGAAGCCGTACCGCTGCCCGCCGTGTGGAAGGAGCTTCATCACCTCCAGCGCTCTGCTGTCGCACAGGAGAAACTGTCGCCAGAAGTTATCATAGTGAGCAGGAGGCAGGAGATAAACTGAGACGTCATCATGCAAAGACATTGGATTGAACTTCTACATGCTGGAGAGTAGCAGCACTTTCCATATTAAATACTTTAAAGGGGTGGTTTACTGCTTTTTTTCTTTGCTTGATTGTGTTTATGGGGTGAAATATAACGAAATAGCATCGAACTAACTGGCTACTAACCAAACAGCGCTGGCTTGTGTTTACGTTCTTGATCAAATCGAAAAATTACGTCATAAAGTACACATGGAAAATACATTTACAAAATTAGTACATAATTACAAATTCTGGTCTAAAATGTTTGTATGCCTTTGTCACAGACACGCGAAATAGCATTTAACTAACTGGCTACTAAAGCCAGCGTTGGCATTTGTTTACGACCTTGATAAAACTAAAACATTACGTCTGAAATTATACATGCAAATACATTTAAAATTATGAAATCTTACTTACAGGTTGTGGCCCAACAACTGCTGCCTCTGGTTTTAAAGTTGGAACCGCTCCGTGTTTTAGTAGTAGTTTCTGTGTGAATCCGGCATTGAACTCGTGTAGATTCTGGAAGCTGTCTTCCGTAAAATGCGCAGCACAGAGAGCTAAATTAGGATTGTAATTGTCAGGAACATAATCAAACATAAATTTTAACCGTTGTTGATGAACTACAGCATCCGTAGGAAGCCCGAACACAGAAGACCTGACAGCTGGGTGAAAATAACACCGTTTCGACGGCACGGCTACAACTCTCCACTATAACTCTTCCTCTTCGACAAAGCCGCAGAACATGGCCTCGCCCCCTTTTCTGCATGTTCTGGAGGGAGGGGTTGATGGGTTTATTTCGTATGCAACCCGGGAAGTAGTTCGTTGTAGTCCCGTATGAGTCGTTTTTGTAGGCATTAAACTTCCTGATTTTTAAAAGATGATATCTCCGCTTACGTGAACTTTCAGCGCAGCAACTTTGCAGATACTGTTCATGAACCAACAACAACATTACACACTATTTAAAATGAAAAAAGTGAAATCGCAGTAAACCACCCCTTTAACTGTGTGCTGTAATGTTTCTCAGACAATGACAATAAGTCTTTCCTTTAATTAAACACACCTTAAACAATTTGTCAAGGTCTTTTTGCTGACTTTAATAACAGTCAGGTGTGTTGAAACTAAACTCAGAAATGAGGAACCTGTTTTACAGACTCGCAGACAAACCTGTTTTACACACGTCTCTCAAACACAGAACCAGGAAGCACTGAGTTCAGGGAAAGAGAGACTGAAGTGTAGCTGAGCTGTTGTGTGTTTGTGTCTCTGTATTAGTGCAGGAAAATGGCAGAAGCCAGATTTTCTCAGGATGAGTTCTTGTGTCCGGTGTGTCTGGATCTCCTGAAGGATCCAGTGACCATCCAGTGTGGACACAGTTACTGTAAGAGCTGTATTACAGACTGCTGGGATCAGGAGGATGAGAAGAGAGTCTACAGCTGCCCTCAGTGCAGACAGACCTTCAGTCCAAGACCTGCTTTATTTAAGAACGTGGTGTTTGCTGAAATACTGGAGAAACTGAAGAAGACTAAACTTCAAAGTGCGGTTCCTGCTGGAGCTGGAGATGTTCAGTGTGATGTCTGTACTGGAAGAAAACACAAAGCTGTCAAGTCCTGTCTGGTGTGTCTGAACTCTTACTGTCAGAATCACCTCCAACAACATGAGAGTTTGTTTAAAGGAAAGAGACACAATCTGACTGAAGCCACTGGACGACTGCAGGAGATGATCTGCCAGAAACATGAGAAGCTCCTCGAGGTTTTCTGTCGCACTGATCAGAAATGTATATGTGTGCTGTGTACGATGGATGAACATAAAAACCACGACACTGTATCAGCTGCAGCACAGAGGACAGAGAAACAGGTATTTAACACTAGACACTGATGAAATATTGCTGACACTCGTTTCATATGTGTTTATATGTGTATATATCGAGGGGCGGCTTTAGTGAATTGGGGGCCCCTGGCAAAATATAGGAATGGGGCCCAATACATCTGCACACATTTACCTCGATCAACCGTGAGGTTACTTTTTTTGTTGCTTGTTGCTGCAGTGACGTCCCTTGTGTCCAATGTTTCTACATTTTTCATGTACATGTTATAATGGCTTTCTTTGTAGACCACAAAATAACAATTGATTTACAGCTGAGAGACAGGTTTTCACAAAAACTAAAAATTATAAAATGGGATTATTGAAAATGCAAACTCATTGCACTGTGACACAAATTCATGGCACTGTGTGTTTGGAGCACATGGCACTGAGAAAGGGTTAATACCCGAAAATGTTCTGCACCTTTGTACCTTTTTGCACATATTTTTTGTGACCTCTGAAAAATTAATGAAATGAGCCTTTTTTGCTGAATCTGGATGAATGCGGATCTCTTTCATTTTTCTATTATAGTTATTTTTACTACAAATTTAATTCTAAAGGAAATGATACATTCACACACCTAAGGATTATAACTGCATATGCGTCCTCTACTTGGGTCCTTCTCATAAACAAGTAAGCGGCATTTAAAACAAAAATACAATACGAACTTTTGCTCAATATTTACAGCTTCAGATACATGATATATTCGTTTGCTGCAAGCAGGATACACATGAACATCTACACATTCAACTCGGACACGCAGATGGTTGTCATGGTAATAAACACTATAAATGGCAATCGTTCATGTGTCTGCGTTTAATGCGCATCTGGTATGAAAATAATTTTAGGGGGCCCTTGGCTTTTGGGGACCCAAGGCAGTCGCCTACCTCTGCCTCTGTTTATATCAGCACCATATCAGCACAAACTTTCATAAAATAGGCTTTGACTAAGCAACATAAAGTAATGGAGTGAACTTTTCACCTGTTCTTTGACAAAATGCATAATGCTATATGTTAAAATACAAGTTAAATGCATTGACAGACTACTTTTTGTTCAGTAAATCTGACTGAATCCAGATGATTTGAGTCATTTATAGCTTCATTTCGATTATTGTAACCGATCCTCCTCTGGGGTTTGAAACTACAGCCATTAGTTATCAGTTAAATAACGTGACCTTTAAACTGCCTCACCCTACTTTTCCTGGATTCATCTGTTCACATGATGAGTTAGTGCCAGCAGGGCCGCATAAAGACCTCACTGGGCCCCGGGGCTATGACTTACTGCAGGGCCCCCATCACAATAATTATATATATACAGTATATATAGCTTTAAATAGGATTTTTAACCTATCAACTTTTTTGATGCACTGAAATTTCACATTACACATTACAATATCACAAAAAAATAATACTATAAGTAAAACCAAGCTTACTGAAGAAAAGCAAACAGTTACGAATGGCAAAAGAACAAAGATACATAAATCGACCTCCTTGAAAAACTTAAAGCACTGAATAAAAAAAAACATTACATTGTGTAAAGTAAATGTAGAAATAGACTGAATAGTCTTCACTGTTTAAATACAATATAGATTAATTCTTATTTTACAAAAGTGATTCAGTCAAGGACAAGGAGTGATTTTCTTTCTGATGTTTGATTCACATTATTGACACAAATGGCAACAGCAGCTATATTAGGCTGCTTTCGAGGAGTAGTTCACCCAAAAATGAAAATTCTGTTGTTTTTCTGAACCTGTATGAGTTTCCTTCTGCTGTTGAACACGAAAAAGAATAGAGGTGAATACAGGTGCATCTCAATAAATTAGAATGTCGTGGAAAAGTTCATTTATTTCAGTAATTCAACTCAAATTGTGAAACTCGTGTATTAAATAAATTCAGTGCACACAGACTGAAGTAGTTTAAATCTTTGGTTCTTTTAATTGTGATGATTTTGGCTCACATTTAACAAAAACCCACCAATTAACTTGTAACAGCTATACCTTTATCTTTTGTGTAAGTGTCACATGAAATGAGGGACCAAACCAACCAATTGTACTCATGAGTCAAGTGTATTAAATATAATTACCCAGAACATTCAATATGACATAACAATTGATAATTCAACAGTTAGAACAAGAACATAAAAACCAGTCCAGTATTCTAAACATAGTCCTTGGCTCATAATCACTTCCACCCATATACCTTGCTCCGTCTTTGTTGGAACATGAAGAGCAAAAATAACCGTACATGAATACCAAGATGATTTCAAAGCAAAGTCCACCAGAAAAGAGATGTTTGACGTCCAGCGTTGATTTTAAGCAGTAGAAGTAAGCCCGTTCTCCTAGTTCCAGACATTTAAGAGACCAAATAATCCATACATGCTCCGAACATAAACCCTCTGTAGACAAACATTTAAACAAACAAATCATAACTAAGTGCTACAAACCTATTGTTACCAAAACAAAATATCATGAACAGTTACTTACAAATGAGCTTAGAACTATGAAGTTCCTCAAACAGGGCACAAAGGCACCAACCACCATGAGGTAAGCTTCTCCAAAGAAGATAGAGAATGAACTTCCTGCCATTTCTCCTTCTTTGCTATCTTAAATAGGTAGATTCCATGCATTACTTAACAGAGTGCCCTCTAATGCTCAAGTCAGTAATAACAGCGTGGCTTTAAGAGGACTTCCAGTACATAAGTAACAGAGAAACTGTTACAAACTATCTCAACAAATTAGAATATGGTGACATGCCAATCAGCTGATCAACTCAAAACACTTGCAAAGGTTTCCTGAGCCTTCAAAATGGTCTCTCAGTTTGGTTCACTAGACTACACAATCATGGGGAAGACTGCTGATCTGACAGTCGTCCAGAAGACAATCTTTGACACCCTTCACAAGGAGAGTAAGCCACAAACATTCATTGCCAAAGAAGCTGGCTGTTCACAGAGTGCTGTATCCAAGCATGTTAACAGAAAGTTGAGTGGAAGGAAAAAGTGTGGAAGAAAAAGATGCACAACCAACTGAGAGAACCGCAGCCTTATGAGGATTGTCAAGCAAAATCGATTCAAGAATTTGGGTGAACTTCACAAGGAATGGACTGAGGCTGGGGTCGAGGCATCAAGAGCCACCACACACAGACGTGTCGAGGAATTTGGCTACAGTTGTCGTATTCCTCTTGTTAAGCCACTCCTGAACCACAGACAACGTCAGAGGCGTCTTACCTGGGCTCAGGAGAAGAAGAACTGGACTGTTGCCCAGTGGTCCAAAGTCCTCTTTTCAGATGAGAGCAAGTTTTGTATTTCATTTGGAAACCAAGGTCCTAGAGTCTGGAGGAAGGGTGGAGAAGCTCGTAGCCCAAGTTGCTTGAAGTCCAGTGTTAGGTTTCCACAGTCTGTGATGATTTGGGGTGCAATCTCATCTGCTGGTGTTGGTCCATTGTGTTTTTTGAAAACCAAAGTCACTGCACCCGTTTACCAAGAAATTTTGGAGCACTTCATGCTTCTTTCTGCTGACCAGCTTTTTAAAGATGCTGATTTCATTTTCCAGCAGGATTTGGCACCTGCCCACACTGCCAAAAGCACCAAAAGTTGGTTAAATGACCATGGTGTTGGTGTGCTTGACTGGAGAATCTATGGAGTATTGTGAAGAGGAAAATGAGAAACAAGAGACCCAACAATGCAGATGAGCTGAAGGCCACTGTCAAAGAAACCTGGGCTTCAGTACCACCTCAGCAGTGCCACAAACTGATCACCTCCATGCCACACCGAACTGAGGCAGTAATTAAAGCAAAAGGAGCCCCTACCAAGTATTGAGTACATATACAGTAAATGAACATACTTTCCAGAAGGCCAACAATTCACTAAAAATGTTTTTTTTAGTTTTTATTATGAAGTATTCTAATTTGTTGAGATAGTGAATTGGTGGGTTTTTGTTAAATGTGAGCCAAAATCATCACAATTAAAAGAACCAAAGACTTAAACTACTTCAGTCTGTGTGCACTGAATTTATTTAATACACAAGTTTCCCAATTTGAGTTGAATTACTGAAATTTTTGGGTGATCTATCCCTTTAAAATCTCATCATACAATGCCAGGAACTCACATAGCTTACTACACTTCACACACAAGCTTTATCTGTAACTATAATGTTCATGTAACACACAAATGACTGTTTACGAGGATACTCTCAAGGACGGGTACTTTGACACATAACTGTGTATTTGAACGTTTCAGCTCAAGGTGTGAAAAAGAACTCAAGTTTAGGCAGGTGCTTTACGAGCAGGTGCGCGCTGAGCGTTTTAGACTGTAACGTGAGCATTTGCCAAAATGAATTCTGCCCCGCTTCTTAATGTCCCTGAACAGTTAAATTTGTTTTTAAACTACAATGTTTAAAATTAGTTTGAATGATAAACTAACATCATGATGCGCAAAACGATTGACATATTTCTACCGGATCATTTCTCAACCCAAAAGCGAATATAGCCCTAGTTTGTTCAAACACAACAAGCGATATTCATCCATCAAGTTAATAATCAAATTAACCTAAAATCTGTGGCGACGATGACGCTATGTTTTTATCTTCTCCATGAGTCCGGTCCGCTTGCTGTTCCACAACTTCCACTCCATCATCAGCTTTAGTAAAATAACCTGATAGCTGGGAATTTTACTGAATATCTCGTGTTTTTCCCGCTCTCCTCATTTTTTTTTTTTTTTTAGAATAGTTGACATTTTTACTTATCGAAGATTGTTCTTTGCATGACTATCTCCAGATTACACCAGAACGAAGTGAAGAGAGGTGAGTGTGGACGCAGCGGTCACTGATAGATACACAGGTCGTTCAAAAGCTAATTATAAAATAAATGCATTTGATTGGTAAAACAAACTCAAACGTGATGTTTCAATCTCTAATGGTACTGCAATGAAATTTATGGAAACGCCTCACAAAATAATAGCGCTAATAAGTGGGGGTCGTGGGGGGGCTTTGGCGATCGGCGCTACCAATGACCAGTCAATCTACTCCACAGCCAATCACAGGCCCCCTCCTTGCTTGGGCCCCGGGGCCTCAGCCACACCTAGCCCAATGGTTAATGCGGCCCTGAGTGCCAGTAGTTTTCTGTGAGATTCACTATCATGTGTTTGTCCTGCAGAAGCAGCTGAAGGAGACGCAGAAGACGTTCCAGCAGAGAATCCAGCAGAGAGAGAAAGATCTCCAGCAGCTGAGAGAGGCTGTGGAGTCTCAGAAGGTGAGTCTGGAGAAGAAGAGAAGTTTGTCTCAGTCTCAGTTCAGACTCACTGAAGCCTGAATCACTGTGTGTCCTAACAGCGCTCTGCACAGACAGCAGTGGAGGACAGTGAGAGGATCTTTACTGAGCTCATCCGCTCCATTGAGAGAAGCCGCTCTGAGCTGATACGGCTGATCAGAGATCAGGAAAAGCAAGCAGTGAGTCGAGCTGAAGGACGACTGGAGCGACTGGAGCAGGAGATCAATGATCTGAGGAGGAGAGACGCTGAGCTGGAGCAGCTTTCACACACACAGGATCACATCCAGTTCCTGCAGGTAACACACATCTAGAAGAACAGGGTCATAGTGGACTTGAGCAGATCCTGCTGTGACACCAGACTCACACAGAAACAGTTCATGAGTGTCTTATTATATAATCGTCAGTCAGACTCTCATCTCATCATATAGCCACAGCCATATCACCCTGCAGCCCAAGACTGGTTGCCCACTGAAGCTAAGCAGGGCTGAGCTGGTCAGTACCTGGATGGGAGACCTCCTGGGAAAACTAGGTAGCTGTTGGAAGAGGTGTTGGTGAGGCCAGCAGGGGGTGCTCACCCTGTGGTCTGTGTGGGTCCTAACGCCCCAGTATAGTGATGGGGACACTATACTGTCAAAAAGCACCGTCTTTCGGATGAGACGTTAAACCGGGGTCCTGACTCTCTGTGGTCATTAAAAATCCCATGACACTCATCGTAAAGAGTAGGGGTGTAACCCCGGGGTCCTGGCCAGATTCCCTCCTCTGGCCCTTGTCAATCATGGCTTCTCAATAATCCCCATCCACTTGATTGGCTCTATGACTCTCTCTCCTCTCCACCTGTAGCTGGTGTGTGGTGAGCGCACTGGCGCCGTTGTCCTGTGGCTGCCGTACACTGGTGGTGGTTGAGGAGAGATGCCCCACATGATTGTAAAGCGCTTTGGGTGTATTGCAATACACAATAAAGCGCTATATAAATGCCTCATTCATTCATTCATTCATCATCTTCTTCTGAAAGAGACGCCGCTTACTAATGGCTTTCAGCTCTGGAAATCTCCTAGAAATCATTTCTAGCAGCTCTTTCTTCTGGAAGATATATTTATCTGTCAAACACCACTAGTGCCACCAACAGATCAAAACTTCACCAACATTTCAGCTTTTATCTTTTCTTCTGATTTATTACATCATGGTAAAATCAGTGACTCAATAGTACTGATTCTGAGTAATGTTCATCAAAATTGGATCAGGTGATCTTCAAATATGCTGAAACTGATTTAATTTGCCTGTAACACATTGATGAATTTGATCATGAAGACCCCAATCATGAAGTGAGGCTGTATATTAGCAATGCTTCAGTGAAATCAAACCAAACCTGAGCGTGTTTTAAGGGTCCTTGTGAAGTTTCAGTGTCTCTAACCGCTCTAAAGTTATCAATAATGATGAATATAATCATAGCCTTTGAGCTGCTTTTCCTGAGCAAATCTACTGAACCCTACAATGAGACTCCATTGATGTGTTTGAGCTGTTAGATGGACATTTATGTTCTTAGCAGATGTTTTATCATCATAACTATTTCCTAGAAAGTTCACATATAGTGTAAATGTCAAATACTAGAATCTGTAGCTCTAATGTGATATAATGAATATGAGAAGAATGAAGCTGCTGCTGTGAAAGTGCTGGATTGAGTTACTAAAGATCAGTCAAATCTGATGTTGGAGCAGGTTTTTGGGTGAAGTGTGGAGCTGATGAGTTTGATTTGTGTTTTCTGTAGAGTTTCCAGTCTCTCTCAGCTCCTCCTGAATCTACAGACGTAAATGATGATCTCTTCAGTTCTCTCATCTCTTCTGATGATCTGAGAGAATCTGTCCATCAGCTGAGAGACAAACTGGAGGATTTCTGCAAAGAGGAGCTCAAGAAGATCTCAGACAGAGGTAAAGTCCTGGAGATTCATCTGCTCTCAGAAACCAGTCCATCATCATCTCATATCATGGAGAACATCATATTAGAAATGTGTTAGGAATGGATGCAGGATCATGAGAATCACACTGTTCATGTCTGTTGATTTCCACAGTCACATTCACCAACATTGTTCCCAGGACCAGGAACCACTTCCTACAATGTAAGTCAGTAAGAAAACAAGCAGAAAAACTCACTGAGTGTGTTCATGTTCTTCTGTAGAAGCTGAAAGAAGAGTTTATAATTAATGATGTAAATGATGATTAGCACAGATATCTGCTCATCTGGAGGGTGAAGTCAGCTAAACTTCGTTTTGGTAAATTGCTTGCAATACCATCATATAAGCTATGCATGAGATCTAATGATATTCTTATTAATTAATGTGGATTTCGTAAATATATTTATATTTTTTTAAATGTGAAAAAGCATAAAAGTTTTAAAATTATGAGAGTTAGATTATCAGCAGGTACCTTCTTGAGCCACGGCACAACATTCAGGTAAAATGGGCCAAGATAAAAAGAGAACAACACAGGTAATTTCAGCTAAAATCATTTCATTTTTAACAGTAAATTGACACTCTTGTCTTCAGTGTGCCATAGCATCACCATAAATGCATTTCATTAAATAGAAAGTTTTATGAATATTTAATTAAACAATGCAATTAAAAATGAACTGATCATGTTGTATAGGTGTGTGTTTCTGTGCATTGGTGTCTTTTGTGTGCATGTGTGTGTGTATGCTTGTATATTTTTTAAAGACTTAAGATTTTGTATGGATACATATCTACAGTAGGCCTATACATTTACATTTACATTTAATCATTTAGCAGACGCTTTTATCCAAAGCGACGTACAAATGAGAACAATAGAAGCAATCAGACCATCGAGAGTGCAGCAGTATACAAGTGCCATGACAAGCCTCAGTTAGTCCAGCACAGTACACGTAGCTAGGGTTTTTTTTTTTTTTTTTTTTTTTAAAGACAGACAGACAGACAGACATAATAGGTAAGTGTTAGTATTAGTTGGTCAGGTGCTGGCGAAAAAGATGCGTCTTTAGATGATTTTTGAAAATGGCTAAAGACTCGGGAGATCGGGAGATCATTCCACCAGCTGGGCACAGTCCAGGAAAAGGTCCGTGAGAGGGATTTGATGCCTCTTTGTGATGGCACCACAAACAGAACGCAAGCTTCTGGAGGGTGCATAAGGTTGAACTAGTGAGCTTAGATATACTGGTGCAGTGCTAGTTGTCGTCTTGTAGGCAAACATCAGTACCTTGAATTTGATGCGAGCAGCAATAAACCTATTTTCACCCACAATTTCTGTCTAAAGGTGTGTGTGTGTGTGTGTGTGTGTGTGTGTGTGTGTGTGTGTGTGTGTGCAGCCCATTTTAGCTGAAAATTGTGGCCCATTTTAATTAACCAGCCATTTCTACCTAAAATGACCTTTTCACAAAAATCTAAGTTTCTTTTATAAATTAAACTTTTATTTTCATTTGAAAGAGCATGTCAAAGCATTGTTCATAAACCTTTGCTTTGTTAGTAATCTTACTTATAATTGCTTTATTAGTGATGAATGAAATTTTCTATGTCAGGCTCAATTACCTACAATTTCTTTCAAGATCTGGAAATAGTCATTCATGCTTTTATCACATCACGCCTGGATTATTGTAATTCGTTATATGTTGATCTTCCACAATCTACATTATCACGGCTGCAGATGGTTCAGAACGCAGCGGCTAGACTGTTAAGCGGCACCAAAAAACGTGATCATATTTTGCCAGTATTAGCATCCCTTCATTGGCTTCCTGTCTTTTTTAGAATTCAGTTTAAGATTTTACTTTTTGTTTTTAAAGCTCTTAATGGACATGCCCCATCTTATATTTCGGATCTTATTAGTTTGCATTCAATGCCCAAGTCCCTTAGGTCGGCAAATAAAGCTCTATTACATGTTCTCCGGTCACACCTTAAATTGAAAAGAGACAGAGCCTTTGCAGTCGCCGCTCCACGTCTGTGGAATCAGTTGCCACCTGACATTAGGAGTGCTTCTTCTCTTTTTATTTTCAAGTCCAGACTTAAGACACATTTTTACTCTCTCGCCTTTCCTGGGCCATAATTTCAGTTTTTTTTATTATTATTGTTGTTATTTTAATTGTATTCTGTTTTATTTTTTAGAAGTTGTTGTATTGGCTCTGTTCAGCACTTTGGTCAGTGTAATGCTGAATTTAAATGTGCTTTATAAATAAACTTACTTACTTACAATTTCTCTGACGAGCTTCATGTAACACTCTGCCCTGCCTGCCTTAAACTGTGCTTCAAGTGTTGAAGCAACGATGCAAGATCACTTATTGTAATTTTCTGTAAAGATTTAAAGAGATATGATGCTACAACCTTATTTGGCCCATTTTAGCTGACTTCACCCTACTTGAGACACTGATGATACACTGAACATGAAGAGTTCAGCTACATGAAAAGATCAAACAGATTCATGTTTTATCTCCATCAGATTCCCATCAGTTCACTCTGGATCTGAACACAGCACATAAACGCCTCCGTGTGTCTGAGAGAAACAGAGCGATTACTTTCACTGACACAGTCCAGCTGTATCCTGATCATCCAGACAGATTTGATCGTGTGCGTCAGGTGTTGTGTAGAGAGAGTGTGTGTGGACGCTGTTACTGGGAGCTGGAGTGGAGCGGAGATTATGGTGTGTTTATATCAGTGTCATATAAGAGCATCAGCAGGAAGGGACTGGGTGATGAGTGTGTGTTTGGAGGTAATGATCAGTCCTGGAGTTTGTTCTGCTCTCCTGACAGATACTCATTCAGTCACAATAACATACGGACTGATCGCTCTGTAAAGTCCATCTTCAGTAGAATAGGAGTGTTTGATGATATCAGGAGAATAGGAGTGTTTGTGGATCACGGAGCAGGAACTCTGTCCTTCTACAGCGTCTCCGACACAATGAGCCTCATCCACACAGTCCAGACCAGATTCACTCAGCCGCTCTATCCTGGGTTTTTGGTTTGTTTTGGATCATCAGTGAAACTGTGTTGATGAATCAGAATAGACTGATGAGAGATTCTACCCATAATGCTTTGAGCTGCATGATAAATCAGTAATAGCGAGATGTTATAGTTTTGTGCATAATAACTCACACAAAAACATAAAATGATTGGCCACATACACACCAAACTACACAGACATGACGAATGTAAAACACTCCTATCGTGTGTCTTGTGTTGTTCAGTGTGCAGGAGTTTTTCATAACACTCACATGAACATATATGTGCAAATGATCAACTTTACAGTTATTGAACTGAATCAACACTGAACTGACTTGAGATTATGACACTATTGGCTTGTTAGAGCTGCTTTACAGCTGAATCTGAATTTGTTTTGACTGTTTTAAAACAGTCTGCATTTTATAAAGCATTATAGAAATAAAGGTGACTTGACTTGTATGCATATTCAGTATATATTTACAAAATACTGTAAACAAAAATTCAGGGGTGAAAAAAAATCTTCTGACCTTTGATTTCTAAGTGATCAAGTTAGGTACACTACAAAAATAAATGCAAGGTGGACAAATAATTAGCTTCTTCCTCAATGCATTGAGTTATTTTCTAAGTGGACAAATCACGTCTAAATGTTTTCACACGTGATCATTACGTGCAGGCCATTAGTAAATGAGTGTGGCATTTAAATCGTTTCCCAAATGAAAAACAAGTTAGTTTTGAATGATGTGTATAATGTGCAGAATGTTGTTTAGTGTTTTGCTAAAGGTTTGTTTTAGAGCAACTGAATGTACAGCAGATGATGTGCTTGCAGCGTTGTAGACTTGGTCTGTAGTTTTGGTTTATGAGTGAATGATTTCACGGTGTGTGTCTCAAGAACCGCTTCAACGCAGCGAACCTTCAGTTCAGTGTTTCTTGAGTTGTGATGCTGAGAGACTGATATCAGCTAAACCTGTGAAGACCAGTTCAGAACCATGAACAGCAGAGGACGCTGGACCAGAATCTGCCAAAAGAGTTTTAGAATACATAACCCTGAACTAATATTCCCACATAACCAAAAACACAAGTGATTACAGACTGAAGTGCAGCACTTTGACATTATGATTCACACAGACACACTACTGTACACAGCGTCAAAAAATACTGTTACATTTATGATTAAAATCATCAGCTGTGGTTGCCAGAAAATCATCACAAAAATACTGTGATTTTGGGCCTCATTAATAAAGCGTGTGTACACAGATTTGATCTTAGAGTGTGTGTCTGCTTGAATCCACACCGGCGCTCATATCTGTAAAAAACTGACGTGGAGAAGTGTTTAGCGTCACGTCAGGGTCTGAGCAGACGTGTACTTCGTCTTGTTGGAGTTCTGCAGGTTTTTGGAGATGTAAGCTGTTCTTGCAGCTCGCTGTTTTAAATTAAAGGATTTGGATGATGACTGGTGATCTTTTATGTGTTAATGACATTAATTAGGAGTCGTTTACAAGGCAGAGCACATCTGAAAGAGACGCGTTTTCAGTGTGTAGCAGAGTGGCGTTGCACAACAGAAACACTAGAGAGATGACCACGCCACCCTGGGACTTGCACCCAGGGATATACTACGCACCTTCAGGTGCTACTCAAGGAAACAGGTTCAAGTCTACCGAATAAACGAGCAAGAGACGTGGGTACAAAAGTATAAATTGTTTTATTCAATCAATTAAATCTGATTAAGAAAAATCACATGAGCAACAACAAACTTAAAATGATACTGCTTGCTGCTGACCTCCAAAATACACAAACACCACAAAAGGATATACAGAGCTGTGGCCAACTGGTATCAACTCCTAAAGAAGCATAAATTTCAATTACCACACTATCAGTGCACACACACTCACACACACTCACACAATACCCAGTGAGATTACTGTTGGTGATCGACACGACACAACACTGCACACGGTGACAAGAGAGCACCGTGTGGAAAATCTGTTTTTGTTGGGCACACAGCACCGGACACTGCAGCAGTCAGTCACGTCAGATTAACGAAGCCGGTGTGAGCGCTGAAGAGTATAAAAATTAACGGAACCAGACAAACTGGAAACTGCAGCCAACCGCCACATCAAAGCAGAGCCAACAACGATGCAAAACAGCGTAGAAGCAAGGGGCTGACAGCAGCAGGAATACACTGGATAATACCGCTATCTGCCACCCCAAACGAAAGTGGCACAGGCATACAGCAATACACAAGCAACAGGATGCAGAGCAGGCAGTCCAACCAAACACACGGCGCAAACATTAACCAGTTGACATCTCATACAGCCTTCCAATAGATGCACGAAATCAAGCCAAAGCGAGCCGTGACTAAATTAGCCACACCGCTAACGAGCACCCAGTATCGAACGCCAGTCCCAGAAAGGGGCGGGGGTACCTGAGAGTGACACCTCCGACTGACACCAATCAGCCCTTTATAAACCCACCCATGCCTGCTGATAGGCTAACAATATTCTATACAGAAAGAATCCAACTACCCTGCCACAATCTACCCCCACCTTTTGTATCGTCGCCCCGATGGTCCAGTACAGAAAACCCTATACACACAAATTAACTCCAAGGCCTAAAAAGGACTGAAATCCCACTTGAAACAGACTCATGTGGGGGCATGGCCTCACTAGTCGCCTCACCCACTGCCCGTGGGAGACGATAAACATGTACAGATGACGAGCAGTGTTGGGCACGTTACTTTAAAAAAAGTAATTAGTTATAGTTACTAGTTACTTCTCACAAATAGTAACTGAGTTAGTAACTGAGTAACATCATTATAAAAGTAACTAATTATCAGGGAAAGTAACTATTGCATTACTTTTTACAAAATGTTCAAATGTCAAATAACTTGGATGCCCCCAATATTAAATATGTTAAATTAATGAAATGGACACTAAAAAGAATAAATTATTATTATAAAACATTGTACATTAATCTACACTATTTATCTACTGACACTTAGAATCAGTCAGTCAAGCATTATAATATAATAATATGATAATTTAATATTAAATTATGATACAACTTTAGTAATTAGAATAACCAAGTATGAATGCATATTTGTCATCAATATAAAACGCACTAAGGATAAATGAGCTGATGGGTTCATGAATATTAATCACATTGGCTGCCTACCTCGCTGGAATTGATTTGCTGAAATCAAAACAGGGACGATAATAGGTGAGCGCCAGCCAATGAGATTGTTGTTTGCGCATTAGCTCCGCCTATTTTAAAATCTTCAGCGATTAAAAAATAAATAAAAATAAATATGTTTATTAGCATTTGTTCAAACATCAAAACAAACTAAAATAAAGAAAGAAAAAATGTGTGTATTGCAAAACATTGAGACATCTGCATTCAAACAAAAACTAAATAAATAAAATACAATAAAACACAAATTTACAAGAACAAATGTTAGTTTATCGTGAGTCATTTTTGCTTAGTATGGTTGAATTGGATCATCGAAGGTCAGCAGCAAATAAAATGGTATTAAATACATAAAGGATATTTGTATAATTTAACATATTTAATTATTGCAGGTTTGTATAATATTCTGAGTTTGCATTTGTCTGTTTGTATTGATTGTGAGGAACACTGAATCATGTTTGCACACAACGCTCTGCTCTTACTCCTGATTTCTCTCAACACCAGAGCTGTCCGTCAATACATGAGAAACACAGTAACTGCTGTTACTTACCTGAAAAATAACTCAGATATTTTCTTGTAAATTAAAGGTAATGCATTACTTTACTAGTTACTTGAAAAAGTAATCTGATTTCGTAACTCGCGTTACTTGTAATGTGTTACCCCCAACACTGGCTCTGGACTAAATGTCCCCACAAGGATAGTAAAACCTGACATTTTTGACATTGTGTGGCCATTTTTTCATCTCCAAGAGGAAAAACAGTTAATAAATCACAAGTGTGTCTGAGCAGCACAGATGAAGAGTGTTCAGTGATTTCAGTCGTGCAGAACCTTTTATTGAATGTGCTGCAGTGATGGAGAGGTTTGACAGTAAATGAAGCGGCTCCTCACTGTAACGCTGCTCTTTACTACAGTTACCGGGTCAGACCATCACTCAACCATCGACCATCGCCAAGAAACTGAATGATCTGTGCTTTTGAGGTTTTTCTGTCTGTTGGCCAGTGTTCACATTCATCTCTGATTCAGCCTGACATTCAGAGAATCTTTTACCAACCAATCAATGACCTTGGATCAGTTATTGAATTTCTGAGCACCTCTGGCCATCAAAACACTCAAAGTCACTGATAAAATGTCTTCAGCAAATGGAGGATATTGACCCTCGTCTCATTTTCTGTGGTCCGTTAGTTGTCAGAGCTGGTAAACCTCTATAGAGGTGAATTGAATCTACAACAAATATAAGTTTCACACTCCAAATAAATAAATACATATAAACAAACAAAGAATATAAACACTGCAGGACCCAACTGAAAACACAGACATGTAATAATCAACGGCCCTTTATAAGTTAACAGAGGTTTGTAGGTAGTGTTGAACTCGAGACCGGTCTCCAGACCATTTTTGGCTTCATTAATAAAGGGTGTGTATGCTCAGATTTGATAGGTTTGACAACCATCTACACCGGAGCCTGCGAGCATACTGACGCTAAACATAAACAACCAGTCAACTAGTCCCCATGTAATGACGTAACAGCATCTAATTGGACAATACAGAACTCATTATTAGTATATATGAAACAACTGTATCTCAACTTATATTTAATTAACTAACACTATAACACCCCCCCCCCCTTTTTTTAGCTTGGCAGAGTCCCTTCTGCACTACAGAGGGTGAGAAGTTAACTTTTCTTCTTCTTCTTTTCTGTTAGTCCACATAACGACTTGGGGCCCGAACAAGTCGCCCCCTTTTTGTCTTCGTCCCCTCTTTTCCACAGAGATCTGGATAATTGTTAAAATCCAGTGTGAGAAGGGTCTGAAGCTCTTTCGACAAAGAGTTGTCGGAGGTTGAAGGATTTGACGCTTCTGCCGCAGTGACTACAGGTTCCTGGGCAGTTATTGGAACCAATGAACCTTCCTCAGTGCCGGTGTATTTCCGTCGCAGCCGCTGCATCCAGGTAGGGATGTGATCACTTAGATAGGGTTGTAACCGATCATGATGCAGTACTCTCTCACTTCTTCTGTCTTTGACTCGGTAGAGCACTGGTCCAAGGCATTCTGTGACGACGAATGGCCCATGCCATGGAGCTTGAAGTTTTGGACTATACCTTTTTCCTGCTACTGACCCTCACTAAAACAGGATCACCCACATTGTAGGACTTCTCTCTGGCTCGTAAGTCATAGACCTTCTTCTGGTGCATCTGAGCAGAGTGTAGGTTCTGGCGTGCCACTTGATGAGCATGCTGCAGGTTAGCTTGCAATTCATGAACAAACTCGGGTGTGTCTTTAGCTTCCCTGGTAACTTCAGCTGTCCTTAGCCAGATGTCATGTGGCTGGAAAACTTCTCGCCCCAGCATCAGCTGATTTGGTGTGAAACCTGTCGCCGAAAACACAGTGTTCCTGTATGCCGCAGTGAGTAGGGGAAGATGTTCATCCCAATTCCGTTGACTTTGATCCACGTAACACCGAATCATCTGCAATAATGTTCTGTTGAATCTTTCCACTTGCCCGTTTGAAGCTGGATGGTATGGTGTGGTCCGGGTCTTGGTGACTTGAAGCAGGTGACAAACTTCATTGAACAGTGAGCTCTCAAAATTCCGTCCTTGGTCAGTGTGAATTTCAAGGGGAACACCAAAACGGGAAATAAAGTCAAACACCAACCTCTTTGCTGTTGTCTCAGCTCCTTGTTCGGGGATAGGGAATGCCTCTACCCAGCAGGTAAACTGGTCGATTATAACGAGGATGTACCGGTTGCCTGACTTAGATTCTGGAAATGGTCCTAAGACATCAAGATGGAGTCTGTGCATAGGCGCTCCAGCCTGGTAGTTCTGGAGCTTGTCCCTTCCCATTGGACTGGTGATCTTACAGGAATTACACTGTGGGCACTTCTTGATGAAAATGCGCACATCATTTCCCATATTGTACCAGTGGTAACGACTGCGGAGGCGCATGAGTGTCTTTTCCTCCCCTGCATGACCTGCTTGTGCTGAAATATGACAGGCTTGGAGAACCTCATTCTTCAGGGAAGCAGGAATAAGTAAGCGCTGAGGTGACATACCTCCAGTGACATCATCCCAGCGGTAATAGAGGATCCCATCTCTCATCTCCACTTGAGACCAACACAGCCAGTACTTGCGAACTGCTGGGCTCAGCATCATAACTTCTTCCTTAGCAGGCAAAGAACCATTAGACATCCATTTATGGAGAATTGAAAGGTCTGGGTCAGCTAACTGTTCTTCTTTGAGACTTTTGAGGTCCAGTGGTTGCAACCAGTTTGTGGAAGGACCTGGGTTGTCAGCACCTACTGCATTAACATGACTGGATGTGTTAGTGCCACTGCTCTCATTCTGACAGTTAACGAAGTGTGTACTTCTTACTGCTAAGGGGATAACATCATCGACATCTTCCTCGAATCTGGCCCATTGATGGTGCAGCTTTCGACAGAAGGGACAGCCCTTGCACGGCAAGCTATCCAGCTCTCTTCCTGCTTGATAACAGTCACAAGGTCCCTCATCCAGCGCCCTTCGGGACAGTGCGTCAGCGTTGGCGTGATGTGTGCCTGCCCTATGCTCGATGACAAAGTTGTACTGGCTGAGTTCTTCAAGCCACCTAGCAAGTTGGCCTTCTGGTCTCTTAAACCTGTATAGCCATGTCAGACTTCTGTGATCCGTCCTCAGTATGAAGTTAGACCCCAACAAATAGTGGCGGAACTGTCTGGTAAACCTGACAACAGCTAGGAGTTCTTTACGTGTGACACAGTACCTCTGGTGTGCTGGTGTGAGGAGACAGCTGGCGAATGAGATAACCTTCTCTTCTCCCCACTGTAACTGTGAGAGCACAGCTCCAATGCTCTGGTTGGATGCATCAGTGTCCAGTACAAACTGTCCAGATGTAACTGGGAACACCAAGATGGGTGCAGTTGTGAGACTCCTTTTAAGATGTTGGAAAGCCTTTTGCTGCTCCTCTTCCCAGGAGAAGGGAGTCCCCTTTTTGAGTAGCATTGTCAAGGGTGCAGCTATTTCAGAAAACTTAGCAACAAACCTCCTGTAATAATTGCAAAGTCCCAGGAAAGACTGGAGTTCCTGGACGCTGTTTGGGGTCTTCCAGTCCCTTACATCATTGATGAGGGCTGGATTGGTCTTAATTCCTTCGCCACTCACAATGTGACCCAGAAACCGAACTTTGTCCTTTAACAGTTGGCATTTTGAGGGCTTTAGTTTGAGTCCATAATCCTGCAACCTTTGAAAAACCTTTGCAAGGCGTTCAATACACTGTTCCTCATCTTCACCAAAGATGATTATGTCATCGAGGTATATTAGCAAAGTGTCCCACTGCAACCCTCGTAGAACCAACTCCATGGCCCTCTGGAATGTGCTTGGTGCGTTACACAACCCAAACGGCATTCTGATGTACTCATATAATCCATAATTTGTAACAAAAGCAGTCTTGGATCTGTCTTTTTTATTCATTTCAATCTGCCAGTATCCTGACTGAAGGTCAAGTGTTGAGAATGTCTTCGCGCCACCCAGCACATCCAGGCATTCCTCGATTTTTGGTAGGGGATACGCATCCTTAATGGTAAGATCATTAAGCTTGCGATAATCTACGCACCAGCGGACCCCGCCATCTTTCTTCCTTACCAGGACGATAGGGGATGCCCATTCAGAGCTTGAGGGAATCACAATACCTGCTTCAAGCATTTTTTTAGATGTGTTTCCTCCTCATTCCAGAACCCTAATGGGGTACGTCGTACTGGCTGTCGAACAGGCTTAGCCATTCCTGTATCAATGCTGTGCTGCAGAGCAGAGAACTTCCCCAGATCATCATCAGTTGCTGCAAAAACTTCTTGGTGTTCACTCAGTAGAGCTATTAACATCTCTTGCTGATGTTCCGTGAGCGTTTCGCTTGCAGAAGTGAACAACTGCCTGAGGTGCTCTGGAAGGTCAAGGGCATTTGGTGACGACACCCTTCTTACATGGTGCTTATCCGGAGGCTCACTGTTAGGGTCTTGTAGAACTGAGTCCCCACCTTTTGCATAATACTGTGCCTTGACTGGAACTGTATAGGCTCTCTCTCCTTCCTCTTGAGCATCAGGATATGCTTCGATGAGCACCCCCAAACAGACTCCCCTTGATAAGGGTCTACTGGAATCTGTGATGTTGCATAGCCTGACCGGAATCCTCTGTTCCATGTTAATCATGATACTGCCTGAAGACACTCCATCAGCCAGGCTAACAGGCTCTAGAACAGCAGGGAGTTCTGGTTTTGAGTCGTCTACCACACCCCAAACTAAACATTCACACTCTGGCGGCACAGTGAAATCACTCTCTAACATCACCCTCGAAATGGCATAGTCTGGCCCCTTGCCTTCAGATATATAGGCTGGGATGAGTTCTGAGCCCATGAAAACTTTGCCAGAGGCATGAATGGTAAAATCAGCAGCTTTTAAGAAATCTAAACCCATTAAACAGGTATGCCATCAACAGTAAGCAAGATCATTAAACTGGGCCCTCGACTCTCAGCTCTGCTTACATGTACAATGGATAGACTTTGCTCTGCTTGCTCGGAGCGATTTTGACTTGGGGGCTCCATTCTGGTCACAGTATTTTCATGGGGACTTGTAGATGGACTGGGGGACCGTGAACAGTTTCTTTTGTAATGCCCCTCCTCCCCACACTGAAAACATGGCCCACTAGCAGCTCTGGTGGGGCTGTTATTCTGCTGTCTATATCTGTTTGACTTGAAAGAAGTCTGAGCTGTGCGTCCCCTTTCTGACTGAACTGCCATACTGGAATTTGTCTGATGGGTGGATTTTACCGTAGAAGGGAGAACAACAGAAGATGGAGGAGGTAGACAGTCTATGGCTAATTGGAGCTTATCAACTTTATCCATGAGTGCTTGCAACTGGTGCTGTGTAACATAGCCCTGTGACTGCACTCTACGTGACTGCAAGGCTTGTGGCTCCTCATCAGAGTCCATGTCTAGATCAGCCTAGGATACTCGACGTGTCCTCCCCCTCTGATCGAAGTCTCGCCCGAGCGTCGCTTTGAAGTTGTGTTCGTATGATGAAACTAGCCGCTGTGCCTCATCCAGTGATACAGGGTCACGGTTCATAACTTCGTATGCCACTTTCTGGTTGCGCAGCCCTTTGAGAAAAGCATCAGCAGCAATTTGCTCCCTGAGCTCGATGTCAATTCCAGGATAAGCCAAAATGACTAGCCTGTGAACCTCCTCAGCGAACTCTGAAACAGTTTCTTTAGACTGGCGCAGTTCCCCAAGTCTTCTCTGTGCTGTGGTGGGAGGCTCTTTTTGGCCAAATCGGAACGCCAGTTGTTCTTTCAGCAGAAAGTAATCTTCACGTATGTGTTCAGGTAATGAGCACAAATATCTAACAGCAGCGCCCCTTAGACATTCATGCAGTTTATCCACTCTCTCTACTACACTCCATCTGTAAATAACAGCTCTGCGCTCAAAAGGAATGATAAAAGAGTCCCAGTCATCCTTACCATCGTAAGTGTCAAGTTTAGCTTTATGTCCATCTGGAGCTCTACCATAAGGGGCTGTGAGATGATGGGTAGGCGTTGAAAGAGTGGAAGGTGCGTGCATGTGAGGGCCCAAGTTGAATGAGCCATTATAATGGCTGGGTCCCTGTGCATGGCTTCTAGGTCTCACATCGGGGTCAGGTGTCGAGGAATTTTGACTAGCTGGGGTCCGTACATGTCTATCAATGACAGCGAGCTCAGCAGCAAAAAGTTGTTCAGCATCTGAATGCCCTGTTGCATCCCTGTTTGTCACAAGAGTTCTATCTGGGGCAGATGAAAGTGTGGTAGTGTTGTCACGTGGGTGTGGACCACGTGTCACCTTGTTAGCATGGGGCTGCTGCGTGAGAGTTAACAGACAAGTCTCTGTTGCTTCCAGTCTTTGGAGCAGAGGTGAAATTGCATTTTGGAGTTGTGTATTTTGTTGTGACAGCACAGCCTGTAGCCAGAGTGGGGGGTCTGGGGCTGCTGATGCTCCAAGTGAGACGTCTGGATCAGTTGAATCCATCCTGTATAACAATTTAGAGTGGCACTGCTCCAGCCCTTAATTTTCGTTGAGATAATGTTTTATTTATAATATTTATTTATTATTATGGAAGTTTATTCCGCTTTGTGAGTTGTAATGGAACTTTTCAAGGCTGTATCGTAGTGCCTGTGTAACTTGGCAGGTAGCCAAAAGCAGCGATCAATTAGGCAGACGTCCAGTGCCACGCCTCTCTGCTGGGGGGAGGGGAATTCCCTGCTGCTTTTATCTCCGTGAAAGAACGTGTCAATCAGTCTTTAATATTACTTCACACGGGCGCTTTGCAGCTTAAAATGTCCATAGAATCACAACGGATGTCCCAGCAGTTTATAACACTCACAATTCGTTGATGTTTTTCTATCGCGCTCAACTTCTGATACCACTTGTCGTGCTCTCGTCTGTAATGTTTGTTTATCAGTATCCGTGGAGGCGTGAAGAGAAGCACACAACAAAGATAATCCGTTGCAGGAGCTTTACTTAATAATGCATAACTTTACAACAGCGGGGTTTATGCTCTTGCCCAGTGCTGATAGGTTTGACAACCATCTACACTGGAGCCTGCGAGCATACTGACGCTAAACATAAACAACCAGTCAACTAGTCCCCATGTAATGACGTAACAGCATCTAATTGGACAATACAGAACTCATTATTAGTATATATGAAACAACTGTAACTCAACTTATATTTAATTAACTAACACTATAACAATATATATATATATATATATATATATATATATATATATATATATGATTAATGCAGTACATGCACTTGTATTTCAGTTCACTTCTTTAAGTCTGTGGTCACTGAAGCAGGGGCCTGTTCCATAAAACAAGTTTACCAAATAAGCCAGGCTTATTTCAGTAATTCTGACTTATTTTCACTTGATTTGGTTTCTGAAAGCAAAATTACCATAGTTCAAACTCAGTCACTGTGGCAACTTATGCTGGCAAACTAACCTGGGCTGCGTTTCCCAAAAGCAGCGTAAGCTTAAGTACATCGTAGAGCCATTGAAACCAATGGAGCTATGATCATCTTAAGCTTACGATGCTTTTGGGAAACGCAGCCCTGGGGCCTGTTCCATAAAAGGCGGGGATTAAAGTCCAAAACCTGACTTGAAATAGCCTAACAAATCAATCGGGACTAAAGCGGTTTCATAAACGACAATTTAAATGCGATCCAGGTTCAGTGAGTTAGGATAATTTGATGTGAACGCTTATTCTTAAGCAGCCCTTAATGTCGATCATGGATCAAATCGATCCACCATGACAAACGGCGAATATTTGTGTTGTTTAATGCACTTGAGACGTTGTGGTTTCCTCAGTGCATAACTGACACATCACATGTATATTTCCTCATATGTAAATGTTAGAAAGTCATGCAAATATATCCATTTTGCTGTCAGGAGTGGGCAAGGCTTAGCGAGTGCTGCTGCGCGCATGCGCGTTACACAGACGGGCAGAACAGAATAATAGCGCAATAATTCTGAATAAAATATACATTCTGCTAAAATATTTGTTGTTGGACATTAAAGTGACACGTAAAATTTTAATCCTACATATAAGTGTATTTTTATGATAGCAGTAACTGTAAATCAAATGTAAGCTGGCTAATACAGCCATACTAACTCAAATGAGTTAAATGTGTGTTCCTCTTATCAGTTAAAATGTAGTCTGATGTCTATTATTTATTTTAATTTTTAATTCATTGATTTTAACTTTTGATTTAGTGTTTTTAATGGTTTAAAGAGCCATGTTAGATTGCAATGTTTTAATGTTCTAATATCCATAAAAGGTGCAGCTGTCATAAATTCAGAGAGAAAGGCTGCATGGCTAGAAACTGCTGATCAACTAAATGCACAAGTAGTAACTGTTAAAATGTCATTAGCCTATTTTGGGCACAATACATTAAATACAGTTGGTTGCAGCCTATTTTTTTTATTATTATTTGATTATTTAAGGTGTATTTTCTGTATAGGCTACTTTTATTTTTGGACTAATACTAAAGTCAACTAATTGTATGTGCATTTCTACTGGTCAGTGTTAGAGGAGCTCAGCTTAGTCTGACAGTTAGCCTGCTCCTGACCAGGTTAGTTTGCCAGCATAAGTTGCCACAGTGACTGAGCTTGAGCTATGGTAAGTTTGCTTTCAGAAACCAAATCAAGTGAAAATAAGTCAGAATTACTGAAATAAGCCTGGCTTATTTGGCAAACTTGTTTTATGGAACAGGCCCCTGGGGTCCGTTCTTCGTACGTCGCTAACTCAGTTAGCTGGGTTTGATTGTTGCCGATTTCACTTGATCTTGGATCCTTTGGTTCTTCGAAGCTCATCCTGGAGTTGTTGTCATAGCAACAAGTCCGTAAGCTTAAACCTGCTCGGGAGCAGACTTATTTCATGTAAACAGGATTAGATCGCATCTTTTTAAGCAGAATTGATACTTATAATAGGCCCCAGCCACCGCTAGTTTATTAAAAGAGTTCCCTGCTGGTCCAGGGACAATCATTTAAAATAATAATAATTTAAAAATGTATTTGAAAATAAGATAACAATGTTGTGTAGTCTATAATAATATAGACACAGCCAGTTTTAAGATTTATTAGATGAAATAATTACTTTATAATTGTATTGGAGTCTTACACACATGCTGTACAGTTAATCTGAGTCGTGCATTAATTTGAGTGATGACAGATATTATGGAAGTGGCTTGATGAAGCGCAGAGATGCAGATAACTTGATCTCTAAGAAACTTTAATTAATGCTGTCACATAACAGATCTGTTTCAAAGATAAAATTAAATGAATTGCTAATTACAACATTGAAGTAAAAATGTAAAGCCTGTACAAATACTAGAAATCACAAATATAAATAATTGGGAATCATGTAAAAAAATAAAATAAAATAAATAAAATAAAAAAATTCAAAATACATTTATGTAGTTTTCTTCTCCTGGCTGTTTCCTTATAAAGGTCCAGAAATTTGTCAAGTTGTTCATCAGATGTCTTTAATGATATGATGTCATTACGTTGCTGTCTTGCCGCCAGCCAATCACTGCACTGCTGATCGTGGTTTCGAGGATCGATACATCTGCCCTTTTCAGGGAACACGAGAACGCGCAGTAATCTTAGATAACTTAATCCAGATATTTTAATCTACTATGCAAATTCGTTTGAAGAACCAAATTAGCCAGAGATCAGTTATCAGGATTAGAGGATCTGGAATCTTTCAAATCATCTCAGATGTAATAAGCGAGGTACGAAGAATGGGCCCCTGGTCAGGAGCAGGCTAACTGTCAGGCTAAGCTGAGCTCCTCTAACACGGACCAATAGGAACACATTGATATTACCACTGACTCTCTCACATACAATTAGCTGACTTTATTATTAATCCAAAAATAAAAGTATACAGAAAATACACCTTAAATAATCAAATAAATAAAAAATAGGCTACAACCAACTGTATTTAATGTATTGTTCCCAAAATAGGCTAATGACATTTTAACAGTTGCTACTTGATCGTTTAGTTGATCAGCGGTTTCTAGCCATGCAGCCTTTCTCTCTGAATTTATGACAGCTGCACCTTTTATGGTTATTAGAACATTAAAACATTGCAATCTAACATGGCTCTTTAAACCATTAAAAACACTAAATCAAAAGTTAAAATCACTGAATTAAAAATTAAAATAAATAATAGAAATCAGACTACATTTTAACTGATAAGAGGAACACACATTTAACTCATTTGAGCTAGTATGGCTGTATTAGCCATTTTACATTTGATTTACAGTTACTGCTATCATAAAAATACACTTATAAATAGGATTAAAATTCTATGTGTCACATTTAATGTCCAACAACAAATATCTGAGCAGAATGTATATTGTATTCGGAATTCTTGCGCTATTATTCTGTTCTGCTCCGTCTGTGTAACGCGCATGCGCTCAGCAGCGCTCGTTCACTCACGTAAGCCTCGTCCACTCCTGACAGCAAAATGGATATTTGCATGACTTTCTAACATTTACAGATGAAAAATATACCTGTGACGTGTCAGTTATACACTGAGGAAAATACAACGTCTCAAATGCATTAAACAACACACATATTCGCCGTTTGTCATGGTGGATCGATTTGATCCATGATCGGCATTAAAGGCTGCTTAAGAATAAGCTGCACATCAAATTATCCTGACTTACTGAACCTGGCTCGAATTAGTGAGATTGCGTGAACTTAAATTGTCGTTTATGAAACCGCTTTAGTCCCGATTGATTTGTTAGGTTATTTCAAGTCAGGTTTTGGACTTTAATCCCCGCTTTTCTTAGCGTCTTTTATGGAACAGGCCCCTGGAGATCTGGAATTTATCCTGAGTTTGCAAACAGACGAATGATCAGCTGGGGGCTGTTTCATAAAACAAGTTTACCAAATAAGACAGGTTTAGTTCAGTTAGACTTATTGTCAGTTGATTTGGTTCAAAAAAGAAAAAAAAAAAGTCAGACGAACTAAAATAAGCCTGGCTTATTTGGCGAACTTGTGTTATGGAACAGGCCCCTGGTCTAGTTCTGGTTAGGTTCAGGTTCAGTGAAGCTGTTTGAATTTATGATATGTAAAACTAATGACAAACCCATAAGAGATCAAACCCATTGTCTCTGGTTCTAGTTTATACTTACTGTACCTTCAACATACATCTTTGTAAAAATACTGTTAAAATATATTTAGAATAATACAATATATGCTAAAACGTACTAGCCTTAATTGTTCATATTAATGCACGTGTGAGAGAAAATAAGCAGCGTGTGTGGAAATGTGATTGATGATCCCTCATAAAATAAGTCCATATGAATCTGGTCTGGACAGCTGCTGGAGTTACAGACCATAGTCTGGGAATGTGTTGAAACTGCTCAAATACTGTGTGAGAGAGTTTAGAGTGTACTGTGTGTCCAAATGTGATTGATGACCCTCATAAAAATTCCCTCCCCACCCAACTGGACATCTGTTCAGACACCTGTTCATCTACAACACGCTTAGAGAACCCCTGTTCATCCTCCGCTCCCGATGACCCTCTCTTGTTGTTTGAAAATGTGTTTTTGTGTGAAACATTGAAACTGTTCAAAAACTATGTGCCACAAAACATTCAAATGTTTTGGTTTGTAAACGGGATGATCAAGGGAAGGTTTTTTATTTAAGTTTTTCACATACATTTGAAGAAAGAGCCTTCAGACATGCAATAGAAACAATGTAGCGACTGTGTTTTTCAGATAAGGTAAAACAAGTTAAGACAGGCATTGTTTTACACTAAATGATTGAGAAAAAAAAAAGTGAAATATCTAAAACAATGTAGCCTATCAGACACATTCGTTAAACAATAGCATACGTCAATTTAAAAAAGTAGAGTTTGTTACTGATTCAAGAAAAGAAAAGAAAAAGAGTAGTGCATCTTATGTTGATCCGCAAAATACATCCTCTCTGATCGGTGACAAAAGAGTGGGCCAGCCCTGCCATGGCCTCGGTCTGTCTGTTCCGCTCTGTAGGTCTCCGTCCTGTGTTCCTGTCCATGTCTGTCCTGAGGGGCCTCCAGAGTCTTCGGAACACAAATTAAAGGGGTCCTATTATACTTTTTCACTTTTTGAATGTTAGTCAGTGTGTAGTGTGTATGTTTGGGCATAAAAATATCTACAAAGTTACAAATCTCGAAGTCCACTCCAAAGGGAGATATTTAGTTTTTTAAAAATCCCTTTTCAAGAACTACAACGAACGGCTCGTTTGGACTACAGCATTGTTTTCCAGTGTTACTGACATCACAAAGCGGCCCATTAAAATAAATCCCACCTTCGGAAATCCCAATGGTTGGCGGGTAGAGAATGCTTGGTTGAGCACTGCACGTCTCAAAATCAAAACCCGGTGCGGGAGTTTTTATATCACTGTATTTCTGAAGGAAACCGACTGTCTTCAGAAAATTATGGATGTAATTTTCATTTCATCTTTCATGTAGTGTCTGATAAAGCAGCGTTTGTGAGCGGAGCTCTGCTTTGTGTACAGCGTTACCGGGGAAACCGTGATCTCTACTCCAACAGCGCCTCCTGCTGGCAGAGAATTAATCTGCATATATATGCCGCCACAAATCGTGTAAATCTGTGGGACTATGGTATAAATAAATTCAACTGTATAACAGTTTCACTGCAATTCATGTTATAATGTTAGAATTAAAGAACAATAAACATAATACATATTACCGTTGCACTTATCTGTACATAGTAAATGCAGTTATTTTTAAGCTGTTGTTGACATCCCATCTAAAACATGATTTAGCCAAAAAAAAAATCAACAACAATAATGTTACCACTTTAATATGTCTTGCAATATCCGTGCGTGCAAAAGTTCTGCGCGATCCTCTTGTTCAATATTCTCAGGGTCTGAATTGATATGGCAATATTGACGAACTTGCTGCTTTGGCAAGGGGCGGGGCAGTACTGAAACACCATCTAAGCTGTTCACCAATCACAACGCACTGGAACAGCTAACCAATCACAACACATTTAGTTTTTTTCGGAAGGTGGGCCTTCATCGAACCCGGAACTAATCGAGCTCTCTAATAAATGTGAGAGCTCTGACCCTCCATAGACAGCAACACAACTGAAATGTACCCAAACCCAGAAACGTAGTAAGGACATCAGTAAAACATCAGTGGCTCAACTTCAATTTTGCGAAGCTACAAGAATACTTTTTGTGCGCAAAGAAAAAAAATAACAACTTTATTCAATAATTCTTCTCCCCCAAGTTACTGTCTTCTGTCTTCTGATTACAAACACCTGATATCAATTCTCACACATACACCCTATTTAAACATTTTATGTTTTTTTATACTGTTTAAATGTTACACCCTATCATCTCTGCACGCTTTGTGAAGTATAGGCTAGTGATGGGCAAATTAAGCCCCATGAAGCACCTAGACTTTCCTCTGACTGTTTCAGGAAAATATACCAAGCTTCAAGAGTGTCGAAAACAGCGCTATCTGGTGGTTAGTCAAATAAATCAGCCAAAAGTCTGTGACAGAAGCTCTGCGGACGAAGCAGCCACCACACATTCCATAGATCAATTCATGTTACGTGCAGAAATAAAAGCCTAGCTTTGTGTGTGTGTGTTTGTTTGTTAAATTTTTGTCTCTGATAAGTTCATTTACCCATTTATCTGTGGCATTTCATGCCAGTATGAATAACAATATGATGTAGGCTAGTAGAACAATAATCTACACATATATGAATTGCATATGGCAAATATATTATTTGCATTCTTCATATTACTTGCATGACTGGGTGCTTAAAAATATAATTGAATAAGTCCGAATGAAAACTTACTCATAAAGTAAAATCTGGGGATTTGAACATTCCGACAGGGAAAGTGAATCGCTCACGTGATTGGACAGAAAAGGCACGTTCGACTTGAAGCGGCACTGCGCAGAATGATCAGTATATAACATCAAAGTACCGCGAGAGCGATTCGAAAGCATAAGGATCCGTCTGCTCTCTTATCACTCTCGCATCTTTTTCGCCAGCACCTGACCAACTAATATTAACACTTTCCTATTCTATTTATTTAATATTTAAAAAAAAAAAACTAAAAAAAAAAAAACTAGCTACATGTACTGTGCTAGACTAACTGAGGCTTGTCATGGTACTTGTATACTGCTGCACTCTCGATGGTCTGATTGCTTCTATTGTTCTCTTTTGTTCGTCGCTTTGGATAAAAGCATCTGCTAAATGAGTAAATGTAAATGTGAATGTCGTGGTACTTTGATGTCATACACTGATCATTCTGCACAGCATCGCTTCAAGTCGAACGTGCCTATTGTGAGGCTTTGTTGGTCACGTGATTTCTATGTTAAAAATCCTTGAATCAAGGCTTCATCTGGCACGCCCACTTATTCTCAACACAAGCTCCGATGCTTCGGTTCAAATTTAAAGTTTTATAGAGACTTCGTCTAGTACATTGGTCTCAAACTCAATTCCTGGAAGGCCACAGCTTTGCAGAGTTTAGCTCTAACCCTAATCAAACGCACCTGATCCAGTTAATCAAGGTCTTCAGGATCACCAGAAACTTCCAAGCAGGTGTGATTTGGAGCTGGTTGGAGCTAAACTCTGTAGAACTGTGGCCCTCCAGGAATTGAGTTTGAGACCACTGGTCTAGTATGGCTTATCTTGCCACATCACATGAACTTACATGTATTACATGTTCAAAATGCTGGGTCCCATTTTATATTAAGTGGGACCAAATCTTGTATGTGTATTTTAGGCTCAAGCTAGTTACTCAAATAATAAGTTAAGTAATATGTTAAATTCATTAATTAAAAGTTAAATGCGTAATATTGGGCTTAATGCCGTGGTACAGATTTTGTATTCCGGTGTAGGCTACTTGTACTACTTGTATATTCTCAAATATAATTATTCAGTCTAAATATTTTTTAACAGTATTTTTACAAAGATGTTATTTAACACGTATTTATATCAGAGACTTTTATGGGTCTGTCATTAACTGTATCATAGTTATATTATTCAAAATAGAACATAGATAACATAAATTAGCATATGTTGCTCTAAAATCTTTATACCTTTCAGAAATCATAGTGCCTTCCAAAACGTGCAAGCTGCCCATACCATATGCACTTATGCACCCCCATACCATCAGAGATGCTGGTTTTTGAACTGAATGCTGATAACACGCTGGAAGGTCTCCCTCCTCTTTAGCCCGGAGGACACGGCGTCTGTGATTTCCAACAAGAATGTCAAATTTGGACTCATCTGACCATAGAACACTTTTCCACTTTGAAACAGTCCATTTTAAATGAGCCTTGGCCCACAGAACACGCCGGTGCTTCTGGACCATGTTCACATATGGCTATCTTTTTGCATGATAGAGCTTTAGTTGGCATCTGCAGATGGCACGGTGGATTGTGTTTACCGACAGTGGTTTCTGGAAGTATTCCTGGGCCCATTTAGTAATGTCAATGACAGAATCATGCCGATGAGTGATGCAGTGTCGTCTGAGGGCCCGAAGACCACGGGCATCCAATAAAGGTCTTTGACCTTGTCCCTTATGCACAGATATTTCTCCAGTTTCTCTGAATCTTTTGATGTTATGCACTGTAGATGATGAGATTTGCAAAGCCTTTGCAATTTGACATTGAGGAATGTTGTTTTTTAAGTATTCCAAAATCTTTTTACGCACTCTTTCACAGATTGGAGAGCCTCTGCCCATCTTTACTTCTGAGAGACTCTGCCTCTCTAAGGCATCCCTTTTATAGCTAATTATGTTACAGACCTGATGTCAATTAACTTAATTAGTTGCTAGATGTTCTCCCAGCTGAATCTTTTCAAAATTTCTTGCTTTTTCAGCCCCTTGTTTGTCCCGTGCCAACTTTTTTGAGGCCTGTAGCAGGCATTAAATTTGAAATGAGCTCATTTAGTGGATAAAAGAGTAAAATTTCTCAGATTAAACATTTGTTATGTTCTCTATGTTCTATCGTGAATAAAATATTGGCTCATGTGATTTGAAAATCTTTTAGTTTTCATTTTATTCAAATTTAAATAACGTCCCAACATTTCCGCAATTCGGGTTGTAAAATCACACCATCTATAAAACACCCAGCTGAAAACTTTCTGATACAGGCAACAGACTGAAGCAATTCTGTTTCTAGTGTTTCACCTCTCTCTGTTCTTACTGTATTAAGACTTTCAGTAATATTTCTTGCGATTATAATAAGACCTTATATTTTCTACATATTGTAAAATTGTCTCTTTTTTAAAATCTTGTCAAGTTTTTATTCATTAAAATGAATATGTAAAACTCTGCTCCACACATGTTTGTAGTTAATAAAGATTCATACTGTAGGCTATATATGTTACTTCTATTTTCTAAAAAAAGTTTTTGTTTTTTTTGCTAAATAAAAAAAGTTTTGGGTTTTCACATTAACGTGTGAACACATATTGCTCATTGCTCAGACCATCAGCCCCATAACAGCAGAAACCACCAACAGTGCACAAACACTGTCACAATAGACACAGACACTTCTCCGTCCTCCAGCTGTTGAGGTTAAATTCCATACTTAACTTCGCTGTCAGCCGGTTTACATCACCTGCGAATGCAACCTGGAAAATGTATTTCTCGGGGTACCGACCTGGTGGCTAGTTCCTATAACTGTGTTCCTATTATTACCTGGCTAGAAATCCCCTAAAGACACCCGAGCAAGCTCATTAAGGTCTTTAGAGTTACTAGAGCAGCGGCTCTCAACCATGTTCCTGGAGCACATCACTGGCATTTTGACATTTCGCTGATGAGCTGAATCAGGTGTGTTTGATTAAGGAGACATGCTGGGGACTCCAGGAACATGGATGGGAACCACTGTACTAGAAAACGACAGGGAAGTGAGACTGATCAGGTCGTACTGATGTTTTCATCAACATTGTAAGAGTTGACTTAAACACCATAGCACTCTTTTAGGCACTTAATATTACTAGGAGGGAATAATTCTCACTTCTCAATGCTTCTTCTTTCAAACACTTTTGATTCATTACATTGAATTGTTAAGGATATTCATGAAGAAATAAGAACCAGATTGTGTTCTTCAATGGTACCATACACAAGTAGTTTTATTCATTTAAAAGTTTTAGTCCTGAATGGTAAAGATAAGCATCCTTTTACAGTCACAGACATGTTTTAATTATTTAATGCACTGATCTACGACTGAATTTATAAGAACTTCACTGCAGGGAGTGTGTTTTAGTGAAGGACACGTTCAGTCCTGAAGGCAATCCATGAGCTGAGGAGTCACTCTGGAGCATGAATCTCTCTAGCGGCCTGTATTTATTATGTATGAAGGACTTTAAATGTCTTTTAAGAACAGATACTTGGTTGAAACTCCTCCCGCATGGAGCGCAGTGATACGGCTTCACTTCTCTGTGAACCACCTCGTGTGATCTCAGGTGTAAAGCCAAACTAAAACCTTTCCCGCACTGAAGACAGATGAAGGGCTTCACACCAGAGTGAGTTTTTAAGTGATCACTGTATCTTGATTTAGATCTAAAACCCTTCCCGCACTGCTGGCATGTGAAAGGTTTCTCTCCGGTGTGGATTTTCACGTGCCCTGAAAGGCTTGTTCTGTGTGTGAATCTCCTTCCACAGTGAGTGCACTTGAACGGTTTCTCTCCGGTGTGGATTCTTACGTGATCTGTCAGGCTTCCTTTGTATTTAAACAGCTTTCCACACTGACTGCAGGAGAAAGGCGTCTCTCCGGTGTGAATTCTCATGTGTTCCATCAGGCTTCTTTTACACGTGAAACTCCTTCCACACTCACGACAGGTGCACGACTTTCTTTTTTGAGACACTTTCTTTTTAGAAGAGTTTTTATTCAGTTCTTCTTCACTTTCCTCTTCAACTTTAGTTAGTTCTTCCCCCTCCTCTTCCCATTCACTCTGTTCTTCACTTTCTGTTTCATCTTCACTTGTTTCTTCACTTTCCTCTTCCATCAGGTCTGATAAAAAAAAAAAAAAAAAAAGTGGTTGAAAATGTTTGTCATTTTTTTATATGATTTAAATGTTAATCTCATTTTTAATGTTGTTTTAGGTAACAACAAACATTTAAAACATTTATACCATAGTAAAACTGTAATGCTAAAATACTACACAAACAAACAAACTGTCAGAACTGAAGATTACATGTTAGACTTGAAGTGATAGTTCAGCCAAAAATGAAAATTGTCATCATTAACTGACATGTCGTTCCGATCCTGGATGAGTTTCTTTCTTCTAAGAGTAAATGAAGATATTTTGAAGAATGTTAGTCACCAAACAGTTTCAGTTCCCATTGACTTTCACTGGATTATTTATCCTTACAATGAAGGTCAAGGGGAAATAACTGTCTTTATGAAGATTCCTCAGAATGTCTTGTGTTCATGTTCCACAGAAGAAAGTCTTTCGGGGCTGGAAGGACATGAGTATATGATCACTGTCCCTTTAAAAGAGTCTTTATCCTGTGGCTCTCTCTCCTGGACAACATTAGTATCACGGCCTTCATCTGTCAGTAAAAACATCTGATAACATTGTTGTTTGTGGAAATTCATGAAAATAAGCATCTTTGTGGTTAAAGAACATAATATGGATGCTGTCCAGCTTCAAGGCTTTCCCTGGTGAAAAACAAGTACACTTCCATAATGTAGCCTACTTAAAGTGCTCTATTTTCGCGCACTAATTTTGTACTTAATATTAAAAATTATCTGGTTTTAAGGTCAATTTAAGATCATCTAAGTGTACTCAACTGTGCTATTTTGAGACACCATGAATATGAACTAAAATGCACTTTTTACATACTATCTTTGTATTTAAAAAATATATTTAGCTACCACTTGTAGCACACTTGAGTGTACTAGTGAATGAAAGATGGGTTCAAGTGAACTACAAGTGCTGACTAAATACATTTTTTTAAATACAAAGACAGTATTTTGAAAGTGCATTTTAGTTCATATTCATGGTGTCTCAAAATAGCACAGTTGAGTACACTTAGATGATCTTAAATTGACCTTAAGAAGTACTAAAGGATCATTTTTAATATATTAAGTGCGCGAAAATAGAGCACTTTAAGTACTACATTATGGAAGTGCACATGTTTGTTTGGTTATGTGCTAGTCAGAAATGATTGAGTGCTTAGAGCACTTGTTATTTTCCCAGTAAAGTTACTAGCTAACTGTACTAGGCATATATAGTGCACTTTTATACTTTAATATCCTTACATTATATATAATACATATCATTTATTTATATAAGGTATTTATTCCGTTCATTTCTTCACAATAAAACAAGAAATTCATACTTATATATATATATATATAAAACCTGAATATAACTGGATAGAAATGTGATATGATCTGATATCTGATGCTGTTCTGTAGGTTATAAATGCTGCTGCGGTGAGTTTGAGGCGAAAGTAACGAAAGCAGAAAAACACGCAAACTGTGCCGCGTTACAGCAGACAGACGCTCTTTACTCTCTCTCTCTCTCACACACACACACACACACACACACACACACTCTCTCTCTCTCTCTCTCACACACACACACACACACACACACACACACACACAAAAGAATGAACACACTTTAGAGATCGCGTATTTTTGCGCTACTATCGTTGTTCTGAGTGTTTCGGCAAACAAACACAAAGTTATAATCCATGAAATAAACGAATGAATGATTGAATGAATGAATGAATAATCCCCAGTTCCTGTGATCTTCTGCCTGCAGTCACAGATGATCTGCTGAATGCTGAGACTCTGCTGTTCTTCTCTGATGAAGAATCAAACACACAAACCTTTCTGTTCGGTTTCTTCGTCTCTGGTTCCGCGTGTTTCTGGATCAGTGTCTTCTCGTTCCTCTTTAACAAACTCCATCTTCACAGCAGTGTGACTCAGACCCAGCTGTTCTGCCTGGTTTGCTCTCCTCTGAATGATCAGACAGCGGGGTTTCTGCTTTTATTGCTGGAGGACTGTAGGAGTGGCTTCCTGAAGATCTCAATCTCCATCGCCAGCTCCTAGTGAATTCATTATTAAAGTGTCCCTATTATGGGTAATAAAAGATACTTTTTTGGTTTTGGGAGTCCTCAACAACAGGTTGACAAGCATGCAAGGTCAAAAAATCACTTGCATTTTCTTATAACATGCATTTATTTTCCCCCTAATTTGCTCAATGACTCCCAAACGATTCACTCAATGATTCATTTTTCCAAACCCCTCCTTTGCTTGGCGCTAATCTGCAGTGATTGGTGGATTTCATTTAAAGCAGTGTTGTTGTTTTTGTTTTGTTTTTGTTTTTAACGCCCCGACAGCGGCACCTAGTGGCAACAAGTGGGCGGGCAATATGCTAATGTTTCATTTTGAATATTCAACGTTCAGCATTGTTTCAATCTGAAACGGCTTGGGATTCGTTTTAAAAATGACTCGTTTCAATGATTCAGAGTCGGCTCTTTCTTTTGAGAGACAATAACTTTATTCATGGTTCACTTTCAGATTTAAAACTTTGCATAATGTTTTTATTCACTTAGAGCTGTTACACACTGCATGAAAGATCATCTTCAGAAATACTGGGACACTTTAAGAGATAACGTCTTCTTACATGAAGAAATAACAATGAAAAGAGTTGTGCAAAGCTAAACAATCTAAGCAGGAGATAATGCGGTGAATCATTTACAGGCGTTTCTTCAACTAGGGGCACTTTTAACCTTGTGAAGTTGAATAAAAAAAACTTGTTCAAAAGTCACGTAACACAGTCTCATAAGTTTAAATAATTTGTCTAGTTTTAAGGTCTGTAAGAGAACAAACTTAGATTACAAGAGAAATTGTTAATAGTTTACATTTTTCCGAACAGCAATGAACAAATGTCATTTCCACCACATACCAATATACAGCTGTTATTTAAATACAGAATAACTTATGCCTCTCAAGAATTGTCTAAGATCATTTTTCTAACTAGTTTTACCAGTTTTTCCACAATGTACAATAATTATACATTTGTCAGTGAGATAAATTAACTGCTCTAAGGACCAGATGCTGAACTGTACACCTGTCACACTCTGAAATGTAATGTTGGTTTGGGTAAGAGCTTATTAGAAAATAAATAACTTGAGTTTAAGTAGAGCATGATCTCATGAATTGTGGATACATTTTTAATGTGTGATGAGAACTTTTTAAATATTTTTAAAAAATGTGTGGTGATGTAAATGACAGGGTGTTTTTCTCAATTCACAAAGTCATTAAACATATCAGTTGTGCTTTGTAACCATAAATATCATTTCCAGCACAGAGGCAGTGTGTGAGAGACTGTGGTGGAAATGACATTTCTGTAGCTTTTTGTGAAAAAATGGAAGATAGCTTCACTGATTAGCTTTGAATTAACGCTTAGCATTTCATGTATGCAAAATACTCTTATTTAACTTAAAATGTTTAGCTTTTTAAAAACACCCTTGAAGGTACAGCATGTTTGGAAATGACGTAGAATAAATATATTAACTGATCAAGCAATATTTACCTTGATTTTTCTTCATATGTTGTTGATGAAAATGTAATTCCCTCCATGTCCAGCATGTGCTCTGATGTCACTGAACGTTTCCATAGAAACCACCGAAACAATCTCTCACACAAACCTCTTAAAGAGACAGTACAGTGTTGTGCTGGAAATGACACCAATACTGTGCGACAGCTATATTTTGTATAAAAAATAATATTGATAGTGGTCTCACATTAAATACTATAATGCATTTTAATTATTTTACTAGTGCTTAATTCAGGTACATTAATAGTTACCAGATAAGTCATATTTTTAAACTGTATTCTCATTGTTGAAGTTTAAAGGTCTGGGTGTGCGACAAGCAGACACCTATAAGGAGGTTGAAAAGTATGAAAAAATCATAATAGAAAGGTAATATATAGTTTTTAAGGTGGTTTTATTGTTAGTTTGACAAAGAAAGAGGAATTTGTCCAAAATTATATGTATTTTTAAAAATATGACCAAAGAAAAGTGCCCATAGTCTGAGAATCACCCTTACATTCAGAGTGGCACAGCACTCAATAAGGAGACATTTAACAAACTGTATAAGCGGTAACACAAAAACAATACATTTCTACATAACTCCTTATTCTAAAGGAAGGAGGGATCCTCACATGAAGGAGATCTTACAGCTCATCACAGCTTGATCAGCCAGAAACCAGAGATCTGGAGATGATCCAGAGACTCTTACTGTGAGGAACTGCCCTCATCTCATCTCACCTTGTTTCTGAGTTTCTGGAGCGTCAGATCCTGCTGTTCTTCTCTTCTGTGAAGGAGACGCTCCGTCTGAGGAGTTCAGAGCTGTATTTACATGTGTTTAATTACATTAGAGTTAAAAGATGGAGAAAATGGGGGGAAACTTTGGCACAAATATGTAAAATGAGGGAGGAAAAAATCTTTGAAAATTATAAATGTGAACATAAACCTCATTACAAGTCATTTATACCAAAAACAAAATGTGTTTAAATTAAAGCAGCCCTGTATTATTTCTCTGCGTGTGTGTCATCATTTGTACTAAATCCAGTTTGTTTGTTTCAATCTCATACAATTTAGCTAACTTAATGTTGTTTATTCCACAACTATCTTCATACTTTTTAACTCAATAAATGTAATTGACTTCACAATGAACAGATTTATGCTTATTTTATGCAATTTGAATAGCTTAAATACATTCTGAAAATATGAGTATTTAAATAAAATCAAATAGTTGAAAATAGTTAATAATAAAGCTTGCCATGATTTTTTTACAGGCAGAAATCTGTTTCATGTATGCATCACATTAAATGTAGCAGTTTAAAACTCTAAATGCATGGAATAATATATGCAATTCAAATACATAAATCTTAAATTTAGGTCTAAATATTTTATTGAGTGGATATATTTAACAGATATGCTTGTGTTTATAACACTGAGTGTACGTGTAAGATCACATTGAAGTGCTGGAGGTCTGGTGTAATGCGGTGAATGAAGGAGTCGCTGTGTCTGACGGCGTGTCGTTAGGTTTAACGAGGGACGGCTCTCAGATATCAGGACATCGTTCACACAGACATCAGCAGCAGATTCACTCTCAGTCTGTTTACACTCGCCTCACTTCTGAACATCTGCTCTATTATATACAAAACTACATGCATAATTGATTTTATTTAACATTTTCAAAATGCTGCATTCAAATCGCTTACAGTAGAATCAACATAAATCTGTTAATTGTGAAAGTAGTTTATTCTGTTGAAAGCATGAAGGAAATTAAATCCGGCTGAGCAGCAGGTGATACTGAGTTTGTAATGGACAGTCTTGACTGGTTGTGCAAGTTCATCTTGTTTTTCTTATACCACGACTGTCTGTATTAGTGAAGGCTGAGTGTTTTCTCTTTTTTCCCTCTATTGCAATGATTATTAATTTGTAATAACAGTGACTGTGGTCTGAAAAGTTGCCTAAATACCATGACTGAATAGTTTTAAATAGGGAAGTTACTGCTGGCAAGATGGGCTTTAATTCACATATTTAGCAGACGGTTTTATCTAAAGCAACTTACAATGCATTCAGGATATTTTTATTTATTTATTTTTTTTTAATCAGTACATGTGTTCTCTGGGAATTGAACCCACAACTTTTTGTGCTGCTAACACAACACTGAGCCACAGGCATTTATGCAATTTTTGTTTTAAATCAGTGCTACATAACTAGACTAAACAGAGAAAACTTCAACACCCATAATGCACTGGGCTCAATCCAACTGGATACAGAAAAGTGTAAACGTGATCTGTAGTTTTCACAAAAGCCCCGGAGCCTCAAAACCTCCGACAAATGAACGGGACGTCAAACAAGCAGTTTTTAACAAAAAACAGTAGTGTTTGTTATATTGTGGACTTAGTGACTGTTGATGGTTTTCTGAAAGGATCAATAAATCAGGCTGAAGAAGCTTTCTGACTGTTTCAGACTCAACCCAGCTACAGACTCTTCACACACGCTTTAGATCTGAAGTCATGATAACCTGTGAGTGTTCATATATATTTAATAGAGTCTGAATGATGCAGCATTCTGTTGTGTTTTATTCAATCCACCCCTTCAGTGATCCTGAAACACAGCAATGAAATCATCCGTCTGATCACAGATTCACTGGATCACAGTCAGTAATGCTATCATAAGATATATAGTGATTAATACAGTATGGATGTTTGTATTTCAGTTCACTTCTTTAAGTCTGTAGACACTGAAGCAGGAGATTTTATCCTGAGTTTGCAAACAGACGCATGATCAGCTGGTTTTAGTTTATAATGCTTGCTGTTCCTTCAACATGCATCATTGTAAAAATACTGTTAAACTATATTCAGACAATTATATTTGAGATTAATACAATATATGCTAAAACTTACTAGACTCGATTGTTGATATTAATGCATGCCCGAGAGAAAATGTGCACCATGTGTGTTAATGTGATTGATGATCGCTCATAAAATGAGTTCCAGCACCTCGGGAGCAGACAGCTGTTCGTCCTGCTGCTGCTTCACACACACACACACACACACACACACACACACACACACACACACACACACACACACACACACACACACACACACACACACACACACACACACACACACCACACACACACACACACACACACACACACACACACACACACACACACACACATACAGACACACACACATACAGACACACACACACACACACACACACACACACACACACACATACAGACACACACACACACACATGTCTGGTTTACTATCCTTGTGGGGACTCTCCATAGGCATAATGGTTTTTATGCTGTACTTACTTTATGTGCTATTGTCCTACACCAACCCTACACCTAAACCTACTCCTTACAGGAGACTGTCCATTTTTAGATTTTCAAAAAAACACCATTTAGTATTTTTTTTAAGCCTTTTGAAATACGGGGACATAGGCAGTGTCCTCATAAACCACCTTCAAATTGTAATACCTCTGTCATACCCATGTTATTATACAAATTTTGTCCTCGTAAACCACAAAAGCCAGTACACACACACACACACACACACACACAGACAGGAGTTATGGACCATAGTCTTTGTACTCGGTGTCAAAATGTGACTGATGACCCTCATAAAAATTCCATACCCCACCCCCCTCCCACCCAACCGAACACCTGTTTATCCTCCGGTGACGGAATTCACCACAGTCTTGTTATTTGGGAATGTATTTCTGTGTGGGACATTGAAACTGATCAAAAACAATATGCTTTAAAACATTAAAATGTGAAAAGACATTTGCAAATGGCATGATCAAGCGAAGTGTTTTTATATTTTAAGTTTTTCACACTGGCCTACATTTAAAGAAAAAAACTCAATAGAAACAATGTGTCACGCCTCTGGACTGTTTGTGTGTGTTTTTCTCCCTCGTGTGCTCCCCGTGACCCAGTTTCTCCCTGGTTTGATTGTGTTCATTTGGTTCAGGGGTGTCGTGTTAATTGTCCTCACTTCCCCATGCAGTTAATCCCAGTCTGTGCTGTCTGTCTTGGTCGGGTCTCATATCGTCATGTCTGTGTGTCACAGCTGTTCATGGTGTGGATTACCCCTTGTTTTGGTTTTATTAAAGACTGTTTCTCTGATCCACATCTCCGACAGAGAGTGTGACACAATGTAGTGACTGTGTTTTCCAGAAATGGTAAAACAAGTCAAGACAGGCATGTGTGTATTGTTAAACAATTTTTTCAAAAAGGTGAAAAGTCTAAAACAATGTTGCCTACCAGACACAGGTAAAACAATAGCATCGGCAGCTGTCAGGATCTTTTAACATTACAGTCTTAGAAATAGTGTTTGTTACTGATACAGAAGAAAAGAAAAGAAAAGAAAAGAAAAGAAAAGAAAAGAAAAGAAAAGAAAAGAAAAGAAAAGAAAAGAAGAAGATCAGTTTATCTGACACTGTTCTGTGAAATCACTGATCGATGACAAACTCTGAATGAAGTCGGGGCCGTCGAGTTAAACCACACCCACTAGCCCCTCACACCACACCAGTGCTGTTACAGATGGACTCGGACACGAAGGTGAGTGGTGAACAAATATAAGTTTATTTAAACAGGTGAAGCACACTGGTGAAAGATGATCTAGTGGATAGGTGAGTAGATGATCTTGATGTGAGCTTTTCGTGGATGGGTGATATGATGCTGATATATCTTTCTTATTAACAGCGTTGCTAGAAGACAGACGGGGAATCCACAAATGTGGCCGCAGGAAATTGACACACTGGACCAACGTATATAGGTGGGGTTTGTTATTTATTCCTTTTTAAAAGTTGTTAGGAGTTTCTGTTTCTTTTTCGTTTAGATTTTGTGGGTCAAAACCACCAGAATTAAAAATAAAATACAGTGCAGGAATATCTTCTGATTCCACAGTAAATTATTCACCATCAAAAAAATAAAGATAATGTTAAGTACAATTTGTTGTCTTTTCTCGTGTGCAATAAGACTGAACAATTTAGATATTGAAACACTAGTAATAATAATACGGTAGTGGCACTCTAGAAAGAAAACACAACATCTTAGAACTACACGAACAGTTAGATTTCAATAATATTGTCAAAATGTACCTGAAATTACATAGTGTGAATATTACTCACTTTTTCCCCTGTGTTTCTTATGGTACACAGTAATATTTCACAGACCTCGTACACGCAGTGCGTTAGCTCAGCCACACTCGCACTCAACGCAGTCCTGCGTCAATATCCAACTGCTTACAGATATAAATCAACATGAGAGTAAATCTTCCAGTATACATCAGGTGTTCACTTTAATAAAAAAACGTTATACATAGCGATCTGTACCTGGATGATATCAGATTACACTCAAACAGCAATCGCACACCCATGCAACGTAACTCTGTGACTTCCTCATTGCGCGCGCGCACACGTGCTCGCATGTTCAATCGCGTACGCGATGACGTCACCTGCTTATTCTTAAAGGACCTTTCATTTCGTTGTCCACAGCTATGCGCATCATTAACATTTTTGATAGTTTTTAACCTCCCTTAACCATCACCTGGTTACACAAAGACACTCAACCACTCTGAAGACGGGCACTCTAGGAGAAGAGGATGACAAAAGGAGGAAGGAGCACAGCAGGTAAGTCAAACCATGTAAGTTAATACTCTTGAAAGGATATAGGTTAGATCTTGGATACAGCGATGTCGGAGTCCACGTTGCAAGAACGAGATCGGACAGTGTAGTGAGTGCTTGAGGATCCTTTAGTAGTGAGTGCTGATGAGGTCATGATTTGGTGCAGGTGTGCATGATCAGAACTCTGGTGAGGGGGAACGCTGTGATTGGTGGAGTGAAGGGCCTGACTGATCTATGACAGTACCCCCCTCTCCACGGCCCACTCCTGAGGGCCTACCTCGGCGTCGTGGTGGTCTACCCCTGCCTCGGGGTGCTGGGCGATCTGGGTGTGCTGTATGGAACTCTTCAAGTAGTGATGGGTCTAAGATGTCGTCTCTGGGTACCCAAGAGCGTTCCTCAGGGCCGTAGCCCTCCCAGTTGACGAGGTACTCTAGCCGGCCACCACGACGCCGGGATTCCAAGATTTCCTTGACCTGGTAGACTGCGCCTTCGTCTAGGATTTGTGGGAGAGGGGACTCCTCGAAGTCAGGCCCTGTGGAGAGAGGTGGAGAGAAAGGTTTTAGTAGTGAGACATGCAACGTAGGGTGAATCTTGTAGTGAGGTGGCAATTGGAGTTTGTAGGTGACAGGGTTGATACGTTCCAGAATAGTGAAGGGGCCAACGAATCTGGGACTGAGTTTCCTACAAGGCAGGCGCAGCCTGATGTCCCTGGTTGACAGCCAGACCTTTTCCCCTGGTTGGTAATTTGGGTTTTCTGATCTTCGGGCGTCGGCTGTCACTCTCTGTCTGCGCACTGCCTGTTGGAGTTGGTGGTGAGCTTCGTCCCAGACTCTCTCGCTCTCCCGGAACCAGTGATCGATGGCGGGGACGTCTGATGGTTCACCTGACCAGGGAAACAGGGGAGGCTGGAAACCAAGTACGCACTGGAAAGGCGTGAGTCCCGTGGATTGTTGGCGCAGCGAGATTTGGGCGTACTCGGCCCAGCCTAAGAACTGGTTCCAGGAGTTCTGGCGACTATGGCAGAAAGTTCTCAGGAAACGTCCTATTTCTTGCATTTTACGCTCGGTCTGCCCATTAGACTGTGGGTGATATCCGGAGGAAAGACTGACGGTCACACCTAGGAGAGAGAAGAAGGCCTTCCACACCCGGGAGATGAATTGGGGTCCTCTATCTGATACTATGTCTTCTGGGATACCATAATACCGGAATATGTGGTTGAACAAAAGTTCTGCAGTTTGGAGAGCGGTGGGAAGGCCAGTGAATGAATGAATGAATGAATGAATGAATGAATGAATGAATGAATGAATGATGATGCATTTATATAGCGCTTTTATTGTGTATTGCCATACACCCAAAGCGCTTTACAATCATGTGGGGGGTCTCTCCTCAACCACCACCAGTGTGCAGCATCCACTTGGATGATGCGACGGCAGCCACAGGACAACAGCGCCAGTGCGCTCACCACACACCAGCTACAGGTGGAGAGGAGAGAGAGAGAGATCGAGCCAATCAAGTGGATGGGGATTATTAGGAGGCCATGATTGACAAGGGCCAGTGGAGGGAATCTGGCCAGGACACCGGGGTTACACCCCTACTCTTTTACGAGAAGTGCCATGGGATGTTTAGTGACCACAGAGAGTCAGGACCTCGGTTTAACGTCTCATCCGAAAGACGGTGCTTTTTACAGTATAGTGTCCCCATCACTATACCGGGGCATTAGGACCCACACAGACCACAGGGTGAGCACCCCCTGCTGGCCTCACTAACACCTCTTCCAACAGCAACCTAGTTTTTCCCAGGAGGTCTCCCATCCAGGTACTGACCAGGCTCAGCCCTGCTTAGCTTCGTGGGCAACCGGTCTTGGGCTGCAGGGTGGTATGGCTGTGGCAGTGAGGGGAATGAGACGACAGGACTTGGAAAATCGATCAATGATGACAAATATACATGTGTTTCCGTCTGATGCGGGCAGGTCAGTGATGAAATCCACTCCTAGGTGTGACCACGGACGTTGAGGTATGGGTAATGGGTGGAGTTTACCGGCTGGGAGATGACGGGAGCTTTTGTATATGGCACAGTCTGGGCAGCCTTGCACGAACCTCCTTACGTCCCTGGCCATGTTGGGCCACCAGAAGCGATTTCGTAGCAGCGAGAGAGTTGCGTTGGCCCCTGGGTGGCCAGTACCAAGTGAAGTGTGGGTGGTATGGATTAGTGAGGTCCGTTGTGTTCTGGGTACATACTGGAGGTTAGATGGACAGCCCGGCGGATTGGCGGGTGGTGTGGATGAGGCAACTGGCGGAGAGGTCCACTGAATGGGGCTGGAGATGATTGCCGGAGGTAGGATATTGTCGGGTTCCTGGTTATTGCTCTCTGGTGCATGGATCCTAGACAGAGCATCTGCCTTGATGTTCTTGGTACCGGGTCTGTAGGAGATCGTAAAATGAAATTGAGTGAAGAATAAAGCCGATCTAGCTTGTCTGGGGTTAAGGCGCTTTGCGTCACGGAGGTACTGTAGGTTTTTGTGATCTGTGAGAACGAAGAATGGGTGTTTTGCCCCCTCCAGCCAGTGCCTCCATTCCTCAAAGGCTAGCTTGATTGCCAATAGTTCCCAGTTTCCGATGTCGTAATTCCTCTCCGCCGGGCTGAGTTTCTTTGAGAAATAGGCACATGGATGGAGTTTGGGAGGCTTCCCCTGCTGCTGGGATAGGACGGCTCCTACGCCTGTGGTGGATGCGTCTACTTCCACGACGAATGGGAGTTCTGGGTTTTAATGAGTAAGGAGTGGAGCGTTGGTGAAGGCGGCCTTGAGGTCTTCAAAAGCCTTTTGGGCTTTCGGGTTCCAAGTGAGTGTCTTGGCCTTTCCTTTCAGGAGATCTGTGAGTGGGCTGGTGGTTGTGCTGTAACTGGGGATGAACCGTCGATAGAAATTTGAGAATCCAAGGAATCGTTGAAGTTCTTTGACTGTGGTAGGAGTTGGCCAGGAGGTTACCGCTTCCACCTTCCCCTTGTCCATGCGGACGCCACGATGGTCAATGATGTATCCGAGGAAATGTACAGAGGATTGATGGAAGGTGCATTTTTCAGCCTTGAGATACAATTGGAATTGCCGGAGTTTCTGAAGGACCTCCGCAACGTGATGGCGATGTTCGGCCAGGCTCCGGGAGTAGATGAGGATATCATCAATATACACGATTACAAAGCGATGTAGGAACTCCCGGAGCACCTCATGCATAGACCCCTGGAAGACGGAAGGGGCGTTTACAAGCCCATACGGCATCACCCTATATTCATAATGACCAGTAGGGGTTATGAAGGCAGTCTTCCATTCATCTCCTTTCCTTATGCGAATGAGGTTGTAGGCGCTGCGGAGGTCCAACTTAGTGAAGATGGTGGCGCCGCGTAGTTGTTCCAGAGCTGCTGGGACAAGAGGAAGGGGATATCGATATTTTACTTGAGTTTCATTGAGTTTTCATTGAGTTTCCGGTAGTCGATACAAGGGCGTAGGCCGCCGTCCTTCTTTGCCACGAAGAAGAAGCTGGATGCAGCAGGGGAGGTTGATGGTACAATGTATCCCTGTTGTAGAGCCTCCGCAATGTACTCCTCTATGGCCTTTTGCTCTGGTGGTGAAAAGGGGTAAATCTTCCCCCGTGGTACTGTCTCACCCGGAAGGAGGTCAATTGCGCAGTCCCATGGCCGATGTGGTGGTAGCTGGGCAGCCCTCTTCGGAGAGAAGACGTCACTAAAGTGGGTATAACATTAAGGAATCTCGACGAATAAGTTTTCTTGAGGGTTTTCAATGGAGGTGGTACCAATGGGGATCTGCGGCGATCTTCGACGATTCGGTTGAGGTAAGTTGGGAAAACAATGAGGGAAACACTTCTCACCCCACTTTAGGACTTCTCCTGTCCCCCAAGATAGGTGTGGATCATGCTGCACCAGCCACGGGCGACCCAAAATGATGTCCACAGTTGAACCCTCCAGAACCAGCACTTGGATGTCCTCTTGATGTAATTGCCCAATCTGCAACTGTACCAGTTCGGTGCAAAGATGGATGGAATCCTTGGTGAGGGATTGGCCCGTTATGGATTGGGCTTCATAGGTCTTCGGGGTTTTGGTGGTAGGGATGCGGAGTTGCTGGAGGAGGTTCCCCGAGATGAAGTTCCCCGCGGAACCAGAGTCAAGGAGGATGGTGACTGCAACGGCATGTGAGCAAGCAGTAAGCAGAGCTCGAGTTGAGAGAGGTTTGAGTTTTGGCATTGTGGTAAGTACTGAACTCACCAGGATGCGTGGTGGTCTTAGGGGACATTCCAGCACGCAATGTCCATCATCTCCGCGATATAAGCATAGCCTCTGGGAAATTCGTCTTCATCGCTCTGGCAGTGGTAGACGAGTGGAGTTTGTTTGCATGGGTTCTGGAGGGTCAATTGTCTCTGGTCGGCGTGGTGGGAGAGGAGGAGTAGCGATGGCTGAGGATGGGTCCGGATTACAAGACTGAATGCGATTAGCACAGCGAATGGCTAGTTGTATGAACATCTCCAGATCATAGTTGTCGTCATATGCGCTGAGATGTAACCGCAAGCGGAGGTTCAATCCTTGGCAGAAAGCCGTGATGAGCGAGGGCTCATTCCAGCCGCTGGCGGCTGCCAGTGTTCTGAACTGCAAGGCATAGTGATGAATTGGATTTGTACCCTGACGAAGTTGGTAAAGTTGCTCACCCACAGTCGAATCTCCGGGCGATACGCTGAATACCTCCTTGAAATGGTGGATGAAGTTGGCAAATGTGTGAGTAGCAGGTCCTGCCTGGTTTAGGATCGTTTCAGCCCACTTTAGAGCAGGTCCGGTGAGTGAGGTAACTACGTACGCTATTTTAGCCTGGTCTGTGGTGAAGACGTGGGGATGCAAGTTGATTGTCAGGGTACACTGAAGAATGAAGCCATCGCATTCCTCCGCCGAACCAGAGAAGGGCGCTGGTCGGGCCATGGGACTGGCGAAGACGATCGTGAGGGAGTGCTTACGGTGGTGTTTGTTGACTGTGGTGGTGGTGGAGCTGGTGGTGCCGTTGGTGTGGGTGCTTGCAACAACAATTTCTTCAGAGAGTCCACCAGCTCCTGGAAGGGGTCCGCGGTGCTCATCCTGTTGTGATGGTGTTCGGTCCGATCTTCTGTTACGGATGGACTCGGACACGAAGGTGAGTGGTGAACAAATATAAGTTTATTTAAACAGGTGAAGCACACTGGTGAAAGATGATCTAGTGGATAGGTGAGTAGATCTTGATGTGAGCTTTTCGTGGATGGGTGATATGATGCTGATATATCTTTCTTGTTAACAGCGTTGCTAGAAGACAGACGGGGAATCCACAAAGACACTCAACCACTCTGAAGACGGGCACTCTAGGAGAAGAGGATGACAAAAGGAGGAAGGAGCACAGCAGGTAAGTCAAACCATGTAAGTTAATGCTCTTGAAAGGATATAGGTTAGATCTTGGATACAGCGATGTCGGAGTCCACGTTGCAAGAACGAGATCGGACAGTGTAGTGAGTGCTTGAGGATCCTTTAGTAGTGAGTGCTGATGAGGTCATGATTTGGTGCAGGTGTGCATGATCAGAACTCTGGTGAGGGGGAACGCTGTGATTGGTGGAGTGAAGGGCCTGACTGATCCCTGACAAGCGCAACTTTAGACTTTAAAAACATTTAAAATCATTTAAAAAGAGTTGTTTTTAATAATAAAAGGGCATTTCTCTATTGACAAAAACACCCTTCCCTTTTTTTAAACATTAGAGCAGTTTCTCACTTTAAAGATGAAACTGGCATGACAGAAATATTTATAGGTTTTCTTCTAAACAATCAACTCCCAGGAAAATTATGTATTATTTTAGTTTATTTTGTTTAGTTATTCACGCTTAATTTAGTTATTCCTTTATTCACTCTTTGATTTTTGGCAATCTTAAAACTTGCAGACTACTACATTAATAAAATCTGTGTGTGTAATTAAACATACAACATCATATGGAATGCAAATATTTCGTCTCGGTGCACGATGAAACAAGAGTGTGATACAGAATCAGAATCAACAACGGGTTGTTTTATTGCTGTAATCTGATGAGCTTGTGAGGGTCTGGCATTCTGAACTTTGTGATCAAAGGATGCCCCCCCCCCCCTCTTTTTTTACGACACTCACCTGGAGAATTTAAGCAGGACACCTGCTGCTTTTGACCAGATGTAAGTTCAGCAAAGTTCACTGTGTCAAAAAAAATACACACAAATACAAAAAAACAAAGTGTAGCTGATTTAAGGTTTAATAAAGTTTTATTATTGTGGGTATTTTTTCACACCAGGTATTATAGAGACTTTGTCTAGTGTGTCTTATCTTGCCACACCACATGAACTGACATGTATTACATGGTTCAAAATTTTGGTTCCCGCTTTATATTAAGTGGCCTATATATAATAATATTATAATATTATAAATAATAATATTAAATATTAATATTAATATTTAATATTAATGCACTTATTGTGTACATGCATGTTTTTACATTGTACTTTTATTTTAAAAATACCTGCATATAATTACATCTGTAATTAGTTTCTGTAATTACATTTAATTAAAATCCCTTAAACCTACCCATAGCACCAAACCTGCCCCTAACCTTATACCCGTACCCATCTCAATAGCAGCAGAAGTGTTTTGCAATAAAATATGAACACAATAAGTACATATTTTCTGATGTAATTACATAGTAGTAAAGGCCACCTAATATAAAGTGGGACCAAATCTTGTATGTGTTTTTTTTTTTGGCTCAAGTTAGTCACTTACATAGTAAGCAATATATTAAAATAATTAATTTAAAGTCAAATACCTAACATTGGTGTTAATAGCGTGGTACAGATTGTGTACTACTTTGAGTCTGTGTCAAGTATGGACTACAAGACCACAGGTTATTAAAAGTAGCATAAACCAAACAGTCCAAAATCCAGCAGGCGTAATCCAGAACAGACAGAGGACAGGTGATCCGCAAACAATATCACACAGAAGAGCCGAAGAACAATAATCCACAGCTGCTTTCTTGCCAAAGTTACAGTATATCCTGAAACCAGAGAGCTGTGGAAGATCATATATTACCAGTCGGTTTCTTAAGATTTATTGATCTTTTCTGATTTATTGTCAAGTCTGTTTTGGCATATGTACATTGTATTATTCTCAAATATAATTGTTCAGTCTAAATACATTCTAACAGTACTTTTACAAAGATGTTATTTAACACATGTACTTATATCAGAGACACTGATCTCTTATGGGTTTGTCATTAACTGTATCACAATTGAACCGTTTAGACAGTTTCACTGAGCCTGACTTAAAACAAACTGGTTACAGCAGCAGCTGATGATTCACGTGTTTTTAACTTATGATAAAGTCCAGATCACCTGCATCAAACTCTACAGACTCAAAGAAGTGAATCAAAATACAAAACTGTACCTCAGTATTAATCACAATTTCAGATATTTCAAAAATAACAATTAATTAAATATATTGCTAAACCTATTATGTAAGTAACTGTAATAGCCTGAGCCAAATAATATGCATACAAACTTCAAAAACATACACTGAACATGTAATACATGTAAGTTCTTCTGGTGTTGCAAGCGAAGACGTACTAGACACACCACTTCTACTGAGATCCAGCGAATCAGTCAACAGACAGATGATTTCATTAAAGTGCTGTCATCATTATGTATTGTTTTAGTATGTCAGTATTGCCCATATTACAATAAAGAGGTGGTTTTACCTGAATGGAACACAAGAATGCGGCACACCATTCAGATTCTATGAGATTCTATGACGACTTCACCTTGTTTTGCTGTTGTGAACAAATGATAACCCTATTTCCAGATTTGCCTCTGAGCGGAGTTTGACGCCCCTGCCTTAGGTGCTCAAGCTAAGGAGATTGTGCTCGGTAAATAAAAAGCCTTCTCTGCTCGCAGACAGACGGCGGTCAGCATGACGCAGCGTCTCCGTAGTGCCACCAACTGGAAAGGAAAGGGAATGTGTCGGGTTACAGATGTGAGTAGGGAACGAGATGCTTTGGGAATGCCTGTACATGTTCCTTCAGACAATTCAGATCTGATGATATGTGGCAGACGCCCTTATATGTGCACGGGTGCTCCACGTGACATTATAGTGACAGTTTATACGTCTTGATGGATTTCTTGCAAACACACAGCTTTGTCTTCTCCAGATGTTAACTGATGGACTGGAGTGCTGTGGATTATTGTGATGTTTTTATCAGACTCTCATTCTGACGGCACCCATTCACTGCAGAGCATCCATTGCTGAGACACTGATGCAGAGACACATTTCCACAAACCTGATGAAGAAACACACTCATCCTGATCTCAGATGACCTGAGGGTGAGCACATTTACAGCACATTTGCATTTTTGAATGAACTGTTCAAGGCAAGTAACCTTTATTTTTTATAGTGCAAATTGTTTCAAAGCAGCTTCACACAGAAAAACAAGAAGAGAGAGGGCTGTTGAGGCCTGGCATGACGTCATTTGGCACAATGTTGCCTTCCACACCTGTCACCTTGTGAATGAATGGTTTGCAGCACAGCCTCGTATGATGATGCAGTTCCTCCTTTTCTGAAGCCAATCGAGGAGCTATTCTGTGCTTGTACGATCCCCGGGGACGGATCCGCCATGCAAGGAGGTGTTTCCCTCACTGCACTGCAAGTGAAAACATTCAATGCAATGTTGATGAGAACCTGTGGCATAATAGTCAGGAACGAAAGGGCTAAGCATATAAGTTCTGAGTATCCAAATTTGGTAACAATTTATAATAAAGTTCAGTAGTAAGTCATTTATAAGTGATTAGTTAATGATTAACTAATATTTTACAAATCATGATTATGTGTTCATAAATTATTAATAAGTGATTTGTTAATATTTCTATCTATGTTTTGTAGATTAAGTTATAAATTATTTACAAAACATGACTATACATTCACAAATGATTATTAACATATGCAAATGATTTATACATCTTAAAAAAGTAGCATATCATGAAATAATCAAACAGAGCTTTAGTAAATGGTTAATAAGTTACTAGTTAATATATTATTAATCGCTTATTATTCATTGAAATGTCAACATTGTACTATTGGTATTATTACACATTTACATGTTTATTCACTTGACAGCAAAACATTTATTATTATTAAAATAATAATAATAATAATAATAATAGGTTTAGCATAATTGCATTTTTGTGCTTTTTAACAGATCAGCTTACAAATTTAATGAAACTTACATTAATTATACACCGATCATTTACTAATGGTTTGATCATCATTTGTTCGTGATTACCAAATGTTTACTGAGATAATAGTACGTTAACATTTTAATGATTTATAAGTGATTAATAATATATTAACTAGTAACTTAACCAGTAAATATTTACCATTTACTAAGGATCTGCTTGATTATTACATGATGCTATTTTTTAAGATAACTTACGAAAGATTTGTAAATCGTTAGCATATTACTTAATAATCATTTGTGAACGTATAGTCATGTTTTGTAAATGATTATTTCATCATAATCTAATCACGTAAATGATTTATAACAACCTGCAAAACAGAAAAAAATAACATATCACTTATTAATTATGAACGCATAATCATGTTTTGTAAATGATTACTTCATCATTAACTAATAGCTTTTAAATGAATTAAAACATACAAATTGTCAGCATATCACACATCATCAATCGCTTATGAATGTTTTGTAAATGATTAGTTCATCATTAACTAATCACTTATAATTGACTTACAACTGAACATTATTTTAAAGTGTTAGCCCCTTATTTATTTATTTTTAAAGATATTTCCACCCTTAAGTTTCCTTTGGTTGTTTTTTGTTTGTTTGTTTGTTTGTTTTTCCAGCATTTGAGTTTGAAAAATATCATATTTCATATTGATAGCTGTATTTTGTTTTGTTGTCCATGACTGTGTAATGATTGATTGAAATAAATTCATTTGACCACAAGGGTTTTTGTTTTTGGCATGTAAAACATTCACATTCATTCTTTGTGCTGTAATACAGTCAATAAAATGAAAAGATGTTATTCTTATCCAATAATGAAATACATATGTGACAAATCATTCAGATAAAAGTTCATAGTCCATTGTTAGTATTTTTTAGATCAGTGTGTTATGAATGAAATGTATGTTTTCTGAATGAGAGTTGTTCCCAGTGTTATGATGAAACAAGCTTATTTTGAGACATATATGAAGTGTTTTGTTGATCTGAGTGAGTTTTGGAGGCGAGATCAACTGTTTGGCTGAGATTCATGTTGGTGATGCAGACTGTGAACAGTTTTGAAAATATGGCTTCAGTATTGAACAATACTTGCTAGTAACTGAAAAAACAAAAAAAAAACTAATGCAGCCTAACAATCCTTTAACGGATTTGAATATTAGAAGTGTATTAGCGTGTTATGTGTACGCCAGGTTAAAGAGATGGGTCTTTAAAGGATTAGTTCACTTTCAAATTAAAATGTCCTGATAATTTACTCACCCCCATGTCATCTACGATGTTTATGTATTTCTTTCTTCAGTCGAAAAGAAATTAAGGTTTTTGATGAAAACATTCCAGGATTTTTCTCCATATAGTGAAGTTCAATGGACTCCAAACGGTTGAAGGTCAAAATTACAGTTTCAGTGCAGTTTCAAAGGGCTATAAACCATACCAGACCATGAATAAGGGTATTATCTTGCAAAACAATCAGTCATTTTAAAAACAAAATAAAAATGTATGCTTTATAAACACAAATGCTCGCCTTGCTCTTTGATGCGCGTTCATGATGTCACGTAATACGTAGTTACATTGAAAAGGTCACGCTTTTCAGAAAACAAATCAGGAAATGTTTATTTGAAAGTGAACTAATCCTTTAATCTAGATTTAAACTGACAGAGTGTGTCTGCCTCCCGAACAGTGTTAGGTAGATTGTTCCAGAGTTTGGGTGCTAAATAGGAAAAGGATCTGCCGCCCGCAGTCGTTTTTGATATTCTAGGTATTATCAGACGGCCAGAGTTTTGAGAACGCAGCGGACGTGGAGGACTATAATGCGATAAGAGCTCGCTCAAGTACTGAGGAGCTAAACCATTCAGGGCTTTATAAGTAATTAACAAGATTTTAAAATCTACACAATTTTTTGACAGGGAGCCAGTGCAGTGTTGACAGAACCGGGCTAATATGGTCATATTTCCTGGTTCTAGTAAGAACTCTAGCTGCTGCATTTGCACACTAGTGGCAGTAAAACATCAAATTTGATTATTTTCCCCAAACTAATAGTTAATTAATAAGAGACTTATTTTCATGTGGCTCTATGATACTATGCCAGTTAAAATCATATATATATATATATATATATATATATATATATACAGATGCTGGTCATATAATTAGAATATCATCAAAAAGTTGATTTTTTTTCACTAATTCCATTCAAAAAGTGAAACTTGTATTTTATATTCATTTATAATACACACAGACTGATATATTTCAAATGTTTATTTCTTTTAATTTTTATGATTAAACCTTACAGCTCAGCCAACTGAAAAGTATGAAAATGAAAAGTATGAGCATGTACAGCACTCAATACTTAGTTTGGGCTCCTTTTGCCTGAATTACTGCAGCAATGCGGCGTGGCATGGAGTCGATCAGTCTGTGGCACTGCTCAGGTGTTATGAGAGCCCAGGTTGCTCTGATAGTGGCCTTCAGCTCCTCTGCATTGTTGGGTCTGGTGTCTCTCATCTTCCTCTTCACAATACCCCATAGATTCTCTCTGGGGTTCAGGTCAGGCGAGTTTGCTGGCCAATCAAGCACAGTAACACTATGGTCATTGAACCAGCTTTTGGTACCTTTGGCAGTGTGTGCAGGTGTCAAGTCCTGCTGGAAAATGAAATCAGCATCTCCATAAAGCTTGTCAACAGAAGGAAGCATGAAGTGCTCTAAAATGTCCTGGTAGATGACTGCATTGACTGTGGACTTCAGAAAACACAGTGGACCAACACCAGCAGATGACACGGCAGCCCAAATAATCACAGACTGTGGAAACTTCACACTGGACTTCAAGCAACATGGATTCTGTGCCTCTCCACTCTTCCTCCAGACTCTGGGACCTTGATTTCCAAATGAAATGTAAAATTTACTTTCATCTGAAAAGAGGACTTTGGACCACCGAGCAACAGTCCAGTTGTTTGTCTCCACAGCCCAGGTAAGACACTTCTGACGCTGTCTCTGGTTCAGAAGTGGCTTGGTAGCCCTTTTCCTGAAGACGTCTGAGCATCTGACTCTTGATGCACTGACTCCAGCTTCAGTTCTCTCCTTGTGAAGTTTTCACAAGTGTTTGAATCAGCTTTGCTTGACTGTATTCTCAAGCTTGCGGTCATCTCTGTTGCTTGTGCACCTTTTCCTACCCAAATTCTTCCTTCCAGTCAACTTTGCATTTAATATGCTTTGATACAGCACTCTGTAAACAGCCACACCTTTCAGTAATGACCCTCTGTGACTTACCCTCTTTGTGGAGGGCGTCAATGATCGTCTTCTGGATCATTGCCAAGTCAGCAGTCTTCCCCATTATTGTGGTTTCAAAGAACAAGAGATACCCAGAATTTATACTGTAGGGATGGTTATTTATTCAAACTCAAATGTAAATATTCTAATATTTTGAGATACTGATTTTTGACTTTCATGAGCTGTAAGCTCTAATCATCAAAATTAAAAGAAATAAACATTTGAAATATATCAGTCTGTGTGTAATGAATGAATATAATATACAAGTTTCACTTTTTGAATGCAATTAGTGAAATAAATAAACTTTTTGATGATATTCTAATTATATGACCAGCACCTGTATATATATACACACACACACATGGATGAATTAACATTTCTACATTTGACATTAAGAGCATAGGTCGTAATTTAGATATATTTATAAGATGGAAAAAGATTTATAAGATGGTTCCTTGTGCTTCCAACGCGGTCAGCAGTCTCGTGTCGACGCCAATTATCTCCCGAGGCTTAATGTATTTTGCCTTATGGAGTTATGCTTTGTTTTATTTATAGATTTGTTCTCTGGCTATTGACTTATATCGAATCCTTCGTGAAAGATAACGCTGATGTCGGTGTTGGGAGTTTCAGTCTTATTACAGGTCAAGTAAAGGATGTATTCAACCTGATCTCACAGAATTCCGTGTAATGTTCACGGACTTAATTAACCTCCGAATCTGTGGTGGCATCACGGAATCGCCGAAAATTCCGTGATGGGCTCACAGAAGGCATCAGCCGTGGTCCATGCACGGATTCACTGGTTCAACGTAAAAAGAGTGACTCCGATACAGTTATACTTTCACTGGAGTACCTGACAGCCCCTACCCTAAACCTACCCAGTTCTGAACAATAATGATGACGATCAATTTCCCAGTATCGCGTCGGCATATTGATGCTAAGGGTTTCCGTGCATGGACCACGGCTGATGCCTTCTGTGAGCCCATCACGGAATTTTCGGCGATTCCGTGATGCCACCACAGATTCGGAGGTTAATTAAGTCCGTGAACATTACACGGAATTCTGTGAGATCAGGCTGGATGTATTCTAGCGCATCGAACTACTTAATCAAACGTGTCTCTTGGTGATGAATCGAATATCTAGTCAACTGTTGTGATAATACTGTTCACTTGTTTTTGATTAGGTTAGTTTGTACTGTGTTAGATTAGATTTCCGAGTGTTACACCACCCTTGTATTTTTTTGTTTGTAGTTTATAGGAGTTTAGTTCGAGCGTCGTATATGCTGAAGAATTCGTTTTATTTTCATATTTCTTTTGGTTAGTCAGTTTAGAGGTTAGTTATAAGGATTGTTTTGTCTTGTTTATTTCTTTAATTTGGGTGACACTCCTGTTTTGTTTTTTTTCCCCCTGTGTTAAACTTCATCATTTCTTTTCTTTTTATATATTATTTGTATCTGTTTACAAAGTGTCCAGTAAAGATCTGTGCAATGCTACTTTTCAGTACCATCTTTGATCTGCACCACATCCAGTAACAATTGTCTCATGTAAATGTTATGGTATCATCCGTTTTAACATCAAGAAAGTGAAGACAGTGAAAGCTAACACCATGTTTCCTGATGATATCTCCCAAGGGTAACATGCACAGGGTGAAAAGAAACGGTCCTAGTACTGAGCCTTGTGGTACTCCATACTGCACTTGTGATTGATGTGATACCATTAAGGTGTAGAAATAAGAGACAGACCTTGTATTTGAATGGTAACATACACAAGTAATTTTATTAATTTAAAAGTGTTGTTATTCTTGATTTTTAAAGCATCTGTTTACAGCAATAGACATGTTTTAATTGTTTAATACATTCATCCCTCTTCTACAGCCTTTATCAAAACAGTAGGAACTTCACTGCAGGGAGTGTGTTTTAGTGAAGGACACATTCAGTCCTGAAGGCAATCCATGAGCTGAGGAGTCACTCTGGAGCATGAATCTCTCTAGTGACTTGTATTTATTATGTATGAAGGACTTTAAATGTCTTTTTAGATCTTTCAATTTCCTGAAACTCCTCCCGCATGGAGGGCAGTGATACGGCTTCACTTCACTGTGAATGTTCTCATGTTGTTTCAGGTCTGCTGAATATTTAAAACCTTTCCCACACTGAGGACAGATGAATGGCTTCTGATTAGAGTGAGATTTTAAGTGAATCTGTAAGCTTCCACTGACTGCAAAACACTTCCCGCACTGCTGGCATGTAAAAGGCTTCTCTTGAGTGTGGATTCTCATGTGGCCTGTAAGGCTTCCTTTTTGTCGGAAACTCTTCTCACACTGAGTGCACTTGAACGGCTTCTCTCCGGTGTGGATTCTTATGTGTTCTGTAAGGCTCGCTCTTTGTTTAAATCCATTTCCACAGTACTTGCATGTGAAAGGTCTCTCTCCGGTGTGAATTCTCATGTGATCCTTCAGGCTTCCTTTACATGTGAAACTCTTTCCACACTGACGGCAGGTGCACGACTTTCTAGCTCCATTTCTCTGAGTTCTCTTTTGTGACACATTCTTTTTAGAAGATTTTTCATCCAGTTCTTTACTTTCCTCTTCAACGTCACTCAGTTCTTCACTTTCCTCTTCCCATTCACTCAATTCTTCACTTTCTGGTTTGACTTCACTCTCTGCTTCACTTTCCTCTTCCACTTCCATCAGGTCTGAAATAAACAATTCAATTGACAAGAAAATTGAAGTAAGAAATAAAAGTGACCCCCACGTAACAACACAACACAGCCAAGAGTAGTAATTAGGGCAATTGCAGATGTCAGTAGTAATAGGATACCATGGAATGTCAACATATTTGATTGATGACCGACAGCTGTTGACCATTGACCTTAGGGGTTAACTTTATGACCTTTTAATGAATGCAGCTGTGTTATGACGTGTTATGACAGGTGTTTGTAATATATCATCTTTATGTATCCTCATTCATGAAATAAGAGAGTGGTTACCTTGTTCGTTAATGCGCAGCAGCTGTTTGTGATATATAGCATGCCGGACCTCTGGTTCGTAACGCGACATCTGTTTGTAATATATCATCTTTATGTATCCATGAAATAAGACAGTGGTTACATTGTTCGTTAATGCACATAGTTGAAGCTGAATTAGAAATTCTCTGAGTGCAGAGAGTTTCTCACAGAAGTAAAACGAGACAAATGGGGTCACACATCTGACTTGAGCGGGAACCGCGTGTTTAAAACACAGACAAAGGTAGCTCTTATGTGGTGTCACGCCGTCCCATAGGTTTCGGTCAGCCTGCATAGATGTGAGAAAGAGATGTTGATTCAAGGACAATTTGAAAAATAAGTAAAAGAAAAACAATTTTAAGAGATAGTTCTTAAAATTCAAGGTGATTTATTGTTATGGACAGTGCTGACAATACATTTTAGATGTCTAAAATAACATTACATCACTAAAGCGGTCAATAATTGAGTAATAATGAGAGGAAAATAAATCTCACACACACACACACACACACACACACACACACACACACACACACACACACACACACACACACACACACACAAACACTCAGATATACCAGACTAGAGGAACAAGGGGTCCTCTCTCTCTCTCTCTCTTTCTCTCTCTCTCACACACACACACACACACACACATTGGTTGTATTCTCAGCATTATAATGAAATAAAGTAGGCCTGTCGCGATAGTCGATATATCGACTTATCGCACGATATATGGAAATGAGCGCGATCATTTTTGGTGCCGCTATATATTGCGACTGATCATTTTTTTATAATTAAAAATAATGATTATATAATTTTTTTTACATAAAAATGAATATTACCAACATTTTAGTCGATCGCGCTGCCTCTGTCATCTCGTCTGCTCTCTGTGGCGGAGGCGGGGCGGCAGCGTCCCCCCCCCCCACACACACGCACACAGAGCGGACAGCGACAGGTGAAGGGAAGGCGTGAACCCACTGCGTTATAAAGTGTTTCGTGACAACTACAGCCAGTTAGGAAGAACAAGTCCCAATGGACTTGGTTTCAAAGCCGCAATCTTCAGCTCCGGTGTGGGAACATTTTGGCTTTAAGCCGAATGAGAGAGGAGAGCCAATTAACGTGAATGAGCCGGTATTTGTTTTATTTATTTAGCATATTTTTTTTTTCACATTCCAGTTCCAATGTCTAAATATTCTTAAGAATAAAATGTTCTTTGTTCTTTGAAAGAGTGTACTTGCATTATTATGCTATTATATTGTCATACTGTAATTATATAATCAGTGAAATAAAATTGTCTTAAAATGACAATAATATCGTTTATCGCAATTAATTTTGGTGCAATATATCGCAAAACAAAAAGTAGTTATCGTGACAGCCCTAAAATAAAGAATTAAAAACTTAACTTAAGGAATAAGATAAATATTGCAATAAAAAGCTTTGGTAACACTTTATTTTGGTCCCTTTTGAACATTCTGTTGACACTAAGTAATGTTGCACCTACATGTCAACAAACTCTCATAAGAGTATTAGTAGGCTGTCTACTTCATATCTACTCACTCCTTATTGTGTTGGTCTCCCAACAGATATTCTACTGACTATAAGTAACTGTGCAAGTACATGTCAACTCATTCTAACCCTAACCCTACCAGTCAACTAATACACTACTAACACTCTAATGAGAGTCAGGAGAAATGTAGGGCCAATGTTACTTCTAGTCAACAGAATGTGTTAAAGGGACCATCAAAATAAAGTGAAACCAAAGCTTTGAGTACAATGAAAATGACTTACATTTTCAGGGAGGCTGAGAAATTACGTCTTTACACACTGACAGCATATTATCAAATAAAAGGCTTGCAGATAGTTGAAGCTAAATTAGAAATTCTTTGAGTGCAGAGTACTTCCCCATGGTTCAGTGAAATGAGAGGCAGGGGAGGGGGAGGTGGACCAGCCATCACACACACACACACACACACACACACACACACACACACACACACGCTCAGGCAAACTATACCAGACTATAGGAACCAAGAGTCAAATAAGGAAAATATCGAGTAACGTTGGGGGTAAAAAATATTTGAAAAACATCACCGGTCATCTGGCAGCTGCTTGGCTTACTCCTCGATTAATTATAGAGGTTCAAACACTTACACTAGTTTTAGGCATCGCTAAAAATATAAAAATGTACATTTTTACAGGAGCGGGAAAAGAGATTGTCGTGTTAGGGTTAGGGTTAGGATCAATTATAAATTTATAGATTATAAACACCAAATGGCAAAAAAAAAAAAAATTATATATATATATATATATATATATATATATATATATATATATATATATATATATATATATATATATATATATTAGTAGGCCAAAGGATAAGGGCTATTGTCCCGAACATGTCTGGACTTGCCATAGATGTAGTGATTTTAATTCTCCGTCAACACCTACAGTAAACCTATCCATCACAGTAAACTTTCTACATTTATTTTTCATTAAAATTTTCAAAAACATTATTTAGTATAATTTATAATTTAAAAAGTTGTTATGCTCATGGAGACAAATTTTGCAGAGGTCAATCATTTGGACTATTACTACACATATGGTTTGTGGGACACTCCATACAGACGTAATTAATGTTTTGTTTTGTTTTTTTACTTTACAGATTCTAGACCTACCCATCACACAAAAATTTCTGCACATGATTCCATTTTTTATTAAATTTTGTTTGTAAGCGATCTTAATTATGAGGACTCAAGAAATTTCATCATAAACCACATTTGCAATGTTATATCAGTGTAATACATGTGTCATTATACAAATTTGTGTTCTGAGAAATCATATAAACAAGTACACACATACATAAACATTTCAAGCTAAAAAGAGACTTCTCTCTATTTTAAAGAATATGGAAATAAATAAAATATAGATTTATATATGACATCATAGTAACAAACATGTTACTCGGGCAAAGCAAGCCATTTATCATACATTTTAAACAAAAATTTTAGTTTTTCACTAACCACGCATAAACGTTGTTTTCTCAATAACAAAAACACAAACATGTACATTCATGCTGCTCACATATTACTGTAGCCCAGTTTGTGACAAATACAGTATAATCAGACTTTAGCCATTATTATATTTTTAAGATACTGAAAAACACAAATGTCAGGGTATGTCAAAACTTCTCCAATTCCCCAAAAACCCACCATTATAAATAAAACATTGTTTAGTATGTTTGTAAATATTTTAATTATAATGACTCAAGAAATATCCTCATAAACTGCATTTATGTAATTATAGCAGTGTAAAACACATATAATCATATAATTGTCTTGATAAATCATATAAACAAGTACAGACACAGCACACACACACACACACACACACACCATTCAGAAAGGTCAACAGTCTAGGTCTGCGCTGAGCACTAAAAGCTGGTTTTCCAGCGTTTTCAAGTGTTCCATCTCCCCAAGATCATATATTGCCCCATTTTATACTTTGTAATGTAGTTTGAACATTTGAATAAATGTTGGCAAATGTATCTTCATAACCGTTGTGTTTTGACACAATGTCATCAACCGATTCTCTTTAATTGATAAGATTTACTTTTATTATTTCTACAAAGGTTCATGCTACAGTACTTTTATCAGTCTAATAAATATACGGTCAATACATGATGAAACAATAATCGTGGTACCAAATAAGTTTTTCACAATGTTTTTAAGTTAGGGATGTTTTAAAATACAACTAAACCAGACGACAGATTAGCTTTTTCTTTTTTACAAACCTACGTTTCAAGTAATTTGGTGTTTCACATCCAAGCGGAATAGCTCTTATTTTCTAAGTTCCAATACAGGGCTCCAGATGCAGCTTCTTAACCGAACAAAGAAAACATATTTTCACATTTATTCTACATAGTTTTTATATTTTGCATGAGTACCATGGGTTCATGCCTTTTTTAAAGGCTTGTCTGATGCTTTAGATGCATCAGAATGTGGATTATTTTCAGTATCCAACATGCAATTAAAGAGTTGTATCAGTTGTTTCAGCTGTTTATTACTATTTTCTTAGGTTATTATTTTACTCACATATAGAATAGGTGTAGAATAACCTTATCGTCCATGCTTTACCCCTTTACAGACCCCCATGCACAATTGTAAATTCAGGAGGCCTAGTTAGCACCATTTAATAAAAGTGCCACAATGCATTCAGAATACAGAAACCCCCTCTCGATCTATTATGACAGGCGTTTTACTTAGTCAAATGATCAGGATTACGGATGACACTGTACACATTTTGTTTGTTGGACCGTTATGTCACTACTATGACTGCACTGTAGGTGAGGCCTTCTCTCTCCGAGAGCCATCAACATTCACTGTTTGTATAAATAAATGAAAATTAAGAACATTTCTTGAGAGTCTTTGACTAAGTCGTTATTTCTTTTTTAGGACGATTATTCATCTTTTTGATGTGAGACCCCATTAAGTATCGACACAAAAATTAAGGCGTGCTATTTTACACTTACAACTGAATTGACATATCTTACCATTGTGCTCAAAACTACACATTCAGTAAAGTTTGAGGTCGTACTCAGTCTTGAAAAGGCTACAGACACAAAATATCAAAGGCATTTTTTAGTGCTCTCTATGTAACTCGCAAGTAAATATCATATGAATACGAAAACCCACTCGTGATCATTTGGGTATATTTTTATAAGCGTTGTTTTAAATGACCTTTTCCTTACGGCGCTAGATTTAGACCTCTTGCTCAGATGTGCACATTTTATTCATCGTACTCGTTTAAACATTTCCGCTCGACATTAAAGCGTAGGTAATGTGATCACAATTAAGAAACATAACATTACACTACATGCCCTTGAAAAGGCTATAGACGTAGTCGTTTATACAGGAAATATGTTTGCGCAACAGAAATATGTATCGGTATAACAAATACCTAATAGTGAAATCCTCGCTTCTAAATTTGTTAAAGTTTTAATGCTGATTTTGATGGCCTACCCCGCTAGCTGATACCACTCTATACTTTTTCATTGTTTTTAGATGAAGACTATTCTCAGAATCTGGTCAATCATGTCACGAGTGTTTGAAGGAAAATATGAACAAATACATTATAAGAAAATAAAAGGATAGTCCTTCTACAAGAGACACAAGGCCTCGCCATGAAGAGCGAGTCTCTGTTACAACTATTACGTATAAAATGACGCATGGATGACATCATGGATGCGTTATTTGCTTTGTACGCGTCTCTAAACATGACTTTAATGAATAAATCACAGATGTCATGTAGTTTATTTAAGCAAGAGGAGGGATGATTTTGACCATTTTAGTCGGTCATTGAGTTTTAGGTCTGATCCAGGAAACAGCAGTACAACTGCAACCGAGCGTCGTCATGTTTGTCTTAATAACCTGTTCTTTTTTAAGAAAACATGCGGAGCAATTTTTAACATCTCTTCATTTTCACAATTGTAAATGTTTATTTAGCTTAAATATTAGTTTAAGTCGGCTACATAGGTGTCAGGCATGAAGCTTATAATTATTTTTAAAATAATTATGATAGAGTTACAAGTCTCGGTTGGTCGGGTGAAAACGTGACAGTAAAAGTGTCAGGGACTAGAGTGTTACTCAAACAGTCCGCCGTGTTATCTTTTAATAATTCTATTCAGTGTGTGTGTGTGTGTGTGTGAGAGAGAGAGAGAGGACCCCTTGTTCCTCTAGTCTGGTATATCTGCCTGTGTGTGTGTGTGTGTGTGTGTGTGTGTGTGTGTTAACAATAAATCACCTTGAATTTTAAAAACTATCTCTTAAAATTGTTTTTCTTTTACTTATTTTTCAAATTGTCCTTGAATCAACATCTCTTTCTCACATCTATGCAGGCTGACCGAAACCTATGGGACGGCGTGACACCACATAAGAGCTACCTTTGTCTGTGTTTTAAACACGCGGTTCCCGCTCAAGTCAGATGTGTGACCCCATTTGTCTGCACTCAGAGAGTTTCTAATTCAGCTTCAACTATGTGCATTAATGAACAATGCAACCACTGTCTTATTTCATGAATGAAGGACACATAAAGATGATATATTACAAACAGCTGTGCATTAACGAACAATGTAACCACTCTCTTATTCATTAAAAGGTCATAAGGTTAACCCCTAAGGTCAAAGGTCAACAGCTGTCGGTCATCAATCAAATATGTTCACATTCCATGGTTCTATAATACTGCTGCTAGCAGGATTACGATGATGATCAGTCAGTGTGTTATTACAGGAAATAGAGAGAAACATTTGCTAATTTAGTTGTTGTAAAAGTATGACATTACTTTTATTAATATTTATATTCGAAGTCTCATTAATGTAAAATACTAAATCAACTATTCTATTTAAAATTGTATTTTAGTGATTTAGTGATTCGTCATATTCACGCGCAGCAGTGATGAGAGAACGCGCTTGAGAAATCAATCTAAAATATTGGTCACAGATTATTGGTCACTTTCTAAACAATAAAAGTGTAGCGCATCCACTAGTAACTATACATTAATAAATCATTTTTTACCAATGCAAATATGTTAGAAACAATGCATTGGGATGCCAACTTGTATCCGATGCACACTTTTGGTTAACGTTTCTTGCCGATGCACCGAGCGAATCGGGGGATCTTCCCCTTCCTAATATGCAGACATATGAATATTTGCATACTTAATTGCCCATATTTTATTTGAAGATATTTCATAATAGCAACACTATGAATGCAAATTAAATGATTTCACTCAGCCTATAAAAGCAAAGATGTCTGAAATCGAATTCATGGAAATACTGAATAATAACCCCATTGTTTACAAAAACTATTACAGTATTAAGCATTACATGCCACTCAGATCCTTCAGTGCCGATTCTGGCGATCCATCAAATGTGAAAATAAATGAAAAGTGTCAATTCACGGGATTACTTTTAGATTCACTCACACTGCATTAGATTGCTTTTTACGTGCAGTTTTTTGCAGCGTTGAGCCTTATAACCAATCAAACGCGTTTCTGTTGAATTTAGGAAGGCATTGGCCAATCAGAGGAGTTTAGATTAGTCAGAGCTAACAACAGCTGTGTGGGAGCTGTGTTGAGTACCCATGATCGCAAATTTTCTCATTATCAACACAGTGCAGATACAGTGTAAATAAAAGATTAATTTCTCAGCTTCAGCAATTTTAACAACAGTTTTTGCATAACTTGCACTAGACTAATGTCATGGACTGAGAAGTTTGTCTGTGAAGCCAGAATGTGACATGCCCAAAACACAGACAGAACAAAACCGTTATTATATTGTGTGTCCTATATCGATATTAATAATTATTATTAGAATATAAAGAGCAAAAATCTTCAATAATGCTTTTTTCATAATATTGCAGTCCTATGAGCTCCTGTTTTTTACATGTAGCCTATAATTTAAATACAATTTTAAACAGTCTATGTGTTATTCACAACAGTTTAAAATATTGATTAAAGTAGGCAAATTGGGTAAATTTAAGTATTTGACATTAAAGACAGTATGGTGATATAATAATAAGATGATTATAAAAAAATCCCCTGGAAATCAATTCCATAATGAAAAAGTTCATGTCTGACCCTGGTGTCCACAAATCCCTCATTAATAAACAGGCACACACACAAAAAGGGAAAAAAACAAACTTGTATATATAACATAACATAACTATTTAAGTCTCACAAATGCTGGCGTAGCCATTCATAAAAAGTGTTGAGATGAATTTGTGCTATCTTACATGTCATGTAGAAATTGTATAGATGTAAAACGGTTGTATGGCCAGATTAATTAATATTATTATTAAAATAAAACCATACCTCTACTTAAATTAGTTGCACATATAAAACAAATACTGAGATAAGTTGCATGTAAATTATCGTCGGGCATCTGTACAGTGATCAGCAATAATCACAATGTAGCCTATTAGCATCATATTTTGTGTCCATCGTCTCGAGAAAACTGCGAGCAAACGGAAGATCGTTCGGTGAAGTTTCACGAGGACTGTTTTAATAACGATCCGCGCTACTATTGCTGCAAACACACCGAGACACGGATATAACGCTGCAAACAGTGTTCGACACACAGTAATCAGAGCTCGTATAGATCACTGTTAATATCACAGACCTCTCTGCTCGTCGGGGTCTTTCTCTCCGTGTGTTTCTGCGTCACTCGCGTCTTCTTTCTTGTCTTTAAGAAACTCCATCGTTCCGGTATTCAGTCGTTCCTCCGGGACTCGGTCCTTCTCGTTCAGCGGCTGAACCGAGCGCTTTCTTCAGCGGAATGATCTGTGTGTGTGTGTGTGTGTGTGTGTGTGTGTGTGTGTGTGTGTGTGTGTGTGTGTGTGTGTGTGTGTGTGTGTGTGTGTGTGTTGAATGGCTGTGGGAGTGGCTGACTGAACATCTGGGTCTTTGTGAACTCAAACTGTCCGAGGCAGCGCTTAGCGCCATGTGTTAGAGAGCAACTGTTTGTTTAGACAAATACAACACAGGACTATAAAACGCGGTTATATGCGTGTAAAATGTGTAGTTTGTGTAGTTTCATTAGGGGAGCGCGGGCGCAAACTAAAGAGTTCTGAGTTTTAGGGTTACTTGTAACACACGTGGTTTAAATACCTCCACACATGCTAGTATAACAAAATATATGGTATTTACTAGTTGCCATATAGAGAAAAAAATCCAAAGCTCTTTTGAAGATATCCTGATTTGTTTCACCATAGCAAAAGTAGTTTCTGACTGAAGGACATATCTCAGTTTTTAATATTCGTTTCAAATTAGACAAATCTGCTATTATTTTCATCTCCAATCTGTTATTAGGGTCATTCTACAGAAACGTCCACTTTTCTGTCCCTAGAAATATTGCAATTGAAATACACATTAGGGATACAATTTTTTTATATTTTAAAATGAAACAATATGTCATTTGAACAATTACACCTTCCTGAGCCATCAATGTGGCATTATTATTATTTTTTATTAATTATATAGAATTCCAAGCACCACAAAACTGCTCGTCTCCACAGCCATGTACAGCAGGAAAGTGCTTTATTTTGAGGTCAAAAACAGGATTTTCTACCATTTAAAATACAAAAGTCTATTCATAAGTATCAAATATATGATATAAATGGCATAATAAATCAAAATGCCAAATAAATATTATAAAATGTAAAATGAAAACAGTGGTCCCCTGGAGTTGTGTCACTGGTGTTACCGCTTAACAAAAGTCTTTTATTTTGGAATAAAAAACTGTCACATTAAATAAATAAAACATAATCTCCTTATTTCTTGCATTTTCATTATTTTTCTGTAACTCTGACTACATGTGCTGAATTTTTTTTTTTTAGAAATAATATTTCATAAAAACTTTTAATATTGCTAAAGAAGGTAACACCAGTGACAAAAAATGATACATATGGTCTTGAAATAATTGCACAAAAAAGCTAAAAAATATATAATTAAGCTGTCATTTATATGTATTCATAAAGTGAAAAGGTAATCTAATAGTGTGGTCTAAGTTTAAATGTAAACAAGAAATAAAAATTTTAAGACATTTTGCCATACCAAAAGTGGACGTTTCTGTAGAATGACCCATTTATCAGTTTAAATAGTTTTTCGCTAATTTACACTATTTACTTTTATAACTTTTAATGAGAAGCCAGAGAAATAGGTGAATAAAGACTGACAGTAAATATTTAACGTTCAGAAATTATTATTTTAAGAAATGTAAAGCATTTGTTGGTTTATGTGTTTTGTTTTCTGTGAGAGCTGTGTGTGTTCATCTCTGTGATTTTCTGAATGTGTTTCTTCATCTATTTGCTCACATTGTTTTGAACTGTACAGCTTGTCTTTTGCAATCAAGGCCGTCCCAAGCATGGTTGCAATGTGTACACCCCCTACGGGGCATGTTGTCACATTTCACTTCCATTCATTTGGGCAGGGGCATAGCCATCTCTCTCTCTCTCTCTCTCTCTGTTTTTTTTTTTTTTGGGGGGGGGGGGGGGGGGGGGTTTGTATTTTTTTTGGTCAAAGTGACAGTTTTTTTTTTTTTGTTTCTTATCTTTTATTTTTATTTGGCTTAGAAATCAAATACACTGTTTATATATATGGGTAGTTGACATATCAATGTGTCCTATTGTGTGACGGAAAATAAAATAAAAAATAAAAAAAACTAACATTGAAGATAAACCTCTCTCATGCTATTTGTAACTCTAAGAGTGAGGATTAATTTTTTTCTCATGTTATTTGTATGTTAATTTGTATGTTGTCAACTACCCATATACAGCCAAAAATATCGGCACCCTTGGTAAATATGATCAAAGAAGAAAATTAATCTGCAATCTTTCATTGGATAATAAGAATTTAAAATGGGGGGAAATATCATTATGAAATAAATGTTTTTCTCAAATACATGGGCACAATTATTGGCACCCCTAGAAATAGTAAAAAAAAAAATAAAAAAAAAAGAGTAAAATATATTCCCATTCATATTCACAATTTTGAGCACTCCAGGGTGATTATGAACATGAAATTATCCAGCCATGGCTTCCTGTTTCACAGAAATATAAATAGGAGGGAAAACAAAGCCCAAATTCTCTTAATCATCATCACAATGAGAAAAACCAAAGAATATATTTCTGATGTGCAGCAAAAGATAATTGAGCTTCACAAATTAGTGAAGTGGCCTTAAGGAAAGAGCTAGAGCAGTGAAAATTCCCATTTCCACCATCAGGGCAATAATTAAGAATTTCTAATCAACATAAAATGTTAGGAACCTGCCTGGAAGAGGACGTGTGTCTATATCGTCCTAATGCACGGTGAGAAGGAGAGTTTGAGCGGCTAAAGACTCTCCGAGGACCACAGCTGGAGAATTGCAGAAAATAGTTGAGTCTCGGGATCAGTGAAAGTGAAAGTGAAGTGACATACGGCCGAATATGGTGACCCATACTCGGAATTTGTGCTCTGCATTTAACCCATCCAACGTGCACACACACAGCAGTGAACACACACACACACCCGGAGCAGTGGGCAGCCATTTATGCTGCGGCGCCCGGGGAGCAGTTGGGGGTTCGGTGCCTTGCTCAAGGGCACCTCAGTCGTGGTATTCAGGGTGGAGAGAGCGCTGGACAGTCACTCCCCTCACCTACAATCCCTGCCAGCCCGAGACTCAAACTCACAAACCTTTGGATTACGAGTCCGACTCTCTAACTACTAGGCCACGATTTCCCAGAAAACCTTAAAATAAAATAGTCAAACAGCCCCTACATTACCACATGTTGTTTGGGAGGGTTTCAAGAATAATTCTCCTCCTCATCCAAAAACAAACTCCAGCATATTCAGTTATCAGACACGACTGGAGCTTCAAATGGGACTGGCTTTATGCTCAGATGAAACCAAAAAATGAGCTTTTTAGCAGCAAACACTCAAGATGGGTTTGGTGAACACAGGGATAAAAAAGTACCCCATGTGCACAATGAAATATACTGCTGTAGTTTTGATGTTGTGGGTCTATATTTCTGCTGGAGGTCCTGGACATCTTGTTTAGACGCATGGCATCATAGATTCTATCAAATACCAACAGATAAAAAATCAACAAGTGACTGACTCTGTTAGAAATCTTATAATGGGCCATGTTTGGATCTTCCAACTGTACAACAATACAAACACAAACCTCAAAAAACAACACAAAAATGGGTCACTGAGCACAAAACCGAGCTTCTGCTGGTCATTCCAGTCCTCTGACCTGAACCCTGCAGAACATGAGTGAACTGAAGAGAAGAAGCAGCAACATGGAGCTGTGAATCTAAAGGGTCTTGAGTGATTCTGGATGAAGGAATGGTCTCTGATCTCTCGTCAGGTGTCTCTAACCTCATCAGGCATTATAGGAGAACATTTAGAGCTGTTAAACTGGCAACCCCCCATTTTAAATTCTTATTATCCAATGAAAGGTTCGATTTTTTTGAATGTTTTCTTTGATCATATTTACCAAGTGTGCCGATATTTTTGGCCATGACTGTATAGGCTATATTACCGTATTGTCCCGAATATAAGACGACCCTGATTATAAAAGACGACCCCCCTTTTTCCAGATGTACCTTTTGGAAAAAGGCTTTTTGAAAACCAAATCTTGTTTTGTTTATTTTGTTTGTTTGTTTTTCTCTCTGTAAAACCCCTTTTTTTTCTTAAATTATTTTCAAATTGTATATTTTTCCTATTTTAATTTTTGTTTTGAAAGTATGGTAAATACTGGTAAAATGTACCAACAATGACATTGAAAAATATACACTCTTTGATATACCATTGAAAAAACAGGTAGCCCATCTGAATTATATAACATTTAGGCTATCCATCTCATAGTAGCCTACCAAAATTTTATTATCAGTAGAAGTGAAATCTTATTGTAGTCTTCAAATCTGGGTATAGTCTTACGTTTTAAAATCACTTACAGAGGAAGTTTGGTCCCATCAGGCTAACATGACAGTCAAGACTTTACAACACACTGTCACATGTTTGACCTAGTTTCTTCTGTTTCCCCATTGGTTAATTAGATCCTCACCTGTTTCTGTTTTCCCCTTGATTACATTTATTATTTAAAGTCTGTGTTCACCCTCCATTCCTGGTCTGCTATTTGAGTTAACCTGATGTGTTTTACTGATCCTTTCTCTTGGAATTCTACTGTGGATTATTATTATTAAAAGACTTCTGTTTATTCAACTCCTCGTCGTGCGCCTCTTAGCTAACACTACACATAACAGAATAGCAGACCGAAACAGTTATTTAATCAAGCGGCGTTTTTCTTTCTGTTTAATTTTTATTTTTTGTTGGTTTTGTTCTGTCCTCTCCCAGAATGGACCTGCCCGGCGTCCAACTCCTATGCCTGAAGCAGTTGGACCGTTCGCTGGAGAACCATACGAGGGACTTTTTAGATCTGGCGTGCCTTACACACTTCCCGGACCGCTCGCTCTGTGTCTTTTACATCATCAGCCTGAGCGAGCAGTGTAAGGCACGCCTACCAGCGAACAGTCCCAAAGAGTATTTCGCCGCTTGTGTGGAGTGGGTGCTAATACACGAGTCAGCTTTCACCGTCGGCCCTGTGGAGGATGATATCGCCACCGGCCCCACTCCACCACTGCTAGAGACCAGCCAGTCGTCACCCCTATCTACGGAGATATTGCCTGAGCCCACTGCAGACGGAGAGCCAGAGCCCGCTGCGACTAAACCACTGACCAAGAGCGTGAGCCGGCAACATCATCCGTCACCGAGGGAGTATTGGTGACTCGAGGGCTTGGAGGGAAGCCCCGCCCACACTCCTACGACTGAGGGTGAACTAAAACTGATCTCTGGGAACTATAAAGAGGAACTAAGAGAAGTTTTCCAGACAGACCTTATTGACTGGTGGGGAGAAGTACAAACCTGTGTCCCTGAATCTCCTGTGCCCCCGCTGGTCCCGTCCAGCTCACCTTCGCCTCTGCTGGTTCCGTCCAGCTCCGCGCCTCCCGATAATGCTTCCAGAGCGTCCTCCAGTACCTGCGCCAAGAAGGCGCCTCCCTGTCTCCGCACTGCAAGAGAGCCCCCTAGAATCCGTGCTGCAAGAGAGACACCCAGAGCCCGTGCTGCAAGAGCGCACCCCAGTGCCTGCGCCAGGAAGGCGCCCCCTAGAATCCGCGCTGCAAGAGCGCCGCCCAGAGCCCGTGCTGCAAAAGCGCACCCCAGTGCCTGCGCCACGAAGGCGCCTCCCTGTCTCCGCGCTTCCAGAGCGCCCTCAAGTGTCTCCGCTGGTCCCGTCCAGCCCTGAACCTCCTGTGATCCCTCCCAGCCTCCCTCACCCACCTCCTCTCAAGCCAGTCAGCTCCTCACCTCCAACACCGCTGATGCCTGTCAGTCCCTCAGCTCACCCTCAGTCAGCGCCTGCCATGTGCTCCATTCCGCCACCTCGGGACTTCCAGTCTTCAGCTCCGCCCAGAGGTACGGATCCCCTGTCTCCACTCCCAGCCTCCGAGTCCTCGACTACACCTCGGTCCTCCGACCCATCGGCTCCACCTCGACTCCTAGCTCCCTCGTCTCCACGTTGCCCGTCATCCCACCGGCTCCACCGGGCTCCCTCGTCCCTCCGGCTCCGCCTTGGTCAGTCGTCGACCATCCGCCGCCACGGGACTCCACTCCTCTGGTTTTGCCTCGTCACTCCATCCCTCCGGCACTGTCAGGCTCCTCCTTCCCTCCGGCTCCACCTGCGTCCTCAGTCGCACCGGCTCCACCGCGGTCTTCCGGATCCCCGCCTCTGCCTCAGTCGCCTGAGCCTTCAGCTCTACCTTGGCCCTCCGGATCCTCCGTTCCGCCCCGGCTCTCCGTCTGCCCCGTTCCACCTGGGTCTCCTTCTCCAGCAGAGCAGTCTCCGTCAGTCGGCCCCCTGGTGTCGTCGGACCATTCTCCACCATGGCTCCTCCCACCGTCAACTCCGCCGTGGGCCGCCATCCTGGCTGGCCTCTGGAAAATCACCTGGCTTCTCCTGCTTCAGGCTCCTCCCTGGTTCCTCCCACCCCTCCACTCCCCCTTGGACTAACTTTTGGTTTTACCCCTTTCCCATTGCCTGCCCTCCTCTTGCTCCTTGCCCACCTCCAGAACCCCCACCCTCCCTCCTCTGTTGGACTGTTTTTGTTGGCGCGGGGACGCGCCGTTCCGGGAGGGGGCGTTCTGTCACATGTTTGACCTAGTTTCTTCTGTTTCCCCATTGGTTAATTAGATCCTCACCTGTTTCTGTTTTCCCCTTGATTTACGTTTATTATTTAAAGCCTGTGTTCACCCTCCATTCCTGGTCTGCTATTTGAGTTAACCTGATGTGTTTTGCTGATCCTTTCTCTTGGAATTCTACTGTGGATTATTATTAAAAGACTTCTGTTTATTCAACTCCTTGTCGTGCGCCTCTTCGCTAACACACACATTACATTACATATTTATGGCACACTTGTTATATGCGTTTCTGGCGCCACCTATTGTTGTGGGTGTATTACTGACATGTCAAAGTCTAGACCCCGAATATAAGAGGGCCGCGTTTTTTCAGATGTATTTCCAAGAAAAAAACATTGTCTTATATTCGGGACAATACGGTATATAGAAATATAGTAATAGAATATAAATATATATTTCTTCATGCACCTGTTCTGTAGCTATATTCTAATTTCTAATGCAAAAATGTACTGATATTGCCACGTTGTTTGTACATGGCTAATTGCTTTAAAAAAAATTAAGTCCCGCCTGAACTTCCCGCTGCGCTGTATCTCGACCTCTCATTGGCTGGAGATCATCGCCGACAGCTCCAGATATTTAGCATGCCACATATTTCACGAGCATCGGTGATTCTCTCAGATCGCGTCTTTGATAATTCACACTGTGTGATTGTCACTCGCGTGAACGAGCACCGATTTGCCTCTATTTCGGGCATTTGTCAGCGATTTCACAAAACCTGTCAGCTTTTTCTTTTTTCAAATTAAGCAGAAAACAGTACAAACTTGATTGTTTTGAAGAAATATTAACTTAGACATTATTAAACAAAACATTATTTTAGCTGAAGTATTTGTATCAATACCGTGGGGGAGGGGGGGGGGGGGGGTAAAGGGCCCCTCTTGCCACGTCATACATTTATAAGATTTTTAAACAAAATAAACAACTTGAATGATTTATTCATTAATGTTCAATGCAATGTATACATTCTTTCTGCAATTATACATTTTAGGTGCAGTGAATAGCACATTTTTTCTTAAGGTGGGCATTTAGCCCCGTTGTATCCTACCATACACAAGTAATTTTATACATTTAAAAATATTGTTACTCCTGAATTTTAAACCATTCTTTTACAGTAATAGACATGTTTTAATTATTTAATGCACTGGTCTACGACTGAAATGGTAGGAACTTCACTGCAGGGAGTGTGTTTTAGTGAAGGACACGTTCAGTCCTGAAGGCCATCCATGAGCTGAGGAGCCACTCTGGAGCATGAATCTCTCTAGTGGCTTGTATTTATTATGTATGAAAGACTTTAAATGTCTTTGAAGAGCGGTCATCTGTTTGAAACTCCTCCCGCATGGAGTGCAGTGATACGGCTTCACTTCACTGTGGACCATCTCGTGTGCTTTCAGGTGTGCTGCCGTATCAAAACCCTTCCAACACTGAAGACAGATGAAGGGCTTCACAACAGAGTGAGTTTTTAAGTGAATCTGTAAGCTTCCACTGACTGCAAAACACTTCCCGCACTGCTGGCATGTAAAAGGCTTCTCTTGAGTGTGGATTCTCATGTGGCCTGTAAGGCTTCCTTTTTGTCGGAAACTCTTCTCACACTGAGTGCACTTGAACGGCTTCTCTCCGGTGTGGATTCTTATGTGTTCTGTAAGGCTCGCTCTTTGTTTAAATCCATTTCCACAGTACTTGCATGTGAAAGGTCTCTCTCCGGTGTGAATTCTCATGTGATCCTTCAGGCTTCCTTTACATGTGAAACTCTTTCCACACTGACGGCAGGTGCACGACTTTCTAGCTCCATTTCTCTGAGTTCTCTTTTGTGACACATTCTTTTTAGAAGATTTTTCATCCAGTTCTTTACTTTCCTCTTCAACGTCACTCAGTTCTTCACTTTCTTCTTCAACGTCACTCGGTTCTTCACTTTCCTCTTCCACTTCCATCAGGTCTGAAAGAAACAAATTAAATTTACTTTTTTTAAAAAAATCAATTAAATAGACAAGAAATAAATAAGAAATAAAAGTGATCCCCATGTAACAACAAAACACAACCAAGCTCAAGCATCTACTTTATATAATCATGTATATGCTAAAGGTTCATTTTATCACAACAATTGTATAACCATAAGGTTATCAGGAAAATCTACTTAAACATTAACCAATATTTCCTGGGTTTTGTTTCCACAACATGAAAATAGTGCAAAATACTGTATAAATTAACCATAATAATAATAAAGGTTGATAGTGGGTTTGGTATGACAAATGTTCCAGAAACAGTAATGCTTTGCTACACAATGTGTGTCTAAGACAAATGCTGTGTGATTACACAATATGTGTGCACCATCATAAGGAGTTATTCAGTTACTAATAACTTGTTTGGACTTGTTTGGGTGGAAATGTTAATGTTCCAGGTTAAGAGGGGACAGTTCACCCAAAAATGAAAATTCAGTCATTAGTTTAGCATGTACAGGATTATGATGGTTATTCAAGGTGTTATTATAGGAAATAAAGAGAAACATTTGCTAATTTAGTTGCATAAGTAATATTTATATTAGAAGTGTTATTTATGTAAAATACTACACAAACTGTTCTATTTAAAATTGTGTTTTGATGATTTCGCTAAATAATTGAATAACTGAGGTTGTAATTATTGGTCCAAAAACCTCCACATGTAATAACCTAGAACACCTGACGGCTGCTCGGTCAGTTCTTCATCAGTCAGGACCCTAGCTGTGCTGTTTGATAGCAATCTTTCCTTCGAAAACCATGTTTCTAGCATCTGTAAAACTGTGTTTTTACATCTCAAAAACATATAAATTGTGACCTATGCTCACAGCATCAAATGCAGAAACGTTAATTCATGCGCTCATGACCTCAAGGTTAGACTATTGTAATGCTTTATTGGGTGGTTGTTCTGCACGCTTGATCAGCAAACTACAGTTGGTCCAAAACACAGCAGCTAGAGTCCTTACTAGAACCAGGAAGCATGACCACATCAGCCAGGTTCTGTCAGCACTGCACTGGCTCCCTATTACAGTGTTTTTCAGCTGTTTACACAATCTTCACTTGTCTCACAATTTCTGAAAGCTGCCACTCAAACAGCAGAAGCACACACCAAATCTGCAAAATCTTACACTAATTCTCACCATTTGACTCAGTTTCCAATTTCAGAAAACACTTTTACAAAACACAACACACAATTCTCTATGTAACACACAAAAATCTAAAAGGAAGTATCTTGATTTCCTTTTTCAAACACAACCATTTAAAACACTGCACTAATTCATCAGTGCTTCACACTAACTCCTCACACACACACACACACACACACACACACACACACACACACACACACACACTCATTGCTTTATTTAACACCAACCAATCATGGCTTTAGAATAGACCTATAAATAGGCCACAGGTCAAATTATACAGTTTTTCTCCGTGGCTTTGGTGCATTTCTCAGATCAAAAATGAAATTCTCAAAACTACTTTGTTCTACCTCCACATCATCTAGTCACTTGTGCACATCATAAAAGCAGTTTCTCATTCTTTTGAACAAGTTGTGATTGCTTTGGTTCATTCATGCAACTGATTATGTACATTTGTCTGTGGTTTCCTACATTATCAGTTACTAATGTCATGTTGCTCAAATGTATTCTATAGTTCTCTGTGTAAGTCAGACCACTATTACAGTTTTTCTCGATTGCTAACACACAATTCATGAAACAATTCACCATTTTCTCACAACTATAAACACAATCTCAAAACTACACACCAACTTGTGCAAACTTCAGACTTTCAAGTCAAAGCCAAACATTTTAGTCAAAAACATATTCTCTTTTGTCAGAATCTAATCTTTGGCCTCAGATGATACACAAAGCTGTCAAACACACAGAATACTTCACTGTCTTGAGAACACTAGTGAGATCAGTTCATAACACTGTTACAGAAACCTGCTTTTGAGAAACAGGAATCCTGCAAAGACTGTTACAGTCTGCAGAATACATAGAGCGCTGCAGATACAGTAAAATACACCAATAAACTGTAAGAAAAGTTTACTTTCATTACATGACTGTAAAGTGATCCTACAGTAGATGAAAAGCACTAGAAGAGAAAAGTTCAAAGACCAAACAACTGAATATACAGTAAACACACACTGGACTATACTGTCAGTTACTGAGAATGAATAAATAAATTCAGCATCCTCTGCCAAGCTGCAGTACAGTATTGGTAATATTTGTTATACTATAACAGTTTCTTAATCTTCTGAGAAAGACTTCCTCTGCCTCTCCTCGACAGACTCTCAGTTCACAAACACATGTGAGAAGTACTCAGCTACAAATCAGTTCATCAGTTATGAGTTTGAGGCTGTGTACAGTATTTACAGTACAAGTCTCTCATCTGAAGTACTGTAACTGTAATGTGTGAGTAGATGATCCTGCAGGCACCTTTCCTTCTGATCACTCCAGCACAAGAACATGCTCAACTATAGAGCTTTATATTTCATCAGCAACACATGACCTTTGACCTCGTCCCCTTCACTTTTCTTTTCTCCTCCTCTTCCTCTTTGTCTCCCGCGACCAGGATTCATTTCCCAAAACACATAATCATCCTTCTGACGGCTGTCATCAGTTCTGCTACTGTAATGTTCACACAGGGGTAAATGTGTGCTTTTTGAGTTCATTTTGTGATTCTTGAGGTAGTTATATTGTGTGTTTGTGTTTTCAGAATGAGAACATGGTTAAATCTGTGCTAAATGATGCTGTTCTTGTGTAGAGTTTTGCAGAAAACACTCAGAAAACTGGAGCGTGTGTGAAAACAGGTGAAATGTGTTCAAAGTTTTGAGAAACGTGTCTTTGTTTCAAGAACTGTGTGAATGGTTTGGAAAATTGTGCCGAATGAATCAGTTTCAGTGTGTTAGCAATCCAGAAAAACTGTAAAAGTGTAACTGTGAATTCGATCCAGTCTCTTTCAATCAGTATCACACGTACAGTAGTGTAAATGTGTACTTCTGAAATGGATATATGGAATACATAGAAGTGCATTTCAGTACAGTAACTGTCATCCAAACTGTTTTCATAGTTTACAGCAGGTAACACTAACAGAGCGCAGTCTTATATTCACAACATGACTAATGACTGTCTTGTTTGTGAACAATGAAACAAGGACTTTTTGTTCTGATGCACTGATATGTTCATTGACATATATACTTACTTTTGAGAGATGAACTGAAGATTTTGAGTAAGTGACAGGCTTCTGCAGGAAATCCATAGTTTGCACAGATAGTTTTGAGAGATGCACACACTTCTTTGCCAGTATTACAGTAAGGATCATTCCAGAAATGCACCAAAGTGACGAAGAAAAACTGTAGGTTTTGAACAATGAATGCAAACAATGTAATTCCTTTATTTCTTACTGTGTGATACTGTATTCACAACCACGAATGCTTACAGTTAAAAAAAAAACATTTGTTTTCAATCTTGCGTTCATGTTTACCATGAATTTTTCATGGAATTTTTAATCTCTCTGACGATTACTTTCAATCTTGAACAGAAATGTACACAGGAGCTCATGAAGGAACAGCTTTAGGTTTTGAATAACTGTGTATATGATATATCCAAAAATACAATATTATGGCGAAAGTGTTTGCAACGTAAGACAAATGTTTGATTTTGAGATGTTTGTGATATTTTGAATGCAGTGCTTCATTTAGACTCCTAAAGACCCCTTGAGTCTGGGGCGTGCGGTGCAGCATCGTCTGCGATAGCATGGCCGTGTTGTAAATCTGACATTACTGAGTAGCCTGTTTCACCAAATCACACGCATGTGATTTATTAGTCTACTGAAATTCAAGGCAGTCTAAATTGTACAAAAATGGTTCTGTATGATTTTTATATTTATAGAATTTAATAAAGATATCTTAATCTAAAGCACACAAAGAGTACTGCTTTTTCTCCAGATATCAGCATGATAACAAATGTAATAATCATTTTATACAAGTTTAACAAAGTTAGCATTAAGGGACTTACATTGTAGACACACTATCGCCTGTTTTTGCTTAATTTTGCCAACGTAAATAGTTCCAAACAATGATCACAGCACAGGTTTGTGCCTCTGAGCAATGGATGGTGTTTACTTATTGAATGAATCAGCTTTTTGAAAGAATCGGTTGATTAAATGATTCACTGATTCACTCATTAACAGAGTCAAATGCTTTGTTTCTGAATGAATCAGCCGTTTGAATGAATCGGTTGAATCTCAGTGACTCACTCTTTAACAGTCTACTACTGACGGTTTTAATTGCACATTTTTACTATTTTTTCATGTTTTAAATCATTTCAAATATCAGTATTCAATCTTTTATTTTTAATATAAAGCATTATTTATGAATCTGCAACTGCAAGTTAAATGCATGCATGTCCCCTCTGAGATACATTACAGTTTTTCTGGATTGCTAACACACTGAAACTGATTCATTCGGCACAATTTTCCAAACCATTCACACAGTTCTTGAAACAAAGACACGTTTCTCAAAACTTTGAACACATTTCACCTGTTTTCACACACGCTCCAGTTTTCTGAGTGTTTTCTGCTAAACTCTACACAAGAACAGCATCATTTTGCACAGATTTAACCATGTTCTCATTTAAAAACAGAAACACACAATATAACTACCTCAAGAATCACAAAATGAACTCAAAAAGCACACATTTACCCCTGTGTGAACATTACAGTAGCAGAACTGATGACAGCCGTCAGAAACTCAGGATGATTATGTGTTTTGGGAAATGAATCCTGGTCGCGGGAGACAAAGAGGAAGAGGAGGAGAAAAGAAAAGTGAAGGGGACGAGGTCAAAGGTCATGTGTTGCTGATGAAATATAAAGCTCTATAGTTGAGCATGTTCTTGTGCTGGAGTGAAAGACACTAAGTACCAGATGAAGCGCTTCTTATTCTTACCCAAAAATACAAAATGGAAGAAAGAGTTAAAACTAAACACAGTCTTTATACTCAAGCTGTGTATGAAAATTTGATATAAATGTATTTATTTGCTCCTTTTCTATTTTGCATTTAATGGTACCTTTACTTTCAATACTTAAGTACCTTTAATATTTATATATATATATATATATATATATATATATATATATATATATATATATATATATACACTTTTTATACTTAAGTACAATAAATAGCATAGACTTTTACTCAAGTAATATTCTAAATGGTGACTTCAACTTCTACCAAATTCATTTTCTGGTAAAACATCTGTACTTTACTTGAGTATGAATTTCAGGGAGAGGCAGTTTTAACATTATGTGACGTCACTTAATGTTAAAACTGCTGCTGATTTCAGGTCTGCGCGTGCACTTAACGATCCGCGCTACTATTGCTGCAAACACACCGAGACACGGATATAACGCTGCAAACAGTGTTCGACACACAGTAATCAGAGCTCGTATAGATCACTGTTAATATCACAGACCTCTCTGCTCGTCGGGGTCTTTCTCTCCGTGTGTTTCTGCGTCACTCGCGTCTTCTTTCGTGTCTTTAAGAAACTCCATCGTTCCGGTATTCAGTCGTTCCTCCGGGACTCGGTCCTTCTTGTTCAGCGGCTGAACCGAGCGCTTTCTTCAGCGGAATGATCTGTGTGTGTGTGTGTGTGTGTGTGTGTGTGTGTGTGTGTGTCTGTGTGTTGAATGGCTGTGGGAGTGGCTGACTGAAGGTCTGGGTCTTTCCGAGGCTGCGCTTACAAAAGTGACCACTATATGACCACTATATACTGTATATGCGTATATAATCTATTGTTACATTACCTACTATGTTTTGGGTTTTTTTACTCAGTATTGTATTGTGAGATTTATTCATTTATGTATTGCTTATTTATTTATCTCTCAGCTGTGACAGTCTATCTGAGTCTTGACTTAAACTCATACAATGACGAAAACAAGAAGAGGCAAAGGAGTCTGTGTGTTTCAGGAGCTGGACACATCCATCCATAAATGATGAAAAGTCAAACATTTGATTTACAGCGCATTGATTTCTGTTTACTTCACAGCAGCTTATTTGAGTCAATTTTAAGCGTTCTGTATAATGCATTGCCTGCATCCACTGGAATGGGTTACAAAATAAGAAAAATGTTTGCACTTATTTATTTATTATTTCATTTATTTTTCAAAACTCAAAGTTGTGGTGACAAATGTGTTAAAGGCTTTCTCCCAACACCTCTGAGTCAGACTGAACAGAACCTCCGTCGTTAAGGAAGCAGTCCATGATGTAAATGAAGGAGCTCCTGTGGTCTTCATGTTAATGAAGCTCAATGAGATGATTCTCGCTGATCCATTGACATTCATGATGAGCATTTCACCCCAAATACAGCAGAAAACAGATGTTGGGACGGTTTACATTAGAGCCTGAGTGAAGCAGTCTGCTACAGCAAACTTCATACTCGCTAGTTTTTGCAGTATTTTTTTTATTTTTTTATTTTATTTTTAAGTGACCATTTGCAAAACTCTATGCATCATGCATCATTTACACTGAGGCTCTATTTTAGGATCTAACATGCAGCTGTTTGTTGAAAACAATCATCACATTGTAACATTATTCTAAAGTCAGTCCTGCATGTAAGAGAGACACAGTCACGTTTCTGACATAGTTTCAGCAATGCAAACACTTCAAGCAGTCATATGTGTCAATCTGATGATTTATGAATATATTTATGTCAATCATGAATCGCATCTCATTAGGGTCCTGATTGAGATGACAGCAGCTGACAGCCCTGTACTGGCCAGATGTGAATTTACGCCTGTATTTATGACTTCTCATGCCTGTCGGGACAGGTTTATAGTGTTCTCCTTCCTCTCTCGTCTCCCTATGCTTATGAATAAGAATAAGTGCAAATGTGTTTGAGGATGAAAGTCGTGTCCATGTCACACCTGTGAATGGCTCAGTTCTGCGTGATCGATTGCTTAAATGTTAATGAACCAAAGAATTCATTCACCACACAGTCTACAGGCGTCTGAATAAGAGTAAAGGTGTTGTGTTTAGACATGTGTGAATGACAACACCTCAGTAACATCAGCACTGTATGGCAAGCCCCCTTCATATCAGGAACTGGATTTCAACTAGTAAAAAATATCATTCTTGATACCTGTAATTGTATTTTCACTAGTTAAATGTCACCATAGGCTGCCATTCAAATTCAATTGTTGATATCAAGAATTGATTTCTTACTAGTTAAAATTCCAATTGCACATATCAGAAATACAATTCTTACTAGTAAAAGCCTTTATTTTTGATATCAATAGTTACATTGTTACTAGTAAAAATGTGAATTCCTGATATCAAGAATTAATTTGTCACTAGTTGAAATGTTAATTTTTGATATCTGTAGATGTATTTAGGTGTATAAACAACTAAAATTAATGAGTAAGTTTGTTGATGTTTTTGTTTGTTTGTTTGTTTGTTTGTTTTGAGCTGCTGTACCGAGATTGTGTTTACTTGCAGTAGTTTAGTAAATATGGTGACATTTTTGTGGCACCTTAATAACTAAAAACCTGCCGCGGGAGTTCACGGCCATTGTTATTGTCGCGGTTTACATTCCCCCGTGTGCAAACGCTAAGGACACGCTTCATGAACTGTACAGCGCCATCAGCGAACAACAAACAAATAACCCCGACGGCTTTTTCATCATAGCCGGTGACTTCAACCACGCAAACTTAAAGACAGTTTTGCCAAAGTTCTACCAACTTGTGAACTTTGCAACAAGGGGAAATAACACACTGGACTTATACACAACAGAAAAGAACGCTTACAAAGCTGAACCCCGCCCCCACCTCGGGTACTCCGACCACATCTCTGTTATGCTAATCTCAGCATATAGACCACTTCTCAAACTTGCCAAACCGGTTCACAAACAGATCAAGGTATGGCCAGACAATGCCACCTCAGCACTGCAGGACTGCTTCCAGGACACAGACTGGAACATGTTTAAAGAGGCGGCCACCTACAACAACCACACAGACCTGCAGGAGTACACTGAAACTGTGACTGCTTACATCAAAAACAATCACTTCACAGACAGCAGAGACACACAGAGTCTGTGGCAAGCCATTCAGACCATCACAGACTACAAGCCCCCGCCACAGGCCTGTGATGACGACACATCCCTCCCAGATGCACTCAACCACTTTTATTCACGGTTTGAAACGCAGAATGACACACCTGCACAAAAACTGCCCACACCTCCCAACGACCAGGCGCTCTGTCTGTCTCCAGCCGATGTAAGGAAGACCCTATCTAGGATCAACCCACGCAAGGCTGCGGGTCCCGACAACATACCTGGCCGTGTACTGAAAGACTGTGCTGTACAGCTGACAGATGTCCTAACAGATATCTTCAACACCTCGCTGAGCCAGGCAGTCGTCCCCACGTCTCAAATCCACAACAATCATACCGGTACCAAAGAAATCCCCTGTGTCCTGTCTAAATGACTACCGTCCCATAGCACTGACTCCAATCATAATGAAGTGCTTTGAGAGGTTAGTCATGCATAACATCAAAACCAGCCTCCCCAACACACTCGACCCGCTCCAGTTTGCATACCGTCCGAACCGCTCCACGGACGATGCAATCTCCTCCACCCTCCACCTGGCTCTTACCCACCTAGAAAACAAAGACTCTTATGTTAGAATGCTGTTCATCAACTTCAGCTCGGCCACAACACCTCGAGCACTACCACACTGAACACACTACACATAATGAACACATAATGAAACGCACTACAGAGAGGAAGTGGCACAGCTGGCTGAATGGTGTGGCGCTAACAACCTGTCCCTCAATGTGAGTAAGACAAAGGAGGTTGTGATGGACTTCAGGAGAAACTCCGGTGATCACCCCCCACTGACCATCGACAGCTCGCCTGTGGAGAGAGTCAGCAGCACTAAATTCCTGGGGGTGCACATCACAGAGGATCTCACCTGGACCACCAACACCGTGTCACTCTCCAAGAAGGCACAACAGCGCCTACACTTTCTCCGCCGGCTGAAAAGAGCACGTCTCCCTCCACCCATCCTCACCACTTTCTACAGGGGCACCATTGAGAGTGTGCTGACCAGCTGCATCACTGTCTGGTACGGGAACTGTACAGCAGCAGACCGCAAGACCCTCCAGCGGACAGTGAACACAGCTGCAAGGATCATCGGTGCCCCTCTCTCCTCCATCCTGGACATTTTCCTTGCACGATGCTCCAGCAAAGCCAATAGTATCATGAAGGACTCCACACATCCCTCCCACAGTCTCTTCCAGCTCCTACCATCAGGAAGACGGTACCGGAGCATCAGAGCCCGCTCTGCCAGACTGCTCAACAGCTTCGTCCCCCAGGCTGTGAGAGCCCTGAACTCCAATCACCCCGCCCCTCTCTGAACCCCCATACAAACCCCCTACCTCCTGAAACATGATCCGACTGGTCTCGCGAGAACGTGACGATATCCTCACAAAATATTTTGCAATGTTTACATTAGAGCTGTACCATTAATCGTTAAAAATTGCGCTTGCGATCTTGATTCAAACACCCACGCGATCTTATTCCTGAATGACAACGATTCAGCTATGCTATTAAGACTGTTTCACATCGCGAGTGTCAGTGGATTGTGACATGTTGATGAATTAGAGGGTTGACCATCATCACGCTTCCGATGTGAACGCTGTCAGACTAAACATGCACTGCTCACGCTCCACTGACGCTTACGATGTGAAACAGGTGTTATAGGCATGCAAATCTGCATTCATGCTGCTGCTGATCCAGAGAAAGCAACACAAACAGTCTTTTCAACCACACATTATTTCTGTGTTACACACATTTAAATAACCAAAGTACTGGGAGGAAAGTTTATAGTTTGGGTATAAACACTTATTGTCTACAGTAATGCATATCATCTTCCACCAGGAGGTGACGACAACCTGTATAAAAAATGTATTTGATATTGAATCATTCATTCAGAAGATTCCAACAGTGAAACAAGTCTTTATGAAGTGAGACACTGTTGGCTCCTTCATTGAATCTTTTTTTTTATTTTTAATTTAGTTCAAATGAATATACATATTTTTAAAAGACTTAAGCAATGAACATTTTGTCAGAACAACTAGTAAATTACCTTATTTTGTGAGAGAATCGTGATCTCCAATTTATTAAAAAAAAAAAAAAAAAAATTGGGAATTCTCAATTTATCCAGAATTGTGCAGCTCTAGTTTACATGTTCTTTATTACTGCATATAATTCATTAAAATGGAAGTTTAATTTCATAAAGTACATTTTGATTGCATTTTGTGTTTTTCAGTTGAATAAAAGACTATTTCCCCTATATATTTCATCATTGAGGATTTAAAAAAAAAAAAAAGTCAAAAAATCTTGTCTCGTCTCGTTCTCGTGAACCCAGTCTCGTGTCTCGTCTCGTCTCGTCTCGTCTCGTCGGATAAGTGTTTGGTCAGACCCCTAATGTTTACATGCTCATGCACTACAAATCATCTTGCACTGTTCCCCAGCCAGGTACTTGACTTGTTTCTCTTTGCACATGTACAGTATTATGTGAAGCATTCGCATAGTTTGTATAGTTTTTTTTTTTTTTTAGTTTATGTATAGGTTAATATTTATATATTATATTTATATAGTCAAAATCTGTCAGTAGGTTAGTTTGTGTATAGGTTTATAGTGTTTTACTTCATTGTTGTATGTCTTTATTTATTTGCCACACCGTGGCCCTGTGAGGCACGACATCTCATTCCACTGTATGTCCCCACATGTAGCAGAATGACAATAAAGCTCAACTTGAACTTGAACTTAAATAAATAAATACATACATACATACATAAATGGATAGATAAATAAATCGTAGAAGTTGTGTTATATTGAGTGAATGAAGTTAATTCATGTGAAAATTGCACCTACTCGGAAAAAAAAAATTGCATCCAACATTTCATTCTTCACATGTATTTAACATGGAAATCAGCAATAAAAACTTTCTAAAGGTTGAAGCTCCCACTCAGTTAACTGAATTATTTATGAAAATAATAAAACAATGTTGTCAAATTTATATTGTTGGCTTTTCTCAGGTAAATGTTATGTTGAGATTGTTATGGCAATTCACAGGCTTTATTCACAAGTTTTACTGACAATTTTTTTTTTTTTTTAAACAGTGATTGATCAATTACATGAAACATTAATTTTATTGAATTATTCTGATTTTCATCAACATGCCTTCTGATGTTCATTCATGATTATGTTATGCTGTAAATCAAAGTATCAAGAAGGCACCTGGAGTTTGCTCCACCAAAGTTTCATTGTACATGTACAGTGACAATAAAGTTCTCTTATCTTTCTTATCTTAAAAAGAGGAATAGAGGCGCTGAATACAGTGACCTCACGTCACATTAAACAGTGCAAAAACACATTTAATGTTTGTATTTCGTGATAAAATTTGCAGAATTTAAAGGCAGTGAAAGCTAACATCATGTTTCCTGATGATATCTCCCAAGGGTAACATGTACAGGGTGAAAATAAACGGTCCTAGTACTGAGCCTTGTGGCCAGATTTACCCAGCCTTATCTCCAAATGACTACAGCCCCATTGACTCCCTCTGCCAATGCATTGATGAAATAAACTGTTGGATGTCCCAGAACTTTCTTCAGTTAAATAATGAGAAAACTGAAGTCCTTGCATTTGGAAACAAAGATGAAGTTATCAAGGTGAATGCATACCTTTACTCTAGGGGTCAATCAACTAAAAACCAAGTCAAAAATCGTGGGGTGTTTCTGGAGACAGACCTTAGTTTTAGTAGCCATGTCAAAGCAACTAAATCAGCATACTATCATCTCAAAAACATTGCAAGAATTAGATGTTTTGTGTCCAGTGAAGACTTGGAGAAACTTGTTCATGTCTTTATCTCCAGCAGGTGGATTATTGTAACGGTCTCCTTCCGAAGAAGATCATTAGACAGCTGCAGCTCATCCAGAACGCTGCTGCCAGGATTCTGACTAGAACCAGAACATCTGAGCATATCACACCAGTCCTCAGGTCCTTACACTGGCTTCCAGTTACATTTAGGATTGATTTTAAAGTACTTTTACTCGTTTATAAATCTCTAAATGGCCTAGGACCTGAATACATTGGAGATATGCTCACTGAATATAAACCTAACAGACCACTCAGATCATTAGGATCGAGTCAGTTAGAAATACCAAGGGTTCACACAAGACAAGGGGAGTCTGCTTTTAGCTATTATGCCGCCCGCAGTTGGAACCAGCTTCCAGAAGAGATCAGATGTGCTAAAACATTAGCCACATTTAAATCCACACTCAAAACTCATCTGTTTAGCTGTGCATTTGTTGAATGAGCGCTGTGCTACGTCCAAACTGACTGCACTATGTATAATCATTTTCTATTCTTAAATGTTTTAAATTCTTTTAAAATCAATTTTTAAATCACTTTGTTTTTATTATTGTGATTTTTATTATTTTTAATGACTATTTCACTTCCTTTTATGTAAAGCACTTTGAATTACCACTGTGTATGAAATGTGCTATATAAATAAACTCGCCTTGCCTTGCCTTGCTCCATACTGCACTTGTGATCGATGTGATACCATTAAGGTGTAGAAATAAGAGACAGACCTTGTATTTGAATGGTAACATACACAAGTAATTTTATTCATTTAAAAATGTTGTTATTCTTGAATTTTAAAGCATCTGTTTACAGCAATAGACATGTTTTAATTGTTTAATACATTCATCCCTCTTCTACAGCCTTTATCAAAACAGTAGGAACTTCACTGCAGGGAGTGTGTTTTAGTGAAGGACACGTTCAGTCCTGAAGGCCATCCATGAGCTGAGGAGTCACTCTGGAGCATGAATCTCTCTAGTGACTTGTATTTATTATGTCTGAAGGACTTTAAATGTCTTCTAAGTTCGGTCATTTCGCTGAAACTCCTCCCGCATGGAGGGCAGTGATACGGCTTCACTTCACTGTGAATGTTCTCATGCCTTTTCAGGTGCGCTGCCGTATCAAAACCCTTCCCACACTGAGGACAGATGAATGGCTTCTGATTAGAGTGAGATTTTAAGTGAATCTGTAAGCTTCCACTGACTGCAAAACACTTCCCGCACTGCTGGCATGTAAAAGGCTTCTCTTGAGTGTGGATTCTCATGTGGCCTGTAAGGCTTCCTTTTTGTCGGAAACTCTTCTCACACTGAGTGCACTTGAACGGCTTCTCTCCGGTGTGGATTCTTATGTGTTCTGTAAGGCTCGCTCTTTGTTTAAATCCATTTCCACAGTACTTGCATGTGAAAGGTCTCTCTCCAGTGTGAATTCTCATGTGATCCTTCAGGCTTCCTTTACATGTGAAACTCTTTCCACACTGACGGCAGGTGCACGACTTTCTAGCTCCATTTCTCTGAGTTCTCTTTTGTGACACATTCTTTTTAGAAGATTTTTCATCCAGTTCTTTACTTTCCTCTTCAACGTCACTCAGTTCTTCACTTTCTTCTTCAAGTTCACTCTGTTCTTCGCTTTCCTCTTCCACTTCCATCAGGTCTGAAAGAAAAAAATTCAATTTACTTTTTTTAAAAATCAATTTAACAGACAAGAAATAAATAAGAAATAAAAGTGACCCCTATTTTATATATATTTTATATCATCATGTATATGTTAAGGGTTCATTTTATCACAACTCTAATCCTTATTATTATCCTCATTATAATATTTCCTGGGTTTTGTTTCCACAACATGAAAATAGTGCAAAATACTGGATAAATTAACCATAATAATAATAATAATAAAGGTTGATAGTGGGTTTGATATGACATAAATGTTCCAGAAACAGTAATGCTTTGCTACACAACGTGTGTCTAAGACAAATGCTGTGTGATTACACAATATGTGTGCACCATCATAAGGAGTTATTCTTATGGGTGGAAATGTCAATGTTCCAGGTTAAGATGGATGAAGACGCCCCTTAAAGTGACAGTTCACCCAAAAATGAAAATTCAGTCATTATTTACTTACCCTCATAAAGTTTTGAACACAAAAAGAAGATATTTTGAAGATTGTTGGTAATCAAACTTTTGCTGATAGACGTTGACTTCCATAGTTTGAAAATACTATGTTGGTCAATGGGGACCAGAACTTGTTTGATTACCAACATATTTCTTTTTTTGTTCATCAGACTTAAGAAACTCATGCAGGTTTGGAACGACATGAGGGAGAGTAAATAACAGAGATTCTGTTTCTGAGTGAACTATCCCTTTAAAGGAACACTCCACTTTTTTTGGAAATAGGCTCATTCTCCAACTCCCCCAGAGTTAATAAGTTGAGTTTTACCGTTTTTGAATCCATTCAGCCAATCTCCGGGTCTGGCGATAGCACTTTTAGCATAGCTTAGCATAGATCATTGAATCCTATTAGACCAGTAGCATCACGATCAAAAACGATCAAAGAGTTTCGATATTTGTCCTATTAAAAACTTGACTCTTCTGTAGTTATATCGTGTACTAAGACCGGCGGGAAATGAAAAGTTGCGATTTTCTAGTCCGATTTGGCTAGGAACTATACTCTCATTCCGGCGTAATAATCAAGGAACTTTGCTGCCATAACATGGCCGCAGCAGGCGTAGTGATATTACGCAGCGCCTGAAAGTAGTCCCCAGCTATATTATAACTAGTTATCTAGCTGGGGACTACTTTCAGGCGCTGCGTAATATCACTGCGCCTGCTGCGGCCATGTTACAGCAGCAAAGTTCCTTGATTATTACGCCAGAATGAGTGTATAGTTATTAATCATATCAGCCTAGAAAATCGCAACTTTTCATTTCCCGCCGGTCTTAGTACACGATATAACTACAGAAGAGTCAAGTTTTAAATAGGACAAATATCGAAACTCTTTGATCGTTTTTGATCGTGATGCTACTGGTCTAATAGGATTCAATGATCTATGCTAAGCTATGCTAAAAGTGCTATCGCCAGACCCGGAGATTGGCTGAATGGATTCAAAAACGGTAAAACTCAACTTATTAACTCTGGGGGAGTTGGAGAATGAGCCTATTTCCAAAAAAAGTGGAGTGTTCCTTTAAGAACAATGTGCATTTACTTTTACATTGTAACATATTTAGATGTAAGTTTAGCATGTGCAGGATTATGATGATCAGTCAGTGTGTTATTGAATAAAGAGAATTATTTGCTAATTTAGTTCTAAACGTAATATTTGTAAGTGCCATGTAAAATACTAAATCAACTGTTCTATTTAGAATTGTGTTTTGATTATTTAGCTGAATAATTGAATAACTGATGACAGACAAAGCAGAATCCCAGAAAAAGAGATTATTTTTGAAAAGTAAATTTATTCTTTGACTTAGGCTATATACAGGCATATGAATATTTACATATTTAATTACCTATATATTATTAGAAAATATATCATAATAGCAACACTATGAATGACAATTAAATTATTTCACTCAGCCTATAAAAGCAAAGATGTCTGAAATTGAATTAATGGGAATACTGAATAATAACCCCATTGATTACAAAAAGTATTACATTTACTTTTAAGTATTACATGTCACTCAGATCCTTCAGTGCCAAAGGTTCTCTGTTTATCTTTTTGCTTAAATAAAACTCTTTTCTTTCTCCACAAATCTAAAAGATTAAGGTGTCCACAAATCCCTCATTAACAGTCACAAAAAACCCTTGGATATTCAGCATATGTTTCAGCTGCCTAAATCTCACAAATGTTGATGAAATGACTAAATTAAAAATAGCGCAGCCATTCATAAAAAGTGCTGGATGATTTTGTGCTATGCCATGCATGTGTAGACTTCATTTGATGTAGATGTGAAAACTGTTGCACGGTCAGATTTATTAACATTATTGTTAAAATCATACCATCCCTACTTAAATTAGTTGCACATATAGGCTAAAACAAACACGTCATGTGAAGTCACATGTAAATTATCGTTGGATATCTGTCAGCAATAATCACAATGTAGCCTATTAGCATCATATTTTGTGTGTCCATCGTCTCGAGAAAACTGCGAGCAAACGGAAGATCGTTCGGTGAAGTTTCACGAGGACTGTTTTAATAACGATCCGCGCTACTATTGCTGCAAACACACCGAGACACGGATATAACGCTGCAAACAGTGTTCGACACACAGTAATCAGAGCTCGTATAGATCACTGTTAATATCACAGACCTCTCTGCTCGTCGGGGTCTTTCTCTCCGTGTGTTTCTGCGTCACTCGCGTCTTCTTTCGTGTCTTTAAGAAACTCCATCGTTCCGGTATTCAGTCGTTCCTCCGGGACTCGGTCCTTCTTGTTCAGCGGCTGAACCGAGCGCTTTCTTCAGCGGAATGATCTGTGTGTGTGTGTGTGTGTGTGTGTGTGTGTGTGTGTGTGTGTGTGTTGAATGGCTGTGGGGGTGGCTGACTGAACATCTGGGTCTTTGTGAACTCAAGCTGCTCTTAGCGCCGTATGTTAGAGAGCAACAGTGTTTCCAGAGCAGAGGTGGACAGTGTTACATCCCTAGGATGTATGTATTATGTTTTCTCTGTGTGTGTATTCTCTCTCTCTCTCTCTCTCTCTCACTCACTCACTTTCACTCTCACTCTCGCTTGGAGCTGTAAATTGCCCACAGGTGGTGCTCATCAGAGAGAGAATGCTGCAGACGGTGTTGTTACAAAGGAGCAGAGTGAACATTGTTTGGAGAGGCTCACTTCTCCCCTGCTCTAGACTTGTGTTGGGTGATTTCTTCTTTAAAAGATCTGTTGATTGTTGTGAGTAGGTAAAATAATAGCCTGTTATATGTGAACTTCAGAGAGGTTGTTTTCCTGTTGTTCAGCGGTGTGTGTTGAACCAAGCAGTGTGCAAGTAAATTACTTACTCTGTTAAGGTATTAAGAAGGTATTGTAATTTATTTTCTTTATTCTTGATTTATGGTTAAGACTGGAAGCTGTAGGGGGAGGGTGCTATTTGTTTTGTACTTCTGTTTATCCCTGTTTTTGGTTAGTGAGGGAGTTGAGGAAAGCTTTTGTTGTTTATTTTTCTTTCCTTTTACCTGAATAGGTTATTTAGTACTCCTCCTGTAAGTTAGCTGCTGTTTTGTTTGTTGTTTTGGCAAGGCCCTCTCCTGAAGACTGCAATTGTTTCCCGTTATTCTTACTTTCCTAAATAAACTGTTTAAGTCTGACAAACAAGTGGTAGTTGCATTTCTGGGGCAGAGGACTGAGGTGACTCCTCCTCGTTTCATTCATTTCTTCCTTTTTTTTTAATATTAGTTAACCGGTTACATTCCTAACTCCTGAGAGGGGAACGGGAATGTAACAAGTGGGGGCTCGTCCGTTCGACTCTTGATTGGCTGTTGGTAGGTACTCTTTCAAATTGTTGACTGTTTTTGATTACAGGTAGAGAGGAAAGTGTGCAGTGGTAGTAATAATGGAGTTTGATTTTACGGCATTTACTCTTTGTCCTACAATTGAGGCCTTTAATCGTTGTAAGAAAAAAGATCTTATTTTAGTAGCAGAGTTCTTCCATGTTAACATTCCAACACATGTTACAAAACAGGTGCTTAAGGATAACCTGTTTGGGAAGTTAGTAGAGGCGGGTATTTTACCCGAAGAGTCTGAGGGTGACGTTAAGGGTCAGTCTGGAGCGGCAGTGGAAACTGAAGCCGAGGATCTTGCTCTTCGCTCTGACTCCGTTGCGACTTATGATCCTAGGATTGCCTTAAAGTTAAAGGAAATGGATCTGTTGATCAAAAAACAGGAATGTGAGGCAGAAATGATTAGGCTTCGTGTAGTGGAGACGCAGGCTGACCGGGATATCCAGCTACGTAAATTGGATCTGGAATCAAAGCGGGTGGTTCAAAAGCCAGTTCCATTACCACGTGTTAGGCCCCCATCGGTCTCATTACCTTTAGCCTCTTTTTCTCACTCGCCCTCCAGTGATACTTTCGATGTTAGTAGGTATATAAGACTAGTGCCTCCATTTAGAGAGACAGAAGTCGACTCCTACTTTGTTGCATTTGAGCGTGTTGCTGGTAAGTTGAATTGGCCAAAAGATATGTGGGCTCTGTTACTCCAGTGTAGCCTGACTGGGAAAGCACAAGAAGTTTGCTCTGCTCTTCCGATAGGAAGCTCTCTTGACTATGACGTCGTTAAAGCTGCAGTTTTGCGGGCGTATGAACTTGTCCCAGAGGCCTATAGACAGAAATTCCGCACTCATTCAAAAACAGTCAACCAAACTTATGTTGAATTTGTGAGCGAGAAGAGAGTTCTTTTTGAAAAGTGGTGTCTGGCTAGCAAGGTTACTTCCCTGGAGGATTTACAGGAACTAATTTTGCTGGAGGACCTCAAAAATTGTGTTCCTGCGAAGATTGTCGTACACTTAAATGAACAAAAAGTGACGTCGTTGGCTAGTGCTGCAGTTTTGGCAGATGAGTTTGTGCTGACACACAGAAATGTTTTCTCAGTGCACACATCTGCCAAACCTCCATTTTTGAATGTAGAAAGCTTGGATACCCCGCAAGCTGTGCACTCGTCTAGAAGTGAGACGCCGTCAAAATTTAGTCGTAAAATTGTGAGCAGTGGTGAAAGGCGAGTTTGTTTCTTTTGCCTTGATCCAAACCATTTGATTGGAGACTGCAAGGCTTGGAAACAGAAAAGAGTGGCTTCCAAGCCCAAAAATGTAGCACTGGTACAGACGCTGTGTAATGTGAGCTCTCTGAGTAAAGAGAGTTATCAGCCTTTCTTGTTTGAAGGCACAGTCTCGCTATTTCCCGATTCCGTCGTTAAAGCAGTAACCATCTTGCGTGACACGGGAGCAGGCCAGTCCTTCATATCGGCAGGCGTATTGCCTTTTTCGGCTGACTCGTTTACCGGCAACGACATATTAATTCGTGGAATTAATATGCACTGTGTGAATGTGCCACTTCACACTGTGTGTTTGAAGTCTGACATTGTGAGCGGCCCGGTCAACCTAGCCGTGCGCCCACAGTTACCTGTTGAGGGGGTTGATCTGATTCTAGGGAATGACCTAGCGGGTGGCACGGTTTTTCCTAGGCCAGTTGTATCCTACAAACCTAGTACTACGAAAAAACCTGATTTGGCAGAGATTTTCCCCTCTGCATTTCCCGCTTGTGCAGTTACCCGTGCCCAGTCAAAGAAATTTGAGGAGGTAGTGGATCTCTCAAACTCCTTTCTGGTTAAGGATCCTAACTCGGTGGAGTGTGTCCTGTCTATAATTCCTGACCCTGACCTTGCTATAGCCCCTGAGAAGTTAAGCTCTGAAACGCCACTGAAGGCAGATAGGGAACACTTGGCTGCAGCCCAAAAGGCAGACCCTTCTCTGGCCAGGTGTATATTGGCTGCAGACAGCGCTACCCATGCATCTAATTCAGGGGTGCTTTACTTCTGGGAAGGTGGATTGTTAATGCGTAGGTGGAAACCCCAGCAAGAGGATTTAGACTGGCAGGAGGTGCGGCAGATTGTTTTACCTGCTGGTTATCGGCAACAAGTTTTGAAACTTGCACATGAAAACACCTTGTCTGGTCATGTAGGAATAACAAAAACCTACCAACGCGTAACTAGGTACTTTTTTTGGCCTGGTCTTAAATCCACCGTGTCCCGATTCTGTAAGTCATGTATGCCAGATGGTGGGTAAACCCAATCAGAAAATTCCACCAGCACCCCTGTGTCCAATTCCAGCTGTGGGTGACCCGTTCGAACGCTTAATTGTGGATTGTGTTGGACCGCTGCCCAAAGCCACGTCAGGACACCAATATATCTTGACCATCATGTGTGCTGCAACTCGCTTCCCTGAGGCTGTTCCATTACGTACACTGAAAGCTAAGGTTGTTGTAAAAGAGTTACTCAAATTCTGTACCACTTTTGGATTGCCAAAAGTAATTCAGAGTGACCAAGGGTCAAATTTTACTTCTAGGGTTTTCAAACAAGCTCTAGAAACGCTTGGCATAAGTCACCAAATGTCAACTGCATATCACCCTGAGTCCCAAGGGGCACTAGAAAGGTTCCATCAAACCTTGAAAAACCTGCTACGTCGTTATTGTGTGGAAACTGGGAAAGATTGGGTCGAGGGACTTCCTTTCCTGATGTTTGCGATAAGAGAATCAGTGCAAGGATCCCTTGGATTTAGCCCCTCTGAACTTGTGTTTGGCCATACAGTTCGTGGCCCTCTAAAGTTGCTAAGTGAACAACTGTTGGATCAAAGTTCTAAACCTGTTCCTGTTGATGATTGTCACTTCTATCCGTGAGAGGTTGCACAAAGCCCAAAGTCTGGCTAAACTTCATCTTTCTACTGCTCAAACTAAGATGAAGGCGCGTTTTGACAAGAAGTCTGTAAAAAGAGACTTTAGCCCTGGTGATCCTGTGTTGGTTCTACTTCCAATCCCCGGTTCTATTTCGCAAGCGAAATTCTCTGGCCCATACCTGGTCGAAAGGAAGTTGAATGACACAAACTTTCTTGTTGCCACTCCTGACAGGAAATGTAAAAATCGTGTTTGTCATGTAAACCGACTTAAGGCCTATGTAGACCGGGCTCATTCTGAAGTGGCTGCAGATCAGACTGAGTGTTCCCCACTGCCTGCCTCTATTGCTACTGTGGATGTCATGGCAAATTACACCTTGGAGGAGGATGGCTTAAAGAAGAGTGACGTTCCAATTTCATCTACTCGTCTGGAAAATTCTGCAATCCTGCAAAATCTTCCACTTTTCCTTTCTCATCTGACGGATGAACAATCTAAGGATTTAACCAAGTTACTGTATGCATTTCCTACCTTATTTAGTGATGTGCCAGGTAGAACTACTGTGTGTGTTCATGACATTAATGTTGGGGATGCTGTCCCCATTAAACAACACCCTTACAGAGTTAATCCACGGAAACGAGTGATCATGCAGACAGAAGTTGAGTATATGCTGCATCATGGAATCGCTACGCCTAGCCAGAGTCCTTGGAGCTCTCCCTGCTTACTTGTTCCAAAGCCTGATGATAGTTTCCGGTTTTGCACTGATTATCGGAAGGTCAACAGCGTAACAAAACCTGACTCTTTCCCCCTTCCTAGGATGGAAGACTGTGTAGATAGAGTTGGTTTGGCGAAATATGTTACCAAATTAGATCTACTAAAAGGCTATTGGCAAGTGCCCCTCACAAAACGTGCCTCTGAAGTTTCTGCATTCGTTACCCCTGATAGTTTCCTACAGTACAGAGTCCTAGCTTTTGGGATGCGAAATGCGCCTGCTACGTTTCAGCGCATGATGCAACACATATTATCTGACGTCCTTAACAGTGAAGTGTATCTGGATGATATCGTAGTGTATTCAGATAACTGGACAGACCACCTCAAAACCATCGAAAAGGTTTTTAAACGCCTGGCTGCAGCTTCCTTGACCCTAAACCTTGCCAAATGCGAGTTCGCAAAAGGAATTGTTACATACCTGGGTAAGCAGGTAGGCCAGGGAATGGTTAAACCTGTTGAGGCGAAAATTTCAGCTATACTAGAATTCCCTGTGCCTTCTAACAAACGTGAACTTAGACGCTTCCTAGGTATGACAGGATATTATCGGAGTTTCTGCCCCAATTTCTCTGCTCTTGTCGCTCCACTTACAGACCTTCTTAGTACCAACCGAAGGTTTTTATGGACCAGTGATTGTCAACTTGCATTTGATGCTGCTAAAGATCTGCTCTGCCATGCCCCTGTCTTGTCTGCGCCAAATTTCAAATTACCTTTCAGACTACAAGTGGATGCAAGCGCTGCAGGGGCTGGGGCGATCCTACTACAGGAGGATGAATACCATATTGAACATCCTGTCTCCTACTTTTCTAAAAAGTTTTCAAAAACTCAACAGAACTATAGTGTGATTGAAAAGGAAGCTCTAGCGTTATTGCTTGCTCTACAGCATTTTGAGGTATACTTGGGGAGTAACTCTAATCCTATCATTGTGTACACTGACCATAACCCTTTAGTGTTCCTTTCCCGTATGTCAGGTGCTAACCAGCGACTACTACGGTGGTCTCTCGCTGTCCAAGGGTATAATCTCGATATCCGTCACAAGAGGGGTGCTGAAAATATTATGGCTGATGCTCTCTCAAGAGTATAGTATTGTTCTCTTGTGGTCACTAATTTCCTTTTTCCAAGTGCAACTGGTAAGCGTAATAGGGTTGACTACAAACCTTGGGTTGTATTCTTAGTGGTGGGGGTGTTACATCCCTAGGATGTATGTATTATGTTTTCTCTGTGTGTGTGTATTCTCTCTCTCTCTCTCTCTCTCTCTCTCACTCACTCACTTTCACTCTCACTCTCGCTTGGAGCTGTAAATTGCCCACAGGTGGTGCTCATCAGAGAGAGAATGCTGCAGACGGTGTTGTTACAAAGGAGCAGAGTGAACATTGTTTGGAGAGGCTCACTTCTCCCCTGCTCTAGACTTGTGTTGGGTGATTTCTTCTTTAAAAGATCTGTTGATTGTTGTGAGTAGGTAAAATAATAGCCTGTTATATGTGAACTTCAGAGAGGTTGTTTTCCTGTTGTTCAGCGGTGTGTGTTGAACCAAGCAGTGTGCAAGTAAATTACTTACTCTGTTAAGGTATTAAGAAGGTATTGTAATTTATTTTCTTTATTCTTGATTTATGGTTAAGACTGGAAGCTGTAGGGGGAGGGTGCTATTTGTTTTGTACTTCTGTTTATCCCTGTTTTTGGTTAGTGAGGGAGTTGAGGAAAGCTTTTGTTGTTTATTTTTCTTTCCTTTTACCTGAATAGGTTATTTAGTACTCCTCCTGTAAGTTAGCTGCTGTTTTGTTTGTTGTTTTGGCAAGGCCCTCTCCTGAAGACTGCAATTGTTTCCCGTTATTCTTACTTTCCTAAATAAACTGTTTAAGTCTGACAAACAAGTGGTAGTTGCATTTCTGGGGCAGAGGACTGAGGTGACTCCTCCTCATTTCATTCATTTCTTCCTTTTTTTTTAATATTAGTTAACCGGTTACATTCCTAACTCCTGAGAGGGGAACGGGAATGTAACAACAGTAACGAAGTACATTTACCCCAGTATTGTACTTATAAGCACACTTTTTGAGTATCTGTAGGCCCTACTTGAGTATTATTTTTCTGGAAACTTATGACTTTATCTACATTTGAAAGACAAATATTGTAGGAGGCTACTTTTCACTCCACTACATTTCTATCAAGAATCAGAAGATTTTTTTTCTTGTGTAAAACGTAACTTTTTTTTCAGACAACCTACTGCATCAGTAATCACTCTTCTAGTGTTACGAGAAGTGATTTCTCAATTTTTTTTTTTTTTTTGAACACTGACCAGTTGCAAATGTGATATTTATTTACAACAGTTCAATAATGAGAAGTTAATATTACACACAATATTGTCTGATTTTGAAAAACTGTGTAAATGGAAATATTAACTTTAAAGCCTATAAAGTGAGTAAAGCTAAAAAGTGAGCTCACTACCATCCTGCTTTTGTGGGGGTGGGTAGGGCTGTTAAATATTTATTTATTTTATTTTTTGTCAGCGTACTTGTTTCATCTCTGTAGGTTTCTATCATTCTAAAAGCTCTTTATTCCAAAGATATACTACAAGCTAGTCCGTGTATTCAGATGTAATGTGGTCTAAGTTGCTTCAGAGGCTTTAAGGTATTGCAAGAGTTAATAACCCAGACTAAACATCAAGAAAGATTTATGGCTTTGACCTTTTGACCTTACCCCTCCCCCCACATAGCCCACCCATGTCGCGACCTTGAGGCCACCCACGTCGCGTTGACCCCGTGACCTGTTAATGATGTCCAGATGTGGAAATCAGCATATGTGGTATTCCGAAGTCGACCTGTGACCTCCTGTGAGGAAACAACTCTGTCCGCTGACTAAACCATAAATAAAGTCCTGAGGAATGTTTTTGAACATTTAAAGCATGTTTTGAACTCCCACATCCGGGGCCCATCTGCGGTCCACATGCTCAGGAATCCAGTTGCATTTTTGGTCTCTCTCTCTGTGTCTCTCTCTCTCTCTCTCTCTCTTTCTTTCTCTCTCTCAGCGCATGCGTGGGCGTTTGTTGAGCGTGTGAGTGAGTGAACGGAGCGTGGTGAGTGTGTGAATTCTCTTTTGTTTGGCAGTTGTGCTAAGCAAAACGTTTTTATTTATTTTTTTGTATTTAGGGGTTTGTTTGTAGTGTCGAGTCTGTAAAAGCTGTCTATCTGCCAGTATTTATTACTGGCAGAATGACTTCAGGTGTGAGGAGTTTTGACTTCCTCACGCGGCGTCATGCCGTGAAAATAGACTCGAAGGCTAGTGTTGAGGATTGTAGTTTAGCGGTGGGAGAGGTGGTTGGTTGTGAGAATGTTGTGTCAGCTTCGAGAACGAATGGCGCGGTTGTTGTGTTTATGAAAACTGTTGAGTTGGCGAACTTCGCGGTTGAAAGTGGAGTCGAAATTGACAATGCGTTTGTTTCGGTGCTACCGTTGTCCACGCCGTCGAAGAAGGTTATCCTTTCAAACGTACCGCCTTTCATTAAAAATGAGGTGCTTACACAAATGTTAGAGCGATACGGTAAATTAGTTTCTCCAATAAAAATGATTCAAATTGGCTGTAAATCGCCATTATTAAAACATGTAGTGTCGTTTAGACGCTTCGTGTTCATGGTGTTAAAGGATAACAGAGAAGATTTGGACTTAACGTTTAACTTCAAGCACGGTGAATTCAATTATGTGATTTTTGCCACAACTAATAACATGAGATGTCTTAGTTGTGGTGAAATAGGACACCTCGTGAGGGCTTGCCCGAGAAAAGAAGACAAACCTAAGAACAATGTTCCGTCGGTCTCGGTTGAAAAGGTAGGCGAAGAGGAGGTAGTGCAAACTGTTAGAGAAGAGTTTCCTACAACAGCTAGTGTAGTTGGGGAAAACAATGCACAAACATCTGCAGATGTAAACCTAATTGATCTATCAGGTGATGCAGTAGCTTCGAAACAAATGGGTGATGAGGGACAAACTGTGGTTGAGATGGAGGAAGATTCTGTATCTGATAAAATGAAGTCACGTAATGGTTCAGGTGATAAGAAGAGTTCAGACAAAAATCAAGACATGGAGATGGTAGGAGATCATTGTTTATTAGAAGAACAGGATGAGGGTGTTTTTAAAACACCACAAAAGAGAAGAATGAAACAGCGCCATTATAGTAAACCAAAAAGAGTGGAGAAAGTGGAGTTGAGCCAAACTGATACTGAGAGTGAAACTGATCTTTCTGAGTGCAACATTTCATTTGATCAATCTCAAGATGAGTTACCAAATCATTCTTACAATGTAGATGATATTAAACTTTTTTCTGAGAGTAACTAAGAATGCAAGGAATGTACGTATCACTGAATACTTTCCTGATTTGGAGCAATTTGCTGAGAAAGCAAAAATTTTTAGGAGCGACGGTCTCTTTTCTGGTCAAGAGATTTATAGGTTGAGAAAAATTCTCACCAAAGTTAATGTACAGTTAGGGATTAATGTTGGTAATGAAAAACACTAGGACTATACTTTTGAGATGAGTTTTTATTGGTGTTTCTTGTGATGAGGGAATTTCATATTGCCTCTCTCAATTTGAATGGAGCACGAGAAGGGAAGAAAAGATTTGAATTATATGAGTTAATTAAGATAAAAAAAAAATAGACATTTTGTTTGCACAAGAAACACATAGTGATGCTTTGAATGAAGCTCAGTGGGCAAGTGAATTTGATGGGTTATCCATTTGCAGCCATAACACATCTTTAAGTGGAGGTGTTGCCAGTGGCGCCTCCAGAAATTTTTCATAGGGGTGGCCAGATGGGGCCACTTAAAATCTTGGGGTGGCACACCAAAACTATAAACCTTAATTTCAGAATTTTATTCTACTGTTGTAGTAAACTGTCTGAGCGCGCAACATCGGCATGGACGGAGGGGCGGGGGAGAGGGCTGGCTACTGTGTGCGATCGAAGGTCTAGAGCGGCTTGCCTGCCTGGCTGTGCATTAGGGACGAAATGCATAACTGATGCTACTAAAATTTATACTGGCCAGTGGGGTGGCCAGGGGTCGGCCAGGGGTGGCCACGGCCACCCCTGGCCACCCCCTGGCGGCGCCAGTGGGTGTTGCTATCCTGTTCTCAAAGAATTTTATTCCAGTTTCTTATCAAGTTGAAGAAATTGTAAAAGGAAGATTTTTAAAGATAAGAGCTCAATTTGAAAACCAGTTTTATGTTTTTTTATGTATTTATATTCCCACCAATGCAGTTGAAAGAATGGGCTTTTTAAATATATTATGTAAAGCAATAAGTGATTGTAATACTGAAGATTTGTTGTTAATAGGTGGAGATTTTAACTGTACAGAGAATACCTCTGATAGGAATCATGTTGAGCCTCATATGGCTTCCCAAAAAAGACTTATTCAATTAATAGAAATGCATGATTTAATAGATGTATGGAGAAATTTCCATAAGATGCAGAGACAGTATACTTGGTGTCATTCTTACAATAATATGTTGTCTTTAGCAAGGTTGGACAGATTTTATGGTTTTAGCCATCAACTTAATATTTTCAGAGATTGTTTTATTGTTCCAGTTAGTTTTTCGGATCATAGTTTAGTGCAGTGTTTTTTAACCTTGGGATCCATAAAGCCTAAGAGTGCATTGTGGCATTTTAATAATAGTTTATTAACTGATTTGGAATTTAGAGATATTTTTAAGCTTTTTTGGAATGACTTTAGAACCAGAAAATCTGAGTTCCAATCTTTGCAGCAATGGTGGGACTTTGGTAAAATACAAATTAGACAATTAAGTCAACAGTATGCTTGCAACATCACTAAAGACTTAAATAATTTAATGGTAAAATTAGAAGAAGATATAAAGAAACTTCAAGAATCTATTGATACTGAACAAAATCAAGAGCTTATTGGAGTTTTAGATAAAAAAAAATAAAGAATTGACTAAACTTTTAAACTTGAAAGCACAAGGGGCTCTTATCAGATCCCGTTTCCAGAATATAGAGTGGATGGATATACCTTCAAAATTCTTTTTTAATTTGGAGAAAAAAAATGTATTTATGGCTTGCGTTCAAAGAGTGGTGCACTCTTGTTGAATAATATTGAGATAAGAGGGCAGTAGAGTTTTATGAAGAACTGTATAGCAGTGAGCTTGCACACAGGTCAGACAGTGGTAATGTGTTTATTGAAGGTCTTCCTCAGGTATCGGATGATGCCAATGGCGAGCTTTGTAGAGCGTTGACTTTAGAAGAGCTACAGAAAGCTCTTCAAAGTATGGAATGCGGCAGAGCACCGGGAATAGACGGCCTATCTGCAGACTTTTATAAGTCATTTTGGCCTGAGATTGGCGCAGTCATCAATGAAAGTTTGAGCAGTGGATAATTACCACTGAGCTGCCGTAGAGCAGTCCTTACTCTGCTGCCAAAGAAAGGAGACCTGAGTGACATTAAATATTTGAGGCCTGTCTCTTTGCTATGCAGTGATTATAAAATTCTATCTAAAGCATTAGCAAATAGATTAAGCAAAGTTTTAGTTGAAATCATTCACTCTGATCAGACTTATTGTGTTCCAGGTAGGCAAATTTTCGATAATATTTCGTTTCTTAGAGACTTTCTTGATATTGGTAAGCTCTTAGATGTTGATTTTGGTTTAATATCAATAGATCAAGAAAAAGCATTTGATAGAGTGGAACATAGTTATTTATGGGATGTTCTAAAAGCTTTTGGTTTTAATAAAGTTTTTATTGATAAGTTGAGAGTCTTATATTGCGATGTTGAAAGTTTACTGAAGGTAAATGGTGACTTATGAGTTTTTAGAGGTATTAGACAGGGGTGTGCTCTGTCTGGTATGTTATATAGTTTGGCGATCGAACCTTTGTTGAGAAAGTTTAGAGCAGAATTAAAAAGTGTAAATATTCCCTATTGTGAAAATGTTTTTAAATTATCAGCTTATGCTGATGATATTGTAATTCTTATTAAAGAACAAAGGGATGTGAATAAAATGATTGAAATTCTAAGTGATTTTAGGACTGTATCTTCAGCTAAAGTAAATTGGAAAAAAAGTGAGGCTTTCTTATTTGGTAAATGGCCGAATGGACAACCCGCTCTCCCTGTGGAGTTAAAGTGGAGCAAAGGTGGGTTTAAATACCTGGGTGTATATTTGGGGGATGATATGACTGTTAAAAATTTTTTGAAGGAGTAGAAGAAAGAATAGTGGGTCGTGGGTTTTAATTATTAATAATTTGGCTGCCTCTACTCTTTGGCATTGGTTAACTTGTATTGATCCACCATTACTTTTAATAAAAAAGGTTCAATCTATTTTAGTTAATTTTTTGGGGGATAATTTACACTGGGTTCCACAAAGTGTTTTATTTTCGTCTAAAGATGAGGGGGGGCAAGGTCTGATTCATTTGCAGAGTAGAGCAGCGGCTTTTAGAATTAAATTCATACAAAGGTTTATTGATAATCCTGTGAATGAAAATTGGAGTTTGGCTGCCTCTATTATTTAAAATTTTTTTGAAGGTTTGGGCATGGATAAGTCTTTGTTTTGGATGAACCCGAAGAAAATGTCTGTATCCAAGTTTCCTATTTATTATTGTAATTTATTCAAAGTGTGGTCGCTTTTTAAAGTGTTGAGATGTGGAAATACTGATTCTTTGTATTGGACTCTACAAGAACCACTGATTTTTGGTTCACGTTTTGATGTGTCGAACAAATTTTTTTTTTCCTTTTTTGACAGACTTACTTATCAAGTCTCATATCACTACTCTTGGGAGATTAACTGATATAACTGGACCTGAACTCTCCAATACCAAAGCAATGGCGGAAAAGCTGAGTCTGAAGTCAATGCGAGTAATAACTCAGTTGCTGACTAAGTGGAAAGAGAGCTTTACTGAAGAAGAACTTAAAATGATTAAGGACTTTTCAGAAGAGAGGTGAAAAAGATGATTTTTTCCCGAATTTGTGTTTGGCACCTGATTTGGAAATGTGTAATGTTTTTTTTTTAAGGTGTAATAATTTAGTTTTGTCAGGAAAAGAGAAATCTTCTGGTAAAACAATGTATAGATGTTGTGTTAAAGTTTTCAACAAAAAAAGTCTTGATGGAAAAATAGACACACCTTGGCGTAATGTTCTACACTTAAATGAAAATGCAAGACCTGAATGAGGGGCACTTTATAAGTCAACATTAAGTAAAGAAATAGGGGATTTACAATGGAGAGTTTTACACGGAATTATAGCTGTTAATGCATTTGTTTCGATAATGAATCGTGAGGTTAATCAAGAATAATGTCTTTTTTGTCTACAAAGAGAGACAGTGTTTCATGCTTTTATGCATTGTAATAGATTAAGACCTTTGTTTTCTTTGTTACAAGATATGTTTAAATGGTTTGATGAGGTGTTTTCTATGGAGATTTTTATTTGTGGTTTTAAGTATTCTAGAAAACGTTCTTTTGAATGTCAGTTGTTTAATTTTTTGTTGGGTAAAGCGAAAATGGCAATTTATGCGAGTAGAAAAAGGAAAATAGAGGGGAATTCTGATACAGATGTGACAATGCTTTTTCCAATCTTGGTAAAGTCAAGAATTTTGATTGATTTTCGTTATTATAAAACAACAAAAAATATGATGTATTTTGAACAAAGATGGTGTGTAAAAAATGTTCTCTGCAATATTATTGATGATGTTTTGATTTTTAATAGTTTGCTGTGAGTTAGAGAATATGCACTCTTGTGTGTTACCATGTTTTTTTAATTGAATTGTAATAAAATTGCGTTTTAAAATTCAAAATTCTCTCTCTCTCTCTCTCTCTGGGATATGTGAGAAAAAGAAGGTTGCATTGATGAGCAATATCAAAATAAGTAAACAGATCATGAGGACATATCACACATATAATCTCTCTCTCTCACACACACACACACACACACACACACACACACATTTTCTCAGCTATCTAAATGGGGACACTACACAGACTCCCATTGTTTTTTGTTTTTGTTTTTTATCTACAGATAATTACACATTTTACAGTCTAACACTAACCCATCACAGAAAACTTTACATCTTACAAAATAAATAAATATCTAATGTGACGTATAAGTAATTTTCTCATGGGGCTCAATAAAATAGCTCATGCAAAGTCAAAATGTTCACGTTCCTCTCTTTGAGAGGTTAAACAAGTACACAAACACACACTCAAACGTCCGAGTCTTAGGGTGAATCCCATTTCTCTGTCTTACCCCTTCCCCTTAGTTTTGCGCGTTCACGTGAGAGTAAGGGCTATCCCAATTCTCGTTTTGATCGAGGGGTAGGGCTAAGGGGAAGGGGTAGATACCCCTTAAAACCAAGCATTTTCGCGAGCTTACTTGAAACCAAGGGGTACCCAAAACACACTGCGCAACCGGCAACAATCAAGTATTTTCGGCTTAAATAATTTATTTAAAAATTACGGCAGTCTTGTTTTGTGCTCTAGACAGTCCTGTACATATATATTTGCAACCATGTTTGTAATTGAAACGTTTTAAAAAATCGCTAGTTTGCTACGCTAACGTTACATTGCTGATTTGCACAACAGTCCCGCAGACTAGCCTTGAATGGACTCCATGCATATCTACAGTTTTAACAAGTTTGTAAAACGATCCAAAGTTTGTGATCAACACTTGTCGGCTCTGGTGACGCAGCAGCCAGCTAGCGACGGTGTATGATGACGTAACCGTGATCTCACAGAATTAACCGAAGTCTTTGCTGCTGATCTTTGATGATCCAGTTCAATCATACTAATCAGCAAAAATGACTTTAGATAAACTAACAATGTGGTAACACTTTATTTTGGTCCCTTTTGAGCATTCTGTTGACACTAAGTAATGTTGTAACTACATGTCAACAAACTCTCATAAGAGTATTAGTAGACTGTCTGCTTCATATCTACTAACTCCTTATTGTGTTGGTCTCCCAACAGATATTCTACTGACTATAAGTAACTTTGCAAGAACGTGTCAACTTAATCAAACCCTAACCCTACCAGTCAACTAATACACTACTAACACTCTAATGAGAGTCAGGAGAAATGTAGGAGCAATGTTACTGATAGTCAATAGAATGTGTTAAAGGGACCATCAAAATAAAGTGAAACCAACAATTGTGCTTCATTGTTGTTTTGTTATTGCTGAAGTGTTGAACCTTCTTCTGCTGTGTTCTACTGTACAGACGTGAATTTACTTCTCCTTCAGCCTGAGGTTTATTTGTTACACTTTTTGGTGTGAAAGGGCTTTTACATTTGCTATAAACAGAACTTCTTGTATTAAAAACAATCAAGCCCTGCTCATATTTAAAAAGTAACGTGAAAGTAATGCAAAAGTAATGTAATGCATCACTTTCCACAAAAAGTAACTAAGTAACGTAATTAGTTACTTTTTTAGGGAGTAACGCAATATTGTAATGCATTACTTTTAAATGTAACTTTCCCCAACACTGATGATACAACTGAATGTAAGTCGCTTTGGATAAAAGTGTCTGCTAAATGAATAAATGTAAATGTAACAATTAACAAAAGCATAAAAAAGGCCTCTATCTGTTTTTTTTATTTAATATATAATTTAAAAAAAAACTTACTAAGTGTACTACATTAAGCTAACTGAGACTTGTTATAGGCTTGTATGTTATTGCTCTTTTGTTAAATGTAAATACCAAACAATAAGGGTCACATGACATAAACCAGCCAATGAGGAACAAGACACATGACTAAACCAACCAATCAGAACATGACACATTTACATTTAGTCATTTTGCAGATGCTTTTATCCAAAGTGACTTACAAATGAGGAATACATGAGCGATTCGTCTTGAAGAGGCAGTCAGACCGAGGAAGTGCTCACAACACCAGTCCCAGGCATTGATAGCAAGGGAAGGAATAAATAAAGAGAAAGAGAAAGGTTTTTATTTTTTTTTTTAAGTTTAGGATGAAGTCAAGTAGTGTTGAAAGAGATGAGTTTTCAGATGTTGCTTGAGGACTGACAGGGATCTACACGCGCACATTAAAACACAGCAAAGTTACGCAGCGTTTACATTAATAGTACTTAAAAGTCCGATAAAATGTCCTGAAACATGATAATATATTTTAAAGTCAGTTTATAAAACCATATAATATAATATAATAGCTTTAGAAATGGTAAAGGTGCTGTAGAAATAAAAGTATTGCAAAAAAAACAAAAAACTATACATGATATGAGGCATGAATATATTTTCACATACACACATATTTATGCATGTAACGAGCTTTATGTTCTGCACATTTTTTTCAAAATGTATTTCAATATATTTAACAGTGTTTCACATACAGTATATGCAAATATACTACATTTCTGTCTGGGACCGCATAGAACAGTCTAAAAACATCCAAAAATATCAGTACGAAAAGCAGGAGAATCCACTGAATATTATAATAATCTAATAAATGACTAGCGTCTCAGAGCGAGCAGACGAGACAGTAACTGCAGTCAGTGTTTCTGAGGAGGATGCTGCTGTTTGTGAGACAATTATACAGAAATACTGTGACGACTCTCAGAACGACCCGAACAACATTTCAGACGCTGAGAGCGAGACCGGTCCGCTGGTCAGTCAGGGTATCCCTCCAGAACACTAGCTCACATGACTTCTTGATGCGCAGAAGTTTTTATGTGCATCTTGGCGTTTCCATCCAGCATTTTTTTAGGCAAAATTCCAAAATGCACCTAGAAATAGGTGGATAGAAACACAGCTACTGTAGGACTGAAATGATCAAAGACGTCTGCTTTCCCGTCCCAGACCTGTCTTACATAACAAAAGGGCCATTTGGTGATCAACGCCTGTAGCACAACATGTGTATTCATCAGTCTGCTAACTGTCACACCTTTTGCCCAGTGAGCGGAGCAGTGACCTGCTGAACGGTCAGTTTTCTCTCTCTCTCTCTCTCTCTCTCTCTCTCTCTCTCTCTCTCTCTCTCTCTCTCTCTCTCTCTCTCTCTCTCTCTCTCTCTCTCTCTCTCTCTCTCTCTCTCGGGTAAGTTTTTACATGCATGCTGGGAACAATTAATTGTATGTTTTACCATCCTTCATCTATTTTTTAACCAATTCAAGTGTAACCATAACAAAATACTGTTATTAAACCATTTCAATTATAAATGATGTGCTAGGTTAATATTGAAGTGCTAGCTATTGCAATACAATATAGTCACTCAGTAGCAACGCTCTCCCACATATTTAGCTGTTCTAACAGTGCTTATATGCGTCGTTGGTATAAGTGGCAGTGGGTGGTAACAGACTAGAAATGTACAGTTTTATAGCATCGTGCTGATAACGTTTCTTTAGTCCTTCAGCAATCCTACAGCCTCACAGCATCCGCGCCGCCTGATCTACGAGTCTGCTGTCGTCCAGCCTGCTGCCTCGGACGCTGGAGGTGTCCGTCTTCTGTTTACAGCTCCTCTGGACCTTCACAGTCACACTGGACACCTCAGACGTCACAAACACACACTCTTTGCTAGTATACTTAAATTTGTGATTTAATTTAAATATGTCCTATATATATTGTATATACATTTTATTTTTAGACAGCCATGATTGTTAAACATGTTTAATTATTTCAGCACACAGTGTTTGAGTGATGCGCGGCAGGCTAAAGTTGCTGATTCTCTCGTCTGATCCTGCATCTGCTCTGATGAGAGCTGCTGGGACCATCGAATCTTTAAACCGAAGAGAACTAAATATACTGTTTTCCTTTTAATATACGCAGTCTAAAGTTTAACACAGATGATGCTCTTGTTTAAGTGAGATCATTTCTACATGAACAGGTATGAAGGTGTGTTTCCTATATTTAAACTTCAAAGCAAGATTACGCTTTAAAAAGTATTGCAGGAACGGGAGGAAGCGATCTGATCTGAGGACTGTCTGCTGTTGTGTTCATATCTCTGAGTACCTGTGTGTTTCTCACACTACATCACATCCACACACACACGTGGAATCAGTTAAAATACTTCTGCTTTAGTTATATTTTAAACCCTGTTTCTCAAAAACAGCGTGACAAACGTATTTGTCAGCGTGAGGTTTGTTCCCGACACACTTAAACTGAAAGCACTCTTCTGTGTTTTACACTCATCTGTCTGAATAATCTGCATGAATATGATTCACAGTAACACTGAACACATTCTTCTCTTCTGTGTTAAAATAAAAAATAGCTTAATTCATTGTGTGTAACCCAGTCATTAAAAGCATTCCTGTGTAAGAGATCGTGTGCTTGACCGTGAAACACACTGGAGGAGGAGCATGTGCCTCACAGATGTGACAGAGGTCAAAGGTGAGCCGTGGTGGGGTCAGAGGTCAGCCTCCCCCAAACGTTCCTGTGTTTAGTGGATTTGTTCTGCTCTTCCTAACACATGATCAGTCGTGGCTTGACTAGTGTGGGTGATATTTTAATGTGTATCTGTCTCTCTTGATTACTGATCTCAGGCTGTGTGTGAACTGACTCTTGGTTTCTGACATCATTGTAATATTTGTAATCATATGATGTTGTTTGTTTTGCTGGAGTGAGCGGAGGGAATGCTGTCTCTGTTTTCTGTGTTACTCCTCCACCGCAGACTGCAGAGGAAGGGTCTGCATTCACACCAGTGACCATGAACCGTCCCCTGAGGTCACATGATGCTCAGAGGGCAGTGGGGTCAGGGTCAAAGTTGCCTTTGAGTCTTAATTATTACTGTGTAATTCTGTGATCTCACCTTGCTTCATAGCAAACAAAGTAGAGGTATGGATGTCAGTGTGAGGAAGCTGTCATATATCCGCTGTGTCTCAATGGACTTTTATGTTGAAGTGTTTCCTGTCCGGCTGCCATGTTTGTAGTCCATTGTAGTTTCTGATGTTGATTAGTGTTCCAGGTGTGTGTTGTTGGCTCTCTGTATAAACAGTCCCTGCGTCCCAGTGTGCATACTATCCACCCTATGTGCCCTAAATAGCACTGGAAATGACTGATGTCACACAGGGCTGATTGTAATGGTGATGTGTTCTCCATGCTCTCGGTGCTCCTGCTTGGTGTTTTGCTCTCTTCATCCTTCCCTCGGGTCAAACTGAATGTTGAAAAAACATTTTTATTTGATTGATTTATTTTATTTTTTAAATGGATCAATATAAACTTTGTGGACAAAAAAAACCCAGTGTAATGTTTGTGTGATTTTATCCCGATGACCCGGCTGGGGCTCTTCTCCTCCTCCGCCGGGTGAGGAACAGGAGTTTTTGGATCCAGCACATCAAACACATTTTCTGGTTGACTCAGGTTTTATTCTCACGGGACTCAGCGTCAGTGTCAGGAAAGCGTGTTTTCCTCCTCGTGGGCTCTTGGAGTTATTCTGGTTCTTCAAGCTGTTTTTGGGTCGTCCGCACGTGGCAGCTCCAGTCAGAGTCCAGCTGCGCGATCATAAGCACCATGTTAAGACTGGGTCTTCAGAACCGGTTTGACCAGCTTTGTCCAGCCAAGAGGTGATCGGTCTTACTTTTCAGATTCAGATTAGACCAGCTTTCCTTTTTCTAACTGACTTTAAAAGTTATGACCACTCAGAAAATAAATAGATGACTAACTGTTTTAGAGCCTGGTCTAAGCAGTTACACAGCCGGAGCTGGAGAGCCGGTCCCATCTGTTCCTCTGACCTCTGACCTCTGACCCGGGGCGGTCTCTGCATTAGGGCGATCGGGCGACACACCACCGAAGCGTGAAAGGGGGATTATTTTTCTTTCACATTCAATCACAGTGTTACGGTCTTCTGTACCGTTTGTCCTGCCTCTGGAGATACAGTCCGATCAGCGCCGAGTCACGATCCGTGCAGCACCGCAGGCTGAGAATCACTCCGAGCGTTCCCATAGACTTACATACAAAGATTTGTTTCTGTTTTTTTAATTTGTGTTTTGCTCTGTGTAATAATTCTGAGTACAGATCCGTGTATATTTATATAACTAAGGTCTCTGTGTGGTGCTGCTTGACTTGTAGTTATATGTATATGTATAGGAAATGGTCTCAACAAATGTAACGTTTATTTATTTTTCTCACAGATTTTGCTGTTGCACTGTATACATCAATTTTGAATTATTATTAAAATGAAAAGCAAAATGTTATCATTTTTCTTGTAAAAAGCTTGCAGAAAACATAGTTTTGTGAGAATTATATGAATTTGGTAGAACAGTGTTCTTTATTTAAAATGTTTCCTGTCTTAATCCTTTTCTGTTTGATATACTGGGATGAATCATCGGGATGTATGCTAGAATGCTTGGATGTGGCGCCCCACCTATAGAGCATGTTCCAGCAGCCGCCACTGCGCTGACCTCTGACCCATGGGCGTCGCTAGGCCATTTTTAGGGGGGCGTTAGCACCCCTAAATTTCTGCTCAGCCCCCCTAAAAATCTTGCGATTCTTTCCCTTTAAATTTCAAATGAACACAGCAGCAGACTTCGGCTCCTCCGCATCTTTCTGTGCGTTCTTCAATCCACAGACTGCGGTGGAGGAGAGGACAAGGTGTGTGTTTATCAATAGATTGTTATGATATCTACATCTGTGCAGTTCTTTATCATAAATACAGTTTACAAAAGTCATGGGAGAGCAGTCGGTATCTACTGTAAAGTTTTCTCATCACACCACAGCTGTTTCCTTCCCTTAACACATATGAACGCATACTTTATAAAACGATCACGTTATTGCTATTTTCATTTGAAAATTTAGCTTTTAATATAGCACATAATACTACAGTGCATGTGGCATTAACTATCATACAGTTATGCATAGAAATGATTAAAGACAGTGACCGACAGCACTCACTCAGTGCACTCATTTTAATCACATATCAGAGTGATTGACAGAGATTCAAACATTGTATATTTTTTATTGTTTGAATTGAATTTATGTTGAATTTATGTTATATTTTATAAAAATATTTTTTTATTTTTTTATTATTATACCCTCATTGGGGGCTGAGCCCCCCTAAAAGGAAAATCCTAGAATCGTCCCTGCTCTGACCTCTGACCTCTGACCTCTGTGTGAGAGTATGAGCGAGAACTAGATTTCTTCTTCAGTAGTACTTCAGCACAGTTGCAAAAGTATACTAAATACCACTGATATTTATATTGATTTTTAGTGCACTGAAATAAAGTACACTTCCTGCTATCTCAGGACCAGTTCCTGTGTATTCTGTAGGGTTCGTCCAGACCCAGTGACGGCAGGTTTAGGGGCGAGGGAGGTGTAGCTCATTCGTTCAAATTCATGCAAACTGTGAAACTCATAAAATACATACGGTTTAGCTAATATCATATGAATTTGTACGAGTGAGGTCATATGAATTAGCCACCTGGTCAAATATGCAGGAACTGGCGTGAGATCGGGGTGATACTACCACAAAAATAAACAGGACTTTTTAGTGTGCTTCTTAAAAGTGTGCTTTGAATGATTTAAAAATTAGTGTTAAAAATGAGTTATATAGTTATCCTAAGTTTAAATTAAACTGACTTTATGTAACGTATATTAATCATTTAATAGTTATAAGTACATTTTCCCAACAGTGCTACTTAAGTACACTTAATATAAATACACTAATTAGCATTAAAGTTAAACTGATTTTACGTGCAGTCAGATAAAGAACCAGAAGTGTGTTATGATTGCATTGCTTAAAAGTGTGTTACATCAAATTTGAGTGCATTTGTATATATATATATTTCATCACTAAGTTCTATTTGGATTTTCATGAAAAATACCGTAGAAATGAAAAGTAAAGCCCTATCGTCACACAATGTTTGAACTTGGTTTGGTGTTTTCACTGTTGTGTTAGTTCCTGGTTTCTGATTTGAGTTCCTCGTTAGGTTCAGGTCTGTGTGGTTATTTATTTATTTATATAGCGCTTTATATCAATACTGATCGTGTCAAAGCAGCTTTACAGTGTCAACAGGAAAATAGTTTGTCAATAATGCAGGAGGACAATAAGAAAGAGTCATTTTTCCGGCTAAAGTCAGTTCAGTGATGATTCAGTGAAGTCTTCATCACTCAGCGTCAGCGGTGTCTGTGGTCAAGCATCTCTGACTAACGCTTGGCAGGAACCAGGCTCAGTCACGTGTGCTGAAATACAGTGTGTGTTACTGCACTTTTTTCTGCCTGCGACCCAGAGGCCTTCCTTCAGGTGCTCGGTCCACGGTCCACACACACAGAACCGCAGCGTGTCGTGTGGTCAGTTACAGATACAGCGCTGTGCTGGACTGGACATCTGTTCCTCCCAGTGAGGACAGTCACTCTGACCCTCACATCCAAGCCAGCTCCTTCTCAGATCTACCTGATGAACATCTTCAGTCTTCTCCCATTGAGCAATAAAAATATTTGCAATAACCTTATACTTATTTGTTACCACCTACATCCTAGTATCTCATTCTAATCTATTCCTTTTCTAATCTATATATAGTACAACTGCACATACAGTTTCTTCTTCTATTTTTGTTTATTTATGTCTACATATGTGTATTTGTATTCTCATCTTATTGTTTAGTGTGTGTTGTTGTGTGGAAGCTTGTGACACTAAAACACAATAAAGCTCTTTCTGATGATGATGCCTGCAATAAAAGACACTCAGATCTAATGTAAAAAACTACAAAAAAATAAAATAAAAATTAAAAAAAGGGTGATTTACAGTTATTAAATGGACAAGCCCAAAATGAGAAAATTAACAATCAAATCGAGAATCAGCCATTAAACAGACAAATGAAATACCAATGATTTAGTTTCTTAGGAAAGTTTCGCTAATTAAACTAGAGTCCATTAAGCTCTGCGAGGAGGTCCTCTGTCGTGGACACACGGCGACATCTGCTGGTAATGAGGAGAAATGACCTACAAATCAATCTCGGCTTCCCAGAACCAGTCACATATATATGATCAGAATCAGACACACGCCTGCAGTGATCGATGGGTTTGATGGGTTTGATGGGTTCGATGGGTTTGTGGTGTCGGCGCGGTGCAGCAGATGCAGGCTCTGTTTTCTCAGACTAATGCTCTCTGTTGGCTGTTAGTGGGAATCTGATTTACAGCCGCAAGGACTGTAGACTAATTAAGCAGTGAAAAACACTTTATATACGTGACGTGTTTAACGTAATGTATGTATATGGCTACTTGGTTCAGTCGATTTGAGCTTCGAGCAGCTTCACTGAAGATGGGGCGGGTTTGATGCGTTATGGAGGAGGAGTCGCTCATGAATATTAATCGCGTAACGGCACGTTCATCCTGTAGTCTTAACCGATTGGCTGACAGGCAAGTCATTTGTTAGCGAGCGCACGTCAGCTGACCAATCAGCGCGAAGGCTTGACTTGTGAATATTAAGTAGATATCGTGACCGAACGCTCTAGTAGACTCTCCACGCAACCGCAGCCCGCTCATTAATAATCATGAGCGAGCGCTATTCTCCGCGGTGTGATTGGTGCAGCGCCGCGGGACCTCCGTCTCTGATTGGTCGCGTCCTGCGCCAATTGCTCGACAGCGTTGCATCGTAATTAGTGCGGCTGCGTTGCAGGGCGATTAATTTGTCATTGGAGAGAAAGACTATAGGATGAAATATCGTGACATACAGATGTGTTCATTCCGACAATAACACGACTCTGTCGCCCGGGCGTCTGCAGCATCAGTAGCTGGATCGCAGGCGGCGCAGGTGGAGCAGGATAACGGTGAGTATGAATAATGTCAGTTTATATGGAGGCGATGGGCCGCGCGATCATGGCGTACCAGATCCTTTACATCTCTTACAAATACAGCTACATGCTTACACCATCCATACAGTTATATATCCCTTATTAATGCATCTGCAGCCTTTATGTAATTCTTCGTTTAAATGCATCTGCATCTCTTCTGTCATCCGTGTGAACAGATACAGGCCTACATCTCTTATGATGCATGCTTAAATACATAAATGTGTAGTAACATAATGCCGATGAAATGAGTGATGCTGAGGAGATGCTGTTGCTCTGTCAATCAGTGTTTGCGGATGTAAAAGCAATTGCGCAATGTTTGTGTGTGTGTGTGTGTGCGTGTGCGTGTGCGTGTGCGTGTGCGCGCAGCTGATGCGCGTCTAGATGCGCGCTCCTCCTCTCTATCTCTAGTCCAGACACTGCCGCATCACCTCCATCACCTCCATCACCTCCATCATGGGGAACCGGGGCATGGAGGAGCTGATCCCGCTGGTCAACCGGCTGCAGGACGCCTTCAGCACCATCGGGCAGAGCTGTAACCTGGACCTGCCGCAGATCGCGGTGGTGGGCGGCCAGAGCGCCGGGAAGAGCTCGGTGCTGGAGAACTTCGTGGGGAAGTGAGTGAAGGGCATTACAGGCGGCCAAATTATGACTGGGACCACAAAACCAGTCATAAGGCTCGATTTTGTAAAATTGAGATTTATACCTCATCTGAATAAATAATCTCTCCATTGATGTATGGTTTGTCGGACAATATTTGTCTGAGATGCAACTATTTGAAAATCTGGAATCTGAGGGAGCAAAAAAATCAAAATATTGAGAAAATCACCTTTAAAGTTGTTCAAGCGAAGTTCTTAGCAATGCATATTACTAATCAAACATGAAGTTTTGATATATTTACAGTAGGAAATGTATAAAATATCTTCATGGAACATGATCTTTACTTAATATCCTAATGATTTTTGGCATAAATTAAAAATGTGTAATTTTGAGCCATACAATGTATTGTTGGCTATTGCTGCAGATACAGCTGTGCTGCTGATGACTGCTGCTGTGCTGCAGGGTCACAGATGATGAGATACAGTATAAGACGAGTACCCAGTGCGAGGCAGTAGTTTTGATTGAGCTTGAACTATTATTCAGGGCAGAGAGCAGTAACTGATGCAATGAGAAACATCTATTGGTGATCCTGCTGAAAAACAACAGGAACTATCACTGAATTTGTCATTTTTTAATGGTTATATTGGTTGTAATTGTTTAATTGTATTGGTTTTAATGGAAACTCTACTGGTCGCTGGTAATTTGTTGCCTATATTGATGGCTTGATAAAACCACTAAATCCTAATGCAGTATGGCCCCAAACACACGACAGTAAATGGCTTTATTTAGGGATGTCCCGATCAGGTCTGTTTGTGCCCCAATCCCATCCGAGTCATTGAATATTGAGTGTCTGCCGATACCGAGTCCCGGACCGATACTTGTATATTCCTAGTGTTTGGTGTACAATTCAAATACATTAAAGTTATCAAATTCAATCCAATGTATACAGAGTTGTGCAGACAGTAAAAGTAATATATGTGTATATAATTGTAAGATACACTCTCTCTATGCACACACCGGTCGGGCCCCGATCCTTGAGATCAGCTCGGGACATCCCTAGTTAACAGTTAGAGGTTTATGTTTTTAACAGAAATTCTATGATGGCTAAATAATAGTAATTATATTATATCAAAAATATTACGGTAGCCTTAAAGACCCTAAGGATGCACAACGTTTAACAGAAATGAGGTGGCAAAGCTTTGCATAACAGTATAAATATGCGTGTTAAGGATCTGGAGCGAATGAATGGATGAAATTTCACGCAGATGTTGAGGAGGCTGAAGGATCCTCCACCCACGGGCGATGGTCTAAACTTGGGCTCCGTTAGGGTGTACCGTGCGCATTGAATACACATTAATTAGGCTAATTCTGTTAAAAATTCTGTGCATTCTCAGGAAAAAAGGTACAAAGCTGTCACTGGGGCAGATAAAGTTACAAGTATGCACTATTTAGGTACTAATCTGTATCTTTAAGGTATTAATATTCACCATTTAGGGGTGAATTAGACTTTGTGCCTTTTTCTAAGAGTGTGAAATGCCATGCCAAGCTTGGAAAATGGTTCCTGGGACTTTAGATTGTTTGCTGGAGACTGTGAGACTGGAGCTGATGTAAACTCTTGACCTGCAAATTCGCATCGTATGAAGACAGGCTTGCACTGAAGTAGATTGTATATTTGTACATTTTGACTGTATTATTGAATTGTGTTTTTATAAATCGTTAGAAGGATGTTGCAGTGATCCAGCTGGGAGGTTATGAACGCATGGATAGTTGTTTTGGCATCTGTAAAGTTACGGGAGGATGAGGTGAGGTGGTTTATGTGGTGATTAAAGAAAGATTGAGGAGTCAAATATAACGCCTAACAAAAATACTGTCAACAGCACCGCAAAGATCTGAGGGAGAAGATATTAGAGATTTGGGCTGAACTAGCATGATTTCAAAGTTTAATTTGAGAAAATCAGACAGATTTTTAAGTTTAGGAATAGAAGCGGTCCGAGAAATGAACCCTGAGGTACACCTCTGGAAACTAAGGCAGCGTGTGATTGTGTTTGTTAATACAGACAGACTAATGCAGTCACTGATATCGGCTGTCAGACTGTAGTCTACAGAGAAGTGAGGGTTCGGTTATATACGGTATATTTATATAGCATTTTTCACAATGCACATTGTCTGAGAGCAACTATTCCTTCATGCCTCGAGTGAGCGACACCATGACGACTGTGACGAGGAGAAAAACTCCATGAGATATTTAGGTCCAGAGGGAGAAACACCTTGAGATTCAGCTGGGAAGTCAAACGTTCATGCAGGATGTTGTAATGTATTACTAATAACCATTTTGTGTTTATTACATCATTTAATGTATTGAATATGTAAGACAGTGTTTACGTTGTAAGAGTGTGATGGTGAAGATGACTTGAGCTTGACGTCCCTCCTGCTTGTGTGAGTGGTTTGTATTTCTGTAGCTTAAATATAATCGTGAGTAACTGTGATGCTGTTTGGACCAGACCGGACCGAGACAGTCGAACCAATAATTATATCAGACACCAGATATAATATTTTTGATATTTTTTTACTAGCGGGTGCAGGACACTATCGTTCATTTATGTAAGTGAGGATAGCAAAATAAAGTCAACTGTGACACATTATACCCAATATTCTTCATACAGTGGACTACCAGGAAAACTGATAAAAAATTGGGAGCAGAAATTTACCTGAGTATGTTTTGTTTAAGTGTTTTTCTTTAACTGCTAATGTGATCTTTTTACACACAGACTGAACAAAACGAAGCATTTCTTGGTAATTGTTTGAGCTAAACTGGTTTTATCTAATTGTGTTCTTAAATTTAACAGCTGACAGCTACTCAACCAAATTCATTACGTACCTTTCTATCAAAGTTATCTGACTTCATCAAGATCAGTTTACTCTGACACAGTTTAACTCTGAGCTCTTCTCATATTTTATTACATTTTCTAAACTATAGTGAATAAACTGTGATATAATGTGAGTGTCAGTCCTGTGTCGTGTGTCCTCTTGTGTCCTTATATGGTCTTTTTCCTGTCCTTGTTTAGTTTGATTATGACTCTGTTCAGCTGTGTGTTTAATTATCCTGTGTATCTCTTGGTCTGGTCTCGTTACGGTCCTTGTGTTCCTGTGTCTCAGCCCTGCCTTGTATAGCCCTGTGGAGTTGGATTAAAGACTGTTTATTTTGAGTATTGTACGTCTCCGTGTTCCTCGTTCCTCCCCGCTGTGTGCACCGTGACCGTGAGAGATGTTGAAGGTGTCTGAATAAATGTTGGTTTGACTGTATGTCTGGTGAACAGATCTTCAGTCTCTACTCAAACTGCTGGAGACTCTCGAGCATGTCCAGGAAGGCTGCTCCAAAGCTTCACAGTACAATAGTATAATGCATTAAGTTCGTATTATCATCAACCAATATGACACAATATCCAGTCGAGTAGCCGATATCATGCATAACAATCCACTGTACTGAGTGAAACATACACCGCATCACTGAAATTAAGCATTTATAACACAATTCAATTAAAAAATATTTTCATTATTCTCTGACAAGGTTGTTAGTAGATTTTGTATTCGCTTCTGTTAATTGGCCATTCATATGCAGCAGATGATGATTTGCATATGCACTTAATTATTATAATAATAATATGATATGGCTGATATCCCAGTTTATCACTAGATGAGACATAACTCAAAATTCAGACAACAGTAGATATTAGAAAACTAGCTCTGTTTCCATCCAAAGATTCAAATTAAACTTGTGCGCAAAACTGGAGTATCGCATAAAACATTAGCGAATAAAGCACCGTTTCCATCCAACGAGTCAAAGAGAACTAAATCATCACTTCCTGATAAACTGGCACGAAATATCACAAAACTAGGAGAAGATGCTGAATATTATAATAATTTTCATATCTAATAAATGACTAGCGTCTCAGAGCGAGCAGACGAGACAGTAACTGCAGTCAGTGTTTCTGAGGAGGATGCTGCTGTTTGTGAGACAATTATACAGAAATACTGTGACGACTCTCAGAACGACCCGAACAACATTTCAGACGCTGTGAGCGAGACCGGTCCGCTGGTCAGTCAGGGTATCCCTCCAGAACACTAGCTCACATGATGACTTTCTTTTTTTTGAATGCACATGGTGGAATTTATTCAGTAAATGTGTTTCCATCGTAGTTTATGCCTTTTTTTTTCTTATCGGATAAAAAGTTTATCCTACTCGAATGTGCACATAAGTTTTTTTTAATGTGCATTTTTATAATTTGTGCACATCTTGGCATTTCCATCCAGCATTCTTTTTATGTGATGCTCCAAAATGTGCATAAAAATATGTGGATGGAAACATAGCTAGTAAATGTTCATGATGCTTGTAAAGCAGTAGCAGTAGATGTAGACACGGTTTTGTTAATCAGACAAGCAGGAGCAGCTGTGATACGTCTGATTAACTGGCGCTTCACTGTAATGGTGCAATATAACTGTAAAGACATCTCCAGAACGGCAGGGAAGCCCGCGTGTGCGCTCCAGCAAGGAATGGTGTTTCTGTGCTGTGTTGTTGATTTGAGCGTGTCCAGTGAGATGGACTCTGTGTGTCTTCCAGGGATTTTCTGCCCCGTGGATCCGGCATCGTCACTCGCAGACCTCTGGTTCTTCAGCTCATCAGTGCAAACACAGGTGAATCTCAGATTTTTAGCTTGAGTGCAATTATCATTCAGGAAAAGTCAATATCTCAAATTCTGTTCATTTAATCTTGGAGTTTATTAACTCGTTACTTCAAATGTTTTACGTTTTGCTTATGATGGTTTCCAGTCAGTCGGTCTGTCTCTGTCTGCCTAACATTCGCGTGTCGTCTTGAATCTGCAGAGTGGGCCGAGTTCCTGCACTGCAAAGGGAAGAAATTCACCGACTTCGATGAGGTCCGTCAGGAGATCGAGGCTGAGACCGACCGCGTCACCGGGGCCAATAAGGGCATTTCCCCCGTTCCCATCAACCTGCGGGTTAATTCCCCACACGGTACTGGAAAACACACCACATCACAGATCCTCGCATGTTTTAAACAAAATCTTCCTGCTTGTGGTGGGGCCTGTTGGACGGTTTCTTAAAAAGCCTTTTGGATGCAAGATGGTGAATGTACATGTAGCCCTGAACCATGTTTTTCTAAAGCATTTTTGGATTTAACAGCCCACAGGGTCACACATTTCAAGATGTAAAATGCAGCAAAATTTATATTCATTTGAAAGTCTATTGGGGTTATGAGTAGTGGTTTTTGACAGCCGATGCCGATATCTTGGAAAGCAGGGTGGCCGATGGCTGATATAAAGCAGATATTATTTTATTTATTTTAATTCATATTTAAGATATTAAATGTGTAAAGATGCGTAAAATAAACCTACTTATATTTTAAATGACAAAGTATTTTTCACAAATGAATATTTAATAAAAATATAATTAAAAAGGAAGTAAACACTGTAACCAACAGAGCACTCCATATTCTGGGAGGTTTGTGTGCACTGGGAATCATATTTTCTCAACTAAAGCCAAGGTAACACTCATTTTACATACAGCACACAGTGAAAATGACATGAATATGACTGCGGGCAAATGCATGAAGTGCAGCATAGTTTGGAATCATGAGTTTAAAGTTTCAGGAGTTCACACTTGCATATAATAAACAGAGTAAAGTGTCCGAGGGGAGGGCTCAGAGCTCAGAGCCCCCCACAGGTCAGGACAGGTCAGGTGAGGTCAGATCAGGTCAGGACAGGTCAGGACAGGACAGGACAGGTCAGGTGAGGTCAGGACAGGACAGGTGAGGTGAGGTCAGATCAGGACAGGTCAGGACAGGACAGGACAGGACAGGACAGGTCAGGACAGGACAGGACAGGACAGGACAGGTCAGGACAGGACAGGACAGGTCAGGACAGGACAGGACAGGTCAGGACAGGACAGGTCAGGACAGGACAGGACAGGTCAGGACAGGACAGGACAGGACAGGTCAGAACAGGTCAGGTGAGGTCAGGACAGGACAGGTCAGGTGAGGTGAGGTCAGATCAGGACAGGTCAGGACAGGTCAGGACAGGACAGGACAGGACAGGTCAGGACAGGACAGGACAGGACAGGTCAGGACAGGACAGGACAGGTCAGGACAGGACAGGACAGGTCAGGACAGGACAGGTCAGGACAGGACAGGACAGGACAGGACAGGTCAGGACAGGACAGGACAGGACAGGACAGGACAGGACAGGACAGGTCAGGACAGGACAGGACAGGTCAGAACAGGTCAGGTGAGGTGAGGTCAGATCAGGACAGGTCAGGACAGGTCAGGACAGGACAGGACAGGACAGGTCAGGACAGGACAGGACAGGACAGGTCAGGACAGGACAGGACAGGTCAGGACAGGACAGGACAGGTCAGGACAGGACAGGTCAGGACAGGACAGGACAGGACAGGACAGGTCAGGACAGGACAGGACAGGACAGGTCAGAACAGGTCAGGTGAGGTCAGGACAGGACAGGTCAGGTGAGGTCAGGACAGGACAGGTGAGGTGAGGTCAGATCAGGACAGGTCAGGACAGGACAGGTCAGGACAGGACAGGACAGGTCAGGACAGGACAGGTCAGGACAGGACAGGTCAGGACAGGTCAGGACAGAACAGGACAGGTCAGGACAGAACAGGACAGGACAGGACAGGACAGGACAGGACAGGTCAGGACAGGACAGGACAGGACAGGACAGGTCAGGACAGGACAGGTCAGGACAGGACAGGTCAGGACAGGACAGGACAGGACAGGACAGGACAGGTCAGGACAGGTCAGGTCAGGTTAGATGTTAGTGCGGAGAAGGGGTGGCGGAGGGATGCTGGAGAACTGTCAAGGAACAGAAGTAAGTCTGCTGTGTATAAATACACACCTCTTATCGTGTTAACTGGGTTGATTACTGATTGTGCTGCTCTCGTGTTAATTAGGTTAATTATCTGAACGTGCTCCTCCCGAACTGTGTTAATAAAACATCATTTGTCGATCGCACGTCTCCAGTGAAGCTGAACTCTCCTCCTGTCCGCATTCAATTTCTAGGGGGTTGCTATGCGATTGCTAAGGTATTCTGGACGGTTGCTAGGGTGTTGCTATGCGGTTTCTGTGGTACTTGGGTTGGTTGCTAGGGTGTTGCTAGGGTACTTGGGGTGGTTGCTAGGCTGTTGCTATGTGGTTGCTAGGGTACTCAGGTTGGTTGCTAGGATGGTTTGGCCATTTGCTTAGAAATGTTGCTAGATAGATAGATTAGAAATATTAGATAGATGAGTTTGAATGGATTAGAAATAGTACATAGAAGGGAAGCTTCATTGGGTCTCAAGGGATTCTGGGAGTTCAAGTCATGCAGAGAACATGTGATCAGGAAATATACAAATGCACACTTCACACGATCTCTCAGCTGGACCTGACTAAGTCTGCAAGGTTTGTGAAATTAGACATTAATTAGACATTCAAAGATTTGTTTAAATGATATAAATGCGTATTTGCTGAATGCTGACAGCAAACAAGAAAGTATAATGTTTGCCTTTCTATTAGTAATAATATAAAAGCAATCGTTATAATACTTTTTTGTATACATGTTAATTCCTTTGTTTAACAGTTCTATCTGATTATAAGACAGATTTCTGTCCATATTAGACAGAACTGCTAAACGACGACAGCGAACGAGAGAGAATATGGGCTCTGTGTTTTCAGGGGCTGCTGTTCTCAGTGCCGTCAAATAAAAGTCCTGCTTCGAACGCATCGGCCAAACAGAGAAAAATTATCGGCTGATACCGATATCTGAAAAATGCCAAATATCGGCCGATATACCGGCCTTGGCAATATATCAGTTGACCACTAATTATGAGGTTATGACGCAAATCACAGGTTCAAATGTTATTAATTCGCTCTTCATCACAGGCGGAGCGTGTGTAAGGCTCAAGCGAAGAAAGAGAAAATGAAATGGTAAATGAGGATTGCGGTGTTAAATTTAGATCTGTTCATTCGGCATCATACTTCTTTTTACGTGTTTAAGGCATTGCGCATTATAACCCTCACACACGATGCTGTTGAGCTTATGAACCCATTCAGAGGCGTTCAGATGAGCTCCGTTGATCTGCTCGCGCGCAGATTCTTTCCTCATAAACAACGAAGTGCAGATGTACAAACCGCGTAAGACATCCGTCCATTATACAGTGTAGACAGCTTCTCTGATTATAACGGGAGTGTTTTTAGTGCTTAAACTCATGCTAGACATAATAATAAAAATAATAATTTGATGTTCTTTGATAATGTAAATGTTCTTTGGTCTCTTTCTGTATGTAATTGATACATTCTTTGAATAACTGTAGTAATAAAAGCATTATAATTAGTAACCTAAAAAAAAATATTAAACTGTGATCACATTAAATACAAATTCAGTCGTATTAAAAATGTCTTACCCGTATCTGGTACTTGTCTAAACAGACGGCTTTATGATGTGTGTATAATTAATAGATTTCACAATCATTAGGCTGCTTTTAGCCTTACCCTGGAGGTGGTTCTGTCTCTGCCGGTGATCTTTATTCTCTGTCATTTGCCTTCATGAATGTCTTGGCTCACATGTCATCTGTCCTCTTGGCTGTGTGCAGTTCTGAATCTGACCCTCATCGACCTGCCGGGCATCACTAAAGTTCCTGTCGGAGATCAGCCGGCCGACATCGAGCATCAGATCCGAGACATGATCATGCAGTTCATCTGCCGCGAGAGCTGCCTGATCCTGGCCGTCACTCCTGCCAACACTGACCTGGCCAACTCTGACGCGCTCAAACTGGCCAAAGACGTCGACCCTCAGGGTGAGTGACCTGCTGACCTCTTGACCTTCTGACCTCCGGTTGCATAAAGCACTTTAAAGTGTCCCTATTATGTGTTTTTGAAGATGATCTTTCATGCAGTGTGTCACAGCTGTAAATGAATGAAAACATCCTGCAAAGTGTTAAATCTGAAAGTGCACCGTGTGTAAAGTTATTGTCTCTCAAAAGAAAGAGTCGACTCTGAATCATTGAAACGAGTCATTTTTAAAACGAATCCCAAGCCGTTTCAGACATCAACATGAAACATTAGCATATTGCCGCCCACTTGTTGGTCTTTTCGCGTTGGTCTGAATGAAAATGCAAATTCATTCTTTGCCACTAGATGCCGCTTTTGGAGCGTTAAAAAATCTGTTTCCCCGGTAACGCTGCACACAAAGCAGCACTGCCTCACAAACACTGCTTTATCAGGCGAGATGAGATGAGACCAATCCACCAATCACCGCAGATTAGCGTCACGCAAAGCAGGGGTTTGGAAAAATTAATCATTGAGCAAATTGTTTGGGAGTCGTTGAGCAAATAACTGTAGTAATAAATGCATTATAATTAGTAACCTAACCCTAACCCTAAGGTAAAAATAAATGCATATTATAAGAAAATGAAAGTGTTTTTTGACCTTGCATGCATGTCAACCTGTCGTTGGGGACTCCCAAAACCACAATATGAACCTTTCATAACCCATAATTTAAGTGCAATTTTCCCTAAAGATCGCCCTTAAGTTTCCCTTACACTTAAGGGCATTACATAAAATATCCTTTAAATGTTACTTAAGCGCTTCTTCAGGTGAAACATAATAACCCCTTAGAATTTCTCTTAAGTATCACTTAAAACCCATTGAATGTTGCATAAAGCCCCTTAACTGTCGTTTTCCAAAGTATAACATACAGTTTGGAAAATGTAACCTTAAGTGTTACACACAAGTCTTCTACAAGACATGATCGGCCGCTTTATATGTTAAACAGATTTTAATTTACGCATTTATTCACATATAAACACTGATCAAATTACATACAACACATAATTAGCTCAAGCGAGAGTGTCACACTCGAGAACAAATTTATATTCTATAATATTTTATACCTGTATTTTCCTACATACAACCTGGAGATGACTTGAAAAACACACATAAAACATATATTGTTGCAATCGTGTGTTTATTGTGTTTACATTTCTGTCCAATCTGGTTTGGACTTTCAGCGCGAGAGCGCCCTCCAGCTCCGAGTATGAATGAAACACACACTGCATGAGAGTCCAGCGCTTTAATGTTCACATCGTTTTGGATACGAATAAAACTTCATGCATAGACTAACTTGTCTCTTTGCATTTAAATATAGATTTATTCACACTAGTCTCTGAAACCTCTACATAGACAGAAATGATGAGAGCTATTTATTTGTTGTGCAAAGATGAATAAAAGTCTTATGGGTTTGAACCGAGGGCGAGTACATGATTTTTTCTGAATTATCAACCTCGTCTGGTCCTTCTCTTTCATATTTGGTTTTCTTTTTTGTTTTCCTTATCCATGTTATATTGTTTTCTGTGAAAACTTACACTGCTATCTGCATTAACAAAGGGAAGTGTTTAAGGGATTATATGCAACGCTCTTAAGTCGGTCTCGTAGGTAATTACACCTTAAATCTCATACTTCAGGGAAAAACTGAAGGTGCTTTATGCAACTGGGCCCTGACCTTCAGAGCAGAGCTGGTGTATCTTACTCTAGTCCTGCTCTAAATCCTTGAAAAAATTACACACCAATTCCTCATGAGAACAAGATGAAGGTTTTTTGTGTGGCTTTTGGAGCCGTGGTTTAAGGTTCGAGTACCACCCCTCCCTCTTGCTGCCGAGCGGTAGGTCCTCACAGTGGTGTCCGGTGTAAAGTGTAGCCTCACTGAGAAGTGTTTCTGTCACAGGCCAGAGGACCATCGGCGTGATCACTAAACTAGACCTGATGGATGAAGGGACAGACGCGCGAGACGTCTTGGAGAACAAGCTCCTGCCTCTGCGCCGCGGTGAGAAACCATCGCTTCTGTCAACGCCTTTCACTTCAGACTCTTTCCAGTTATACGCTTTAGCTCTCATGCCAGTGATGTTTGGGTTTAATTAGGGATGTCACGTATTTATTTATTTTTAATTACATGATGATTAATGAGTTACAAATGAATCACACATCAACGTCAAATTACCCCCAAAAAGATCATTTTGTCTCATTGTTGTGATAAATCAGAAAAGCATTTAATAGACTTTAGGAAAGAATAGCTTTATAAAGAAATATTTCAGTTCAGCATTGCAGAAAGAATGAAAATAAATGTTGTTGTTGTTTTTTTTATGAATATTGAAATTTGAAATGATATTTTCAATATAAAACTAAAAGAGCCAGAAGGTGAGTGTCTGAATGAGTGAGTCACTGAATCATTCACTCAACTGATTCGTTCAGATATCTGACTCAGTTAGGAATCACCGATGCGTGTTGATCAGAGCACTTTTGCTAAACTGTATCATATGATATAAATATAAGAGGGTGATTTTAAATGTTTTGCCCTCATATCTCATATAACTGCATTCTGATAGACTGCACCACACTGTCAGTCATTCCTGCATCAGATGCCGTTGTTTAAATAGAATTTGCACCCATTTGTGCGCTCATGGGCGCGCTGGTCTGGAAACCAGGTGTGTTCAGGCGCATCGCTAGCACGTTGCTATTTTGAGGCAAATGAAATAGACCAACTAAAACCTGGTCTAAAGTCAATGCCGCAGTACTTTTTTGTTGTTATTTAAAGAGCACGTTAGTAATATGCACCTACAACGTGTGTACACTTGACTTATTACACACACAGGGACACGCGACAGCACACAAACATGCCAAATATTAAACATTAAAGGATTACAATGTAAAAGATTATTATTGTGTAGGCAACATAAATGTAAAAATGCCTACATGTCATAATGGATAGTCACTGCATGTATCAGAGTGAGGCTACCTCAGCTCTTCATTAAGAGAATAGGGACAACCCTTTTAGACCATGTGCCGGGCGCGCAGACCATTTTTCCCGTTGTTAAACTAGCAAAAGTGGATTCGGACATGGCCTAAGTGCACCTGCGCCGTGCGCTTTAGACCATGCGCTTAGATCCTTAAAATAGGGTCCCTAGTTTTAATATTCCAAAATATTGAAGGACTGAAACCGTCTGCAGACTCCAGCCTCTCTTTGTCTCTTTCTGGGGTGTATTCACTAAATCAGAGTGATTTCTGCCCAAACACTAACATCTTATTCACTGTCCAGTTCAGTCAGGTCCAGACGTGCTGTAAGCGTGAGGTTTTAGAGTCAGTCACTGTTACTCTTTTCAGAAACGCCTCAGTCGACGCACAGCTGCGGAGTCCAACACATAATGAAGCATATCTAGTGTTGTGCGGTTGAGCTGGCGTTAAACACCCAGTAAAGCAGATCACAGGGAAAACCTTTTCAGTGTTGGCAGTGAATCACTTGATCACACAGGGTACATCGGAGTGGTCAACCGCAGTCAGAAGGACATCGACGGGAAGAAGGACATCAAAGCTGCTCTGGCAGCAGAGAGGAAGTTCTTTCTGAGCCATCCGGCCTACAGACACATAGCGGACAGCATGGGCACCCCACACCTGCAGAAAGTCCTCAATCAGGTACTGTGACCGCATTAAAATCATCACTGGTGATGTTCATGACTGCATATGCATTTAATGGAGCGGCTGCGTCTGTGTTTTCACAGCAACTGACCAACCACATCCGGGACACGCTGCCTGCCTTCCGCAGTAAACTGCAGTCGCAGCTGCTGTCGCTGGACCGAGAGGCCGAGGAGTACCGGCACTACCGGCCCGACGACCCGTCACGCAAGACCAAAGCCCTGCTGCAGTCAGTGCACGCTAACAGCAGACCGGTTCAGTCCGGCTCACAGTCACGCAAAACCAGCACCAGCCATCAGTGCATGGCACTCACTCGTTATAGATTACAATGTGTTCAGGTTCATTCAGTGATGTGATCAGAAAAAATAAGATTTAAGGTCCCTGAATCAAAAAACTAAATACATATACGTAATGACCAAGACAGTCTGCCGCGAGCAGTGTAAATGAGCGTAGAGCCGATGATAATCAGGTGTGTGATCGAATAACAAGACAGACGCTAAATTACATGCTTCATTGGGCTTTAAATAATGGCACAATTATCAGTGAGAAGTAGAAAAATCATCTTGATCATGATTGATTGAACCTCACATTAAAGGGGTCATCGGATGCAAAATTCACTTTTTAAGTTATTTGAACATAAATGTGTGTTGGAAGTCTGTGTACACATCCATCCTATAATGATAAAAATACACCCAGTGTTTTTTTTTTTTAAATCTCTATTTTAAAATCCACCCTCTCAAATCAGGCTGTTCTGATTCCTGTCAGAATGACGTAGTTCTGTACAGGCCCCTCCCACAATAGTTGATTGACAAGACCGTCTTACCTTAGCCCCGCCCTGAGCTGAGAGCTGTCCGTCATTTACTCCCGACATCTGAGCCGCTGAAGACGCAGAGGATTAACGTTACTTTCGTTTGGAAGGAATGCACCGATCCAGATCGGCCTAAATGCGTCTATGTTTGCGCGAATCATTCGTGATCCGGCTTCATCTACAGAAGAAGTGCGTATAAGGGTTTTTATGAATCTTTCGCGGCCGAAGTTTACAGTCTGCTCGTCACCCGACGGAAGAGAGGGGCGGGGTCAGCAGAACTCATTAGCATTTAAAGCAACATGGACAAGAATGGCTTGATGAAAACCGAGCTGATTTTGACAGGGTAAAAACTCTGTTTTTTACTCTAGCATTGAGAAATTTTAAACGAAGTAGGTTATAGACTTTTAATTAAGACCCTAAAGAATTATATCAACTTGTGCAAAATGGGCATCCGATGACCTCTTTAATGCTGTGTCTGAAAGAGAAGCTAAACTGAAGAAAGAGAAACAAATGCATATGCAATAAGATCAGCCACAAAAATAACCACGTCTTTTCATCGCTGATGTTTGACCGCGTGTCTTTAGTGAATCCTGATGCCAGAAGAGGGTTTGCTGTTAGTAAATCTGGCCATGAGTCTGTGCCATTCAGCTTCAGATTGTGTTCAGTCTCACTGCGTGTTCCAGACGCACATACAGCATACAACACAGCAGCAGCATCTCTGAACACCTGCGGTCTGAATCACATAACAAAACAATGCTTCGGCTGAATTCAGCTGTCCTCAGCCAAGGGAACACCTCTCAGTTTTTTTTCTTTCAATTAGCTTTACTTTAAAGGGATAGTTCACCCAAAAATGTAAATGTGATGTGTATCTGCTTATCCCCAGGGCATCCAAGATGGAGGTTTCTTCAGGAGAACACAAACGGAGATTTTTAACTCAAACCGTTGCAGTCTGTCAGTCATATAATGCCAGTCAATGGGACTCACGGCTTTGAGAGTCAAAAAACCTACACAGACAAAACCAAATGAAGAGCATTTGTTTTTTTGACTCTCAAAGCCGTGGAGCCCATTGACTGCCATTATATGACTGACAGACTGCAACGGTTTGAGTTAAAAATCTTCATTTGTGTTCTCCTGAAGAAACACAGTCACCTACGTCTTGGATGCCCCGGGGGTCAGCAGATAAACATCACATTTTCATTTTTGGGTGAACTATCCCTTTAACAGTATCAAAAATTGAGTTTTATTCATCATTTAAATTCAAACAAAAGGTACATCTGACTTTCACGTCCATCAGGAGTCTCTTCAGACAGAGCAAACAAATCACACACACACACACACACACACACACGTACAGTATATGTGAGGAAATTCATCAAAACAGCAGGATTACGATTACTTTGATTAGTTCAGTCCTCACATTTACTATGCATACCTCTCTGTTGCTATTCAGAGACGCTGTCCAGATGTAGAGGCCTAAATCAGAGCTGGTTTTATGTCATGCATCACACTATATTGAGTGTAAAACAGAAGCGAAGCGCCGGTCAGGACAGAGTCTCTGTGCGTCTGCAGGATGGTGCAGCAGTTCTCGGTGGACTTCGAGAAGCGCATCGAAGGCTCCGGTGATCAGGTGGACACTGTGGAGCTGTCCGGAGGAGCCAAGATCAACCGCATCTTCCACGAGCGCTTCCCTTTCGAGCTGGTCAAGGCAAGTCAGCCGAACACTGTGACCGCGATCTGTTGTTACCGCTTCAGCCTAACAGACCTGTGTTCTGTGACAGATGGAGTGCGACGAGAAAGAAATGCGTCGGGAAATCAGCTACGCCATCAAGAACATCCACGGCATCAGGTGAGGCTTGTTTCAGTTGTTCGCAAACAGACGTTTTTTCCATTACTGTAGGAGCAGGGGTCTCATTTATAAAACTCTCTGTAGATTTTATTCTAAAAGTGTACGTAGGCACAAAAGCTTGATTTTGCATACGTACAAAAGTTTACAGAATTATAAAACCATGCGTGCGCCGGAACCTGTGCAGAAATCCCTTTATAAACCCCCGTCAGGAGAAGACTGTGTACGTGCTTCTCCACCCGACTCCTCCCAGAAAACACCATATATGGAGCTTACACCGCATAGTTATGCATAACCTCATCTGCTTATCACTTCCATGCATATTCCCGTCCACGTGACACCATGTTTAACACCGTCAAAGGTACAAGACATTAAGGACATATGAGACACGGACTATAAATGACATTTGTGCCAAACATTATTTTTTATTGCTAAAAGTCATCCAATAACCTTGTTATGTTTTAGAATAAATATATCAAAATATTCATAAAAACAAAACTGTTTAAAATAGTTATCAAATAAATATTTTATAATAAAGTTATAAAGAATAAAGTTGATCTCATTCTTTTACACTGGCTGTTTTTAGTGGAAACGGCTATATTTATTGCAGTCTGACTCGGCGCGTCACTGACGTATTTTAAAAAAGGAAACGTGCAAATCTTACCGTTTGCTTCCAGTTGCATCCATCAAATGCAGTGGTATTTTTCATAATGTTGTGGAGATGTCTTCACACGACATTAACACCTCCGTGCAGCTGCGGCTGTACAGTAAGTTATTATCATTGGACCTATTCAAACCGGACAATGCACCGTTCCACCGAGTATCCAGCAGTGTCCGCCATAATATCGAAGTAAATGCGCATCATTGATCATTGATCTCGCTAAAAATATATTCTCATAACATGAGATCTGCAGTTTAAAGATGAATTATTATGCACCTATAGCACTCCTCGCTGTCATTAAAACATACACCTCAGGAAAAGTGATCAAACGCATCACTACAAATATGTCTAAATTTATATAGCTTAATTTTTGTATAACTTCTGCATAATGACTTTATGTCATTTCAATGCTTATTTCCATCATGAGAGGGGAATATTTAATGTAAATATGTATATCGACATGAAAACAGTTTAAAATCATTCTTTACTTCATTAATTTTCTCACTCCTGGAAAGAGTTCGTACGCATGGGTCAGAGTTTGCGTGCAGGTGCGCACATTTTCCCGTCAAGTTTGTTTTTATAAATCCACCTTTTGCGTTGGAAGTGGCGCACGCCTGCTTCGGGGCAGGTTTTGTGCGTGCGCAGCGGTGTGTGTTATAAATCAGCGCTGAAGGTAGCTGTGTTTCTTCTGCAGGACGGGTCTGTTCACTCCAGACATGGCCTTCGAGGCGATCGTGAAGAAGCAGATCGTGAAGATCAAGCAGCCGTGTATTAAGTGTATTGATCTGGTGGTTCAGGAGCTGATCAACACGGTCCGTCAGTGCAGTAATAAGGTGCGTCGCTCTCTATACAACACAAACACGACTGCATTACTCACAATTCAGCACGAGGGCATTATTTCTTATATGAATCTGGCACGTCTGAATCATGTGACTGATGTTAGGAGCTCTAGCTTATACAGCGGGAGCTGAGACGATTTATTCAATTGGCCATTTAATCATGAATGACAAAATAAACTTGGGACAAGACTGATGTTAAAAGTTATTAAACACAATAAGTGGCTAATAAAAAAAATGAATGATAAAATACACACAAAATTGTCAAATGCCCGTGTTGGTGAGTATTCGCGTAAGCAGATTAGAGTAGTGAATTATATTATTAGATGTGTATCAGTGTATTGAATCCGTGCACTAGTTCTTAATTAACCTGCTGCCGTCTGTCATTAAAGCAGCTGTATGTAGTTTTGTGTATGTGGTGCGGCGGCCGAGAGCTCAACACATGCAAATAGAAAAAGCACCCGCAAATTAAGAAAACCTTTTCATCAGTTTGACAACACGTGTGCTGCAAAACCTCACAACACAAACAAACACTACACGCTGCAATGGTTCGTGTAGTAAATCCATGGTTAGGGTTTAATTATAGTAACCATTTTTTGTTTTTATTTATTTTTTATATAATAAATGTATTTAATTGATTAATTTTATTACCATAGGCTATGGTTAATTTTTGTAAGGGAAAATGTAAAAGCAGGTTAGCCAGCTTACATAACCTTTCACAGTTACAATAACTCTGTATTTCGTCAGATTGTTTTCTTAATTTGCAGGTGTTTTTTCATTTGCAGCGCATTGAGTTTTCTTGGCCACCATAATTTTTGCCTGAGTGGACTCACTGTCGTAAATATATCGCAGTCGTAATCAGAGTGGATCGCTGTAAACATGCAGCTTTAATAAGATTGTGCATTTTTTGTTCTGTCCTGTATATCTAGTGTCATACAGAATATGGTAATTATATATCCTAATTATCATAAAAATAACATTGCAAATTTTCCACAAAATCAGTCAAAAAAAAATCACAAGAAACTCATGAGTTCCTGGTGGGGCTGATGAATGCCATCCATTAGGTCTCTGTGTGTCTCAAATGCTGCAGGCCTCGGCCTTTCATTCATCGTTCTTCATTATTGCTCAGTGACGTCGAGTCAGCGGTGCTTGGCTGATTTTCACACAGATGTTCTAGCAGAGGACGCTCACGTGTAGTTCATCACAATAATTCACCTAAAACACTGTCGTTATTAGTGCCTTTACTTTCCCCGGTGTGTCTCTGAGCCGTGGAGCGCCTGCATCAGGACACCGTTACTGGGTCGACTCTCAGACCCAAATCCATTAGATGACCAAGAATCATAGCAGCAGTCCGTACTGTGCACTAGTAGGGATGTGATGTATGAAAATTTCTTATCACGATTATAGTGACAGAAATGATCACGGTTATCAGTATTATCACAGTATTGTTCAAATGTGCGGGAGATGTTCAAAAAGTACCGAAAAAGTCTGTAAGTCTGTGTAGATCCACTCTCTGACAGCAGGTGGCGCTGAGGGAGCAGCAGAATTACAGCTGTTTGCCGTAAACTTCGTGCACAAAGCAGTATTGCGATTAAGAAAACAAAAAGCCTTCGAATTGTTTCTGAACCTTCAGAACCAGTCAGAACCTTCAGAGGAGCATTCATACACCCCCAGCGTTTCCGCCGTGTTTTCACTCAAAACTAATCTGCTCTGGTGCTGAGCGCATGTGACTCTGTTACTGAAACTCTGCTTTATGCTGGACACTATTTATTTATCGTGAGTTGTTCAGATCGCGGAAATTGAATACGGTTTTAATGATAATTAAAATATGAAACGGTAATACTAACCGTGGGGAATTTTATCATGATTTATCGTCAAACCGGTAATCGTTACATCCCCGTGCACTACTTTTGTGCAGAGCCACGTTCCCTGAGTAATGATTAGAGTGTTTTTCAAGCTTAGATTAGAGTGTTTGTACTGGTCCAGTAACACCACTTCAGTGTAGTTTAATAAGGTTTACCGCAGCCGCGGTCCCGAAGCTACGGGCCAGGCTTCTGATCGTGTGTTTCTTGTTGTCTGCACGCTCAGCTGGATTCGTTCCCTCGTCTGCGGGAGGAGACGGAGCGGATCGTCACGTCTCATATCCGTGACCGAGAGAGCAAAGCCAAAGAGCAGGTACGACACTCCTGGATATGTGTGTGCGCAGGTGGATAACGAGATTACGGCTCTGTAACGAGATTACGGCTCGCTGCCGTCTGTGTCTCTGCAGGTCCTGCTGCTCATCGACGTTCAGCTCGCCTACATCAACACCAACCACGAGGATTTCATCGGCTTTGCCAAGTATGTGCAGATCTCTTCCTGAGCACGAGGGATGGGAAACGGTTAACGTTGTTAATCTAATTAATTACATGACGTGCCGATTAAGTAATCTAATTAATAATAGCACATCTATTTGGCTGAGAAATACCCTCAAAAGGTAATTATTGTGTTAAATAAGAAAAGCATTGTTAGACATTACAAAAGAATAGATTTAGAAAGAATATTTTGATTCAAGAATGCATAAATAATTATGTTTTTTTTTTATTGAATATTGAAACATGATTTTTTTTAATGAAATGATGTGGTAAATAATGATTGAGTCATTGAATCAGTCACTCAAACAGCTGATTCATTGAAAAATGAAGCAAGTGACAGTCTTTATGAATGATTCACTGAATCATTGACTCACTTGATTCATTCAGTAACAAATCACAGATGTGTGTTGATCAGAGATGCTCAGCCGTTCTTCTGTTGGTTTGATTGGAACTATTTTCATTTGAGAAATTGAGCAAAAACACAATATTGTGTCTAAAATCTAACACAAATGTTTATTGAAATATTGTATAAAATCGGTATCATATTTTCAGTGGTGCATATATTAAAGGGGGTCATGAACTGCCTTTATTTTTTATGTTGTACTGTTCTCTGAGGTCCACTTATAATGCTATCTAGATTTTTACATCAAAAACATCACACTTTAGAAGTAATAGGCTATTTTCTGTTCTGTTTTGCCTCGACTCATCAGAACGCTCTGTTTGAATAGCTGTGTAGACTCAGAAGGACACACCCACTGCTGTGATTGGCTAATAGCAGTGTATGATTGACAGCCTACATAATTCAGTACATATCAAACAGTCTGTTTAGCAGACAAAGCAATAGTGACCATGTAATAAAAACAGTTACTCACACTTGTGTGTTGCGATGAATTGTGATTCGTCTTCAATAATGAACGTGATATTGCGTAGCTCGTCAGTGAACTACGGCTCTGTGTATTAACTGCCGCTCCATCTGAAAGCAGCTGATGGAGATTTACTGCTAATCACGAAACCGGGTTTACTGACGAGATGCACATGATAATCGAATTTGATTAATTGCACAGCCCTACTACACAGCATCTTGTCTTCAGAGCATCTTTATCACTTGGTTTCTGCGTAGACCTGTGTTCACCTCTCTCGAAAACACTACATGCGTGAATCAGTGGGCGGGGCTAAACAGGCAGTGATGTAGAATCAGTGGGCGGGGCTAAACAGGCAGTGATGTAGAATTGTGCGTGGGGCTAAACGGGCAGTGATGTAGAATCAGTGGGCGGGGCTAAACAGGCAGTGATGTATGATCAGTGGGCGGGGCTAAACAGGCAGTGATGTATAATCAGTGGGCGGGGCTAAAGAGAGTGATGTATAATCAGTGGGCGGGGCTAAACAGGCAGCGATGTCGATCTTCTTCCGCAGAGGCAGTGTTTATCCACACTATTACATCATAGAGTAGAACATTCCACAAGCTGTGTTTTTGGCAGACTGCCTTCAATATAAGCTGTTTTTAGACTAATACACGTTTTTATAGAACAATCACCTCTTATATGTCAAAATATCAAGGGAATTTTGGTTTGTCAGTTCATGACCCCTTTAAGGAAAAAAGCACTCTTGCTGATGTGATATTGCTGTATATATTGCTATATATTATATCATATGATATAAATGTAAGAGTGTGATTTTTTTTTTTTTTTTTTTTTTTTTTGCCATCTTATATAAACTCTCGTATAACTCTCTCTCTCTTTCACACACACTCGCTCGCTCACTCTCTCTCTCTCTCTCTCTCACTCTCTCTCTCTCTCTCACACACACACACACACACACACACTCACTCTCTCTCTCTCTCTCTCTCTCTCTCACTCTCTCTCTCTCTCTCTCACACACACACACACACACACACACACACTCTCTCTCTCTCTCTCTCTCACTCTCACTCTCTCTCTCTCTCTCTCTCTCACACACACACACACACACACTCTCTCTCTCTCTCTCTCTCTCTCTCTCTCTCTCTCTCTCTCTCTCTCTCACACACACACACACACACACACACACACACACACACACACACACACACACACACTCTCTCTCTGTCTGTCTCAGTGCTCAGCAGCGCAGCAGTCAGGCGAATAAGAAGAGCTCTGCAGGGAATCAGGTCAGTGTGCTGGTGTTTGTGAAGGCCATCTATGTTTATGGCACTCCAGACATCAATGTTCTTTAGCGTTTTATCATTTTACATGGCTTTGACTTTCTTTCTGCTCTGCTTTTATTGCCCTCATTTGCTCTCACTGTATTGCTCAGTAGTTCTTCTGTTTGTCAGTATGTCCATGTGTTATGGACATGTTGAGTTTCTGTTCTCACACATGCGTGTCGTGTTCTCTTCACTACCCTCCCGTGTGAGCGAGCGGCTCCTGCGTGATGTGCTGTTGTGTTTGGCTCAGGAGCTCCAGGTAAGAGCCTCTCATATCTGTCCCCCGTGTCTCCATCACACCTGTCTCATCAGAGCGAGATTGTCTCTGTCTCAGCACACTGACGACAGACAGAAACTCCTCTGCTCATGCATCCGAACAACAGAACGTGTCAAACATTACAGAACTTTTACTTCACTGAAAGCATTTTTGTTTCCTCATTACTTTATGTAACGTGATATGTTCCCTTTGCCTGATTTTTCTGATTTCCACGGCTCTTTCTCGAGCAGAAGGGTGTTCAGGTTATGTTTTTTGCTGTGCACAAGCGTAGTTTGCATACATTGACGTCGCTGTAGTTTCATCGTATCATAGTGTCACAAACACAGCACAGCCTGTGGCATTCAGACTCTACAGACACAAAACTATCTGAGTTTCACTGCGTTAGATTAGGGCTGGGCAGTACGACCAAAAAATCATCACAGTAAAATGTTTCATATCAGTCGATATCGATAATTATCACGATAAATTTCAAATCTATTTATTTCAAGTTTGAAGAACTAGATGAAAGTTAGGACTTTATGGTCAGAACATTACAAACACTTCACGTTTTTGAATTCTTTACACTTTTCCAGTAATTTTTTCCTGAACAAAATAAATATCTTAATAGAAAAATGTGTTTCTTAGTTTCTGCATGTTCTAACGAGTAAATACTGCAATTATAGTCAATTACTGTTTTAATACATTTAATACACGTCTACGTTAATAATACTATAAAATTCGATACGAATACCCACATTTCTGTCACAATACCACGGTGCAGTTAGTGTTACTACAGTAAATCTATGGTAAATGATGGTGATTTGTAGATTGTGTCGTTGCACACAGTTTGGAGAAATGAGTTGCGCTGTTTCGTTCATAAACATTATATTGAACATTTATCGAACCCTTGATATTGTTTTATCGAGAAAAATTATATTGCAATAAATATCGTTATCGTTGTATCGCCCAGCCCTACATTAGATGTACAATACGAGTTGAAGCAGTTGGCCTCGAGGGGATTTTCTGCTGAGCTCTCTGTCAGCAGCAAGTGTAGGAAGAAGCATCTGAGCAGTGTCTGGATGTGAGGAAATCATGGTATAAGCAGAATAATTCACAACAGGCTGCTGAATTACTGAAAAATAATACACACCTGCGGTGTAACTGGCAAACTGCTTCACATCGTGGCAACATTAATGCTTCAAATTACTGAAAAATCCTGCAGATCCGATGTGGACATGTTGCGGTGTGGCAGTTACACCTCGGTTTTGTGTTATTTTTCTATAATTCAATGACTCGTTGTCAATTATTCCTTAGATTACAGTCAATGAAGAATGACATTTTCCCGTTTTTCACTCTAGAATGGTTTCATTTGTACAGCTTCATTATCTTTACCGAATAATAACATATATTTGCATATTTGTATTTCTCCACACATGGAAAAGAAACGGAATCTGAAGCATCGGATGTGATTTAAAAGGTGCACTTCAGAGAATAATTAATGCACCGTGGACGTTTTGAGGTTTTATTCAGTGTTTGTTTTGGAGTTTTGTTACTCTTATTGGACTCATTCAGGAGGACGTCAGACAAGTTTAATTTGTTATTACGAGCGTTTACTGTGAGAAATGAAATCCTGCAGCATGGAGTTTGAGGATCAGGTTGTTTTATGGACTGCAGAAGCTGGTCTGACAGGTTTAGGGTCAGTGTGGTGACCGGCGCACTGATGAGAGAGGAGCGTTTGGAGGATCCAGTGATCCATAAGTGAAGACTGGGCTTTAATGAAGATCTTGAGCATAAAACCGTGCGTGTGTGTGTGTGTGTGTGTGTGTGTGTGTGTGTGTCTCTTCAGGCCTCGTCTCCTCCAGCTTCTGGCATCATTGTAAGACGTCAGGCTGATGTGTAATGAATGCACTGGTGTGATGGAGCGGTTGTAGTTGAGTTCACTGCATGAACCAGAGGACGGTTTCTTCAGATCTGTGTCTTTCTCACACTGCATTAAGGAAGGATTCAAACCCTATCACTCTTCCACATTTGCCATCTTGCAGCCTTACTCTATAATACTCTCGTTTTTACACGTCTAGACTCCATACCACATGATGACAAAGAAAAATGTGTTATTTCATATTTCAGTGTTTCTCTTTAACAGATTTGCTAATTCATCACAGATCTGTTTTTTCCTTGGTCATGATGTGGTACGGAGTGGAGATGGATGAAGGGTGTGAATACAAACGGCTTGTTTGATGGCAAACACAGAGCACTGTATGTAATGTCTCACAGCAGAGACTCTGACCGCAGATGGACGCATGATCACGCATGCTGGAGACTGGACTTTTTTACACCTTGTATTGATAAATACTATATTAATACGTTTATTAGTACAAATTACTCTCAGTAATGGTAAAACAGACAGATGTAATCCTGGCTGCTGATTGGTCGATACCGTGTTCCAGTTGAAGAGTAACAGCTTTGAGCATTTCATCCAATCACAGCGCAGCTCCATCATTATTAAAGTTGCTTATGAATGCTCTGTCAGGACTAGATTAATTTAAAGGAGATCTATTATGCCCCTTTTTACAAGATGTAATATAAGTCTCAGGTGTCCCTAGAATGTGTCTGTGAAGTTTCAGCTCAAAATACCCCACAGATCATTTATTATATCATTTTGAAAATGCCTGTTTTGAGTGGAAGCGGAAACAGGCTGTTTTTGTGCATGTCTCTTTAAATGCAAATGAGCTGCTGCTCTCTAGTCTCAGCCTCAGACGTCACGCTCTCGGGCCGTTAGCTGAACATCTGATGCATACGACACTTATCTGGAAACACCTCAGGAGTGTCGAAGTCGTCGTCGGATTGGTTGAATTATACAGGATTTCCGGGAGACGTGTGTGTCGCGTTCTTTAACGTTCCGCCTGGAAACAAAGATGCCGTGACGCCAAACCCCCTCACGAGAGAAGAGAGCCGTCGTGTTTACAACTGTGACGACAAACGCTTATCAGGATCAAATAAACGCTGGATTTTCAAAAGTATGTGAAACATTTAAAGTTCGCGGCATAGAATATTTAAAATACGTCCGAGAGATTTACACACCGGTCTGTTATTGATGCGACATTTCCACGCCCCGAAACGTGACGCTGAACGAAACGAACTGTGATTGGTTGTTTGACATGTCGGTCAAACGGCATCATGGGCGGGTCTTGACCAATGAAAGCTGCCATAGATTCCGGACCTTCAGCCGTCAGTCAGTCTGTCTACACGAGACTACTGCTCCACGCCTCCTTTTCCAGAACAGCGCTGTGAACTAAGCTCTCTTTCATGTTTTATTGCGCTTAAACTGTCAAATTCACTCAGGATTATGTTAAAAACACACAGGAGTAACAAAGACAGTGGGTTATGTCTGAGAAGGTAAACAGCTGGTTTAGAACTGCTGCACCGTTGTCTCTGGTGGAAACACAGTGGTGGAGCTGTGGGTGGAATCATGCAAATTAAGGGGCAGTAATATTATAAGATCCCTTTCTACGTCACGCAGGGAAGCAAAATCAGACGCGCTCATTTTTTCACAAGCTTGCAGAGAAAGGCTTACAAAATAAAGTTCAGGTGTTGGATCTGAGCTGGTCTAATAGTGCTGATGCAGCAGATCGGAGTCGTTCACTGATTGTGTCTCTGCACTCGTTAGTGTTTGTTCAGACAGACTGTGTGTTAGTAAAGGGGTTTTACACTGACTGCAGTTACTCAGGTACACCTGTAGGTGTGTGTGTGAGTCATTAAATCATTCCTTCAGTGGGAATAAAACAGTGTGTCTCACGGTTAAGGCTAGATGGTATACAGATTCGTCTACTGGGCATGCGCACATCAGTATAGCGTAATCTTTGTCACACTGTACAACAATAATTACTGTTTTTGCATTATTGTAAGGGGTATGTTTAGGGTTGGGGTAGGTGTAGACATTAATAAAACAATCTAATAGCTAGAAAATTTTAATGTATTGTTAGCTTCCGGTTTTAGCTGTATCCCTTCTAGCCACAAGCGTGTCTCACATCAGTCCTGTACTCTATATAGTGCACTGTGCTCATGCGGTACAGAACATGGTTTTTCATTATTTGCCACAGTTGACTGGGAGTAAAATATATTAATATACAGACAAATATCAAGCCGTACTTGTTTAATGAAGGTTTAAAAAAGAGTAATAATTCAGATGCTAGTTGTGCAGTGTTTGTGTACCGCTGTGTGAAGCGCTGTATTAATATCACTGATCTGACGTCAGCTGCTCTCAATCACTAGCTGCTTCCCAAATACACTTATACACATGTATTTATGCACTGTGTACTCAACCGTGTAGTGTATGAATCATTACAGATTATTTGTCATTAATAATCGGAGTCTGATAACCTCTCCTCCTTCACTGTGTAATTAAAGCTGCAACAGTTGAGTGCATCAAGTGTCCAACAAAGCCACTAGAAGCCACCTTTAGCCTAAAAAGCGTAACGGCTAATGCTAACGGAAAGGAGACCAGAGGCCGTTTTTTTGAATGGATGTCAATGGAAGAAAAGCTTCACTGTGCTGAATAAACAGCTTTTTAGTGTCGCACAAGTCTGACTGAAGTTCAGTGAGGTCAGTGCTGTACTGTGATTGGTCTAAGTTAGCCGTTACGCTTTCTCCAGTAGTGAGTAATACCTCTCTTCTCCCGATAGCAAGATCTCTGGTGTGCAACATTCAACACTTCGTTTCTTCAGTTATTAAAGTGCATCATCTGGGTATTTAAAGTGCACTTTTTGTTTTTGTAATTTTCAGTGTGAGCACAATACTCGCACTATTTATACTACAAAACCTCTCAGAGTAGTGCATAAGCACGTGATTTGTGGTGCAGCTACTGTCTCACACTGTTGATTTCTCACGTCATCCATCCACATCCGTCCGTGTGTCCTGCACCGATCACTGCTGTGCTTCTGACGTACGTGTGTTTGTGATGTGACGCGTCTGGTTTCATCGTCAGGTGATCCGTAAGGGCTGGCTGACCATCAATAACATCAGCATCATGAAGGGAGGAGCGAAGGAGTACTGGTTCGTGCTGACCGCTGAGAGCCTGTCCTGGTTCAAGGATGACGAGGTGAGCATTATAAGAGGCTTCGACTTGATTGCACAGACACTACTGGAACTGAACTGAATAACATCTAACATCACTGAACTTTAACTGTGACTGAGTGTTTACTATTGTCCTCCTGCATTATTGACACACTATTTCCCTGTTTGATACTGTGAAGCTGCTCTGACACACTCTGTATTGTTAAAAGCGCTGTATAAGTAAAGGTGACTTGACTTGCCGTGAAAACTCTCTGTGTGAAGAATGAGAGGGATTGACGACTTTGTGATATTGTGAAGAAAACCGAGGAAACGTTTCCCTGCAAAAATATTACTGTGATGTGAACACATGTATTACATTACAATTATTATTTGTTTATTACAAAAAAACAAACGAAGATGCGTTCTAAAAGTAAAATAATAATTTTATTAATAATACAGTCACTGTGTCCAGACAGGATGATTAGAGTAATGAGAATAGCTGTTTCCATCCACCTATTCTTATGTGCATTTTGGAATATCGCATAAAAAACCAAGATGCACATAAATTCTGAAAATGCACATAAAACATGCATTGACGCTAGTCATTTATTAGATATGAAAATTATTATATTCAGCATCTTCTCCTAGTTTTGTGCTATTTAGCACCGATTTATCAGGAAGTGATGATTTTGTTCTCTTTGACTCGTTGGATGGAAACGGTGCTTTGTTCGCGATATTCCAGTTTTGTGCATAAATTAAATTCGAGTCTTTGGCTGGAAACATAGCTAATGATATTTGTGTGTGTGTGTGTGTGTGTGTGTGTGTGTGTGTGTGTGTGTGTGTGTGTGTGTGTGTGTGTGTGTGTGTGTGTGTGTGTGTGTGTGTGTGTGTGTGTGTGTGTGTGTGTGTGTTATAGAAAGGCATGGCTTAATTTCCTTTATGAAAGTGTAACTTCATATTCTCTTCTTCTGTCTTTGGGAGTCGTTTAATCATGAACAGAATGTGTGTGAAGAGACTGTGATGACCAGTTTAACTAGTTCAGTGCTGACCCTTGGCTTTTCTGGGTCCCGCAGGAGAAAGAGAAGAAGTACATGCTGCCGTTGGACAATCTGAAGGTCAGAGATGTGGAGAAGAGCTTCATGTCCAGCAAGCACATGTTTGCCATCTTCAACACGGAGCAACGGTAAATCACAGATCTCTCGCTCGCTTCTGTGTTCAGCCTCGTCACGCAACTATCCCGCTAGAGTTTTAATAATCGTTGCATGTGCGGAGCACAGCTGTAACAGAGGAGTTAGGACGAGTCTTCATTATGACTCGCGGAGGTTTAAGACATCCCACGATGCTCTGCTGTCTGTGATGATTTCTGGACGAGGTTCGTTTGAGTGACGGCTGGTTTTCTCTCAGGAACGTCTTCAAGGACAACCGTTTCTTGGAGCTGGCGTGTGACACTCTGGAGGAGGTGGACAGCTGGAGGGCGTCGCTGCTGCGCGCCGGCGTGTATCCCGAGAAGGCCGTGGTCAGTGACTCCTCTCCACCTCACCTCTTTACCCGCATCAGTTTTACCCGCAGGTGTTGAGGGACATTGATAGATTTTTTCAGATTTTTTATTGTATTTAAAAATTGAATTCATTAAGGTAGGATTTTACACTATTTGATGAATGTTGTTCTGTAGGCCTATATATTGTTTGATGAGAAATAAAAGCAAAGCTGAGGGTTTTTTGGTGGTGTACCATCATCAGTCTTATATATACAGGATGACTACTCTAAACTGATTCTAAACCTCATTCTTCTGTTTCTATACATAGACACATTTGCATGGACGAACATAATCGCCTGATTTTGTAAATGTGACCAATTACATTTGCCTTAAGCCCATAGTTAGCGCTGGTCTATAAATCACATTTACAAAGCGAGTCTACAAAAGCAGAAATTAGCTTTTTTTTTTGTGAAAGTAGGTCCCTGACTAATGAAATTGTTAATGAAATGATTAATGAGAAAATATATTTTATTGTTGTTCGATTTAGTTGTATTAATTTCATACATATTCTACATATCTTGATTCTTTGATTGTAGTGTGTATGGTGAAGTGTCCTAGAATCAGACATCTTCACGTGTGTCCCACAACCCAATCAGTTTATACGTAAAGAAATGAAATCTTTCATCGACTCTAGACGAGACGCGAAGGTTTTCTCACCGAGGAGGACGAACCCAACCGACCGCTCCTGATCACGTACACCAGATCCCCTCGAGCTCTGAGGCAGGTCACTGAGCTCTCTGACCGCTGCGCTCTCTCTCTCGCAGGTGGAGAGCGAGAGTTCTGGCCCGTCGGAGAACTTCTCCATGGATCCTCAGCTGGAGAGGAAGGTGGAGACCATCCGGAACCTGGTGGACTCCTACATGGCCATCGTCAACAAGTGCATCCGCGACCTCATGCCCAAGAGCATCATGCATCTCATGATCAATAACGTGAGCGTGATGTGACACTAGACAGGAACACAGATCTGCTCATCTGTTAAACACTCGTGTGATTCAGACACAGCTGTAGGCAACATCACTGCATCATGTACAAAGTTACACGAGTCACGTCGTGACAAAAAAACCTTTGAATCTGATTCTGACTGAAAAGCATTTCCAAAAACTGTAGTGGTTTTTCAAACTCCATATAGATGTGGTTTGTGTCAGGTTGAACGTAAAAATTTAAACATTTTGCTGTTCAGGCTACAATTAATTAAATATATTTGAGTCAGATGCACAAAATAAAAAATATTGACGTTGATTCAGTAGCAGAACACATCTGACTAGAGATAAAATTAATCAGAATCCTTTATACACACGTGATTGTATCTTGAAAATAAATGCTATGTCATGCAAAGACATGCATACATCTTTAATTGTGGCTTAATTATCTGTAAAGCAAACACAGCAGAGAGTGTGTTGAGCTCATTCTCTAACAGCATAAAGCAGCATCTGTACAGTAAACCAGAGCGAGTACCTTCATGCTCCACACTCACCTGTCCGATCCTAACAAACCACACATCAGTGCAAAGCTTGTTTATTCAGCTTACAGATGGTGTATAAATCTCAATTTTCCAAACTTGACCGTTATGACTGGTTTTGAGTGTTGTGTTTTTAATTGCTCAGGTGAAGGACTTCATTAACGCGGAGCTGCTGGCGCAGCTGTACTCGGCTGGAGATCAGAACGCGCTGATGGACGAGTCTCAGGAGCAGGTGCAGCGGCGCGAGGAGGTTCTGCGCACACACCACGCTCTGAAAGAAGCGCTGGCCATCATCGGAGACATCTCCACCACCACCATCTCCACACCGCTGCCTCCACCGGTGGACAACTCGTGGCTGAGCGCCGGCGCCGGAGGCTCCCGCAGGTAACCAGACTGAGCTCTGATCGCGGAGAGCGCAGCGAGTCGCTCCGTTAGCTCTGAGGACGAGAGTCGCAGTGTGTGGACGACTCGAGGTCTCATCCGCTGCAGTGTGACGCGTCCTGGTCACTTCAGGACACTAGAAACCGTCGAGGCTGGTTATGAATCGGTCGGTCAGTTCAGTTCTCTTACGCTGCTGTCGGTGCTTATATAGTCTCAGGACCGTTAGCTGAACGTCCGATGCATATACGACTAGGGTTGGGTACCGAAACCCGGTACCAATATGGTATGTAACCGGTATGAATCAGAACCAAATCAGAACGGAGATTTCGTTGCCTCCGATTGATTGAAATACTTGTCCTTTGTTTCTCCAAAACGAACGATGTTTCTGACAAGCTGTGTGTGAAAAATCACAGCATTTGCTGAATCGCGATTGCAGTTTAATTTCAATTAATCATTAAATGCAGACTTCGGGTCTTTAGCGTCCCGGGACGTCATTCACCACCCTCTCCCTCCTTCATTTTTTAAAGTTTCTTAGTATTCCTCAATCTATTCATTATAAACTATCAATATAATATAAAAGAATGCCTGTTTTCTGATTAATTATTTGTAATGTATGTAAATGTGTAAGTATATTTTTCCTGCCCAGCTGTATTTACATATCTGATGACTCAATACATGCAATGCATCTTTGTTCCTCGAGGTGGCACTGTTTGATACACAATGACGACGTGATGTTTCAATCATAATTAACGCAGGCATAAAACAAAAGAACATCATCAGAAAAAGCTGAACTGGCTTGAATGGCTTTACTGCAGAACAACTACTGTACGCAGTGAAATATAAATGTCACTGTCATATGATGCTGGATGTGAATAAGCTGCCAGTGAATATTGATTCTGAAGTCATTGAAAACGATAGTTTTGAGAATATGGCTGAGATCGTGAATATGAGCCAGATGCATATATAATGTAAAGGTGTGCTCTGACGATGACAGCGATGGTTAAATCATCTTCTCAAATTAACCCCTTCCAAGTTTCAACAGGTAACGAAATATGCTTTATTTTATTCTTCTGTAATTGTTCTTAAAATATCAAGAGAGTTTTTTGCCATTGCAGCAGTTAGAGATCCGTCGGTGCTGGATATATAGGTCCGGGTCGCTGAAGACTCGAGTATGTGATAATGATTGGCGCATATCCTCGTGTATTTAAGGGTTAGTCGTGCAGCCCTAGCTGGAGCAGTCTGAGTGAGTGATCCAGGCTGTTCTGCGAGGATCTCTCGGCCGTCCGGTGTGGTTTTCCTCTTCTGTAGGGCTGAGTGCAGATGTGAGGGTGTGTCTGTGGTCTGCAGGTCTCCTCCACCGAGCCCCACGGCTCCGCGCCGGATGTCTGCGGGACAGAGACCCGCTGGAAGAGGCGCTCCTCCGCCTCCGTCCCGGCCCGGACCCCTGGGGCCCTTGAACAACAACGCCGACAGCCCACAGGTTCCCAGCCGGCCCAACCGGGCTCCTCCCAGCATTCCCAGGTGAGATCTGACCCGCCCGTCTCCCTCGGATCTCTTTACTTACCATGAGCTTCTAATCGCATTACAGCATCCCCGCAAGCACACACACACATGCTCGAATGCTTGGCCAACACATTGCCAGTATGCAGAACATTAGCACATGATGTTAAATGACAGATGTCATAAAGCCAGGTATTCAGGTAGATATAGATACACGATTAACCCTAACAACAAGAGTCTTCTGTCGCTCCATCCTGAGCTGACGGAGGAGACGGCATTTCACACCAGCGCACACTACTACAGCACGCCCTGGCGCCGCTGAGAGCGCAGTACATACTTACATTTACATTCAGTCCTTTAGCAGATGCTTTTATCCAGAGGACAATGGAAGCAATCAAAATCAACAAAAGAGCAATGATATACTTGGTTTATGAATTGTGTTTGGAAAACTTTAGTTGATAATAATAGTAATAATAATAATAATAATATTTTTTATTTATATAGCGCCTTTCTAGCACCCAAGGTCACTTTACAAATCAGGCTTAAGGAACAGAGACAATAGACATAAACCAAAAAAACATAAACCAAAAGCTAAGAGTAATATACAGAAACCACTTACAAGATTAGATTAGAGATACAGAAAGAGTGAAGATAAACATCCATAACAGAGTACAATTTACAGACTATGGCTGTAATGGTCAGAAAAAAAAGGGTTTTTAAGAGGTCAGGGTTAGGAGAGAAGGGAGGATGCCTGACGGATGGTTTGGGGAAGAGCTCTCCACAGTCTGGGAGCAACAACACTGAAGGCCCTAGCTCCCAAAGTCACCAGACGAAACTTAACAATCCCTCACTAGAAGATCTTAATGAACGGGCAGGAACATATGGCAGAAGTAAACCAGATAAATAAGAAGGAGCAATGTTATGGTGGGCTTTATAAGTGAGAATTAGTATCTTGAAGCTAATACGCAAGGAAACCGGGAGCCAATGAAGATGATAAAGGATAGGGGTAATGTGATCGTTCTTTCTAGTGCGAGTAATCAAACGAGCAGCAGAGTTTTGAACATATTGTAGTCGTTTGATATTATTAGCGGAGATGCCACAAAGAAGTGAATTACAATAATAAGGCGGAGGAAACACTGAAGTGGAAGGTGTGCTAAAATAAATCTGAATGTCATCTGCGTAGCAGAGGGAGTTAAACCCATGGTGCTTAATTATTTGTCCAATTGGTAGCATATAAATGGTGAAGAGGAGAGGGCCCAAAACAGAACCCTGAGGTACACCGGAGCTGATGAATTTGGTAGATGATCTAGATGCATGAAACCAGGCTTGTGTAGCGACGTTTACTCCGTACTTGTCTCTGGTCCCTATGTTCATACTTTCAGAGGTTACACACTACGATCGTGCACTACACTAGCACTAGCAGTTTTTACAAGAGCACTAAATCTAAGTACAATTCCAGTACTAGAGCAACATGCATCTGACCACATTTACAGCGGTGTCCAGAATGATCAGAACACTAGTATCTTCAGCAGCTAAACACTGGTTTAAAGTCAGTTATTTCTATCTTCTGCTGTAGTGTGTCGGGAGGAGATATCAGTTTACATTTCCAAACATTCATTTAGACATTAATTGTAATAATCCAGTGATATTTGTCTGATCTGATCATCATCAGTCTGTCTGGAGTGACATGAAGAAGCAGAACAAACTGAGAATAAATCCAGAAGAACTGTGTCTCTGCTTCAAGAAACCTCCTGAGAAACTCCACACAGACTGATGATGATCAGATCAGAATAAAATATCACTGGATTATTACAGTTAATGGCTAAAGGAATGTTTGGAAAGATATTTCCTCCCGACACACTACAGCACAAGATAGAAATAACTGACTTCAAACCATGTTTATCTGCTGAAGATACTAGTGTCCTGATCATTCTGGACACTGCTGTGTATAAATGAACATACGAATGCTGTCTGACTGTCTTCTACTAGACTGCTTACAGATACTAATTCTGTCTTTTCTGTCTCTTACCCTGCCTTCCTCGACGCTTCTGCTGCCACGAACCACTTTCTTCTTCTTCATCTTCTTCTTCTAACACAGCCGCCGTCCTCCACCCTCCCCGACCCGACAGGTTCCCCCGTGAGCGGTGTGTGTCGCCCGCAGCCCTGCATGTCCAGTGATCTCGTCTGTGATAGCAGTGCTCGTGTTGTCTGTCAGTGCCTGTGCTTCAGACCGTCCTCACACACCCCTCCGTGCCGCCGCTGTGCTTCTCTTCCTGAAGCGCCAGCACAGCGCGCGCGGCTCTAGCCATGCATGTTCCTTCATCTTAGGCGTGTTCACATACCTGTGTCATATTCTACCATCGTGTGTGAGCGGTATATATCAGTGTAAGTCTGGAAGTGTGTGTGTGTGTGTGTGGGTGTGGGTGTGTGTGTTTGTATGTGTGGCTAAATTAAAAGATAAAGGTGTAAAATAGTTTAAGGTTATGTGAAATTTGTCTTTGTTTAAATTATTGTTTTTATTTCGTAATGTTGTTTGTCATTGAACAGGCTCAGAGCAGACGTTTATTTCTTAGTTGTGAACCCTGGTTTTGTTGTTACTCGCAGGCATCTTTAGATGTCCTTGTCTGCAAACACTTATATGTGCACCAAAATATGAAATATATTCATCTTCTTGAATAGCGCCACCTGCTTGCCATACTAGCTGATGACAGTTAATCCAAAATGTTCAACCAAAGTCTCTGGAAGTGCAGTATACACCTGTTCTGCTGTGTAGAAACTCAACTCTATGTACTGTACATGTTTCAGATGAACTCAACACGAGACATCATACATTACTTTGCAATAAATCTAGCAGTAGTTTAGTGTCGTGTCTATCGCTCTGTTCATTGCATTAGTGATATTTAAGTATAGATGATGTTCATTTGCTACTGTACTCATGTTAAGTAACTCCAAGACACATTATAGCATTCTTCAAAAGGACTAAATAAGGAGTTTAAGACTAGTATGCAGGGATTCTTGGGGAAACGCTGATGTGTTTTTTTCACGTTCATTATTAAAACATGAATATATGGATATATTATCTGCAGGTTTGTGAATCAGAGACGTTGTGCTTGTTCAAATGTGTCCTGCTGTATTTTATTTATTAGTCTGATGACACTGAAACTGGTTAAAACTGCCTGCTGTTTGCTCCCATAAACACACTTACGCTGGAGAGCCGAGAGCGAGTCTGGAGGAAGGCTGAGAGCTACATACTAAACACAGCTCAGAAACCAGCCGCGAGAGCATCATGATGCTGAGATCTACGCCTGACCTTCAGAGACACCCAGCCTCTCTCAGACGGAGCTGGTCTTTATGTTAGTCGCTCAGGCTATAGCTATGCACACGTGAAGTATTTTAGAGACTCGATGAGACGAGCAGGTCTGAGGCTCACATTATAATACATTCATATGACGTTATTGAAAATGAATGCTGGAAATGTGTTTGCTGTTCTCAGAAACTCTCCTCCGGCAGACAGCTGCATAGTTTTAATCGTGGAGAAAACGCCAGATTTTCTTTCTGTGTTTCATTATGGCTTGATGTACTGTACCTCTATGTATTAAATAAAATCTATCATGGGAAATCAAATCAAGTGAGAATCTGCAGCGTCTAATTCCTGTTTGTTTCGTGTGGATGGTGATGTAAAGTTTCTCTCAAAGGCCCAGTTTTCTGTTTCAGGCTTTTTTCAAGCTGCTCATTTCAGTCCCTCGTAACGTTTTGATTTGAGAACGATACATTTTGTGTCTGTCCCTACGTTCTGGTCAACTCTGTTACCTCGGTTATAAAAAGGCATAATCTTTAAAGCATTCATAGAAAAAACATGTGACTTGCAGCAAGTGATGTCACTTCCTCTGCTAGGAATCTTTGGAAGGCATTGATGTATGTCTTTATTCTTTATTCCCATTAGTTTGTACAAAATGTTTAGGATACACCAATAGCAGATTAATTATTTGTCAAATCTGTTATTGTGATTTTGCAGTGAATCTCTCATTCACTTTTTAAAAACAATAATATGATGGAAATTCTGTTTCAGACGTCTGGTTTGAGGTTAGCATCTTGAGCTAAAGCACAAAATGGTGGAAAATGTCAACTCTGTTAGTTTTTTAAAAAGTTTAATGATAACAGAGTTAACAATGAGTAACAGAGTCAAATGTTCCCAATCACATTTAAGTATTTTGCATTATAATTATGTTTATTTTAGATTCTGGGTCATTTTACTGTAAATGATACATTTGTTTTACATCATTACAGGCTAAAGGAGTTGAATTACAGGTAAATGAACCTCTCGGCAGCAGAAAGGCGAGGGCAACAGAGGACACAGCGACATGCCGACCCTGTAACGAAGCCAGAAAATACAGAGACGACACAAAAGGAAAAAAGCACCACTACTCAGAATGAATGTTTTGCTCTAATGTTTATGAATACTAATGTAAACATTATTCCTTGAATCAAGAGCTCTGTCTTTTATTATGTCTATAAAAAACTTACATAGTGCACATTTAAATACTAAATAAAGACATATGGGCAGAAATTGCCAATAACTGATTTGCCATTTTATATCATTTTATTTTCCAGATCTTTGGACACATTAAGTTAATTTTCAGTTACATGAAAGATCTGTAATTCACATGTATTTTATCAAATTAAATAGTTGTTACATTTAAAATGGTTTCAGTTTCAGGCAGAAAATAATGCTGTTTTTGGTCTTTTAACTACAGCTGGTCAACTCTGTTACCATCAATGATAATTATATGTGTTTTATTGTTAACAAATTGCTCAGAAGCTAATTAGCCTAAATAGTACTACTACTACATGAAATTTTAAAGAATTTCATTCATTTTTAAAGCTATAATTAGAGAAAATACACACCATGTTGGCAACTTTTCAATTAAACGGGTTGATATAAAACAAAAAGTCTATATATTTTTAGGTTTAAAGTTGAATTACTGGATTAAGAGACAGATGTTCATCCAGGGAGGACAGGGTTTTAAATTGTTACATTTGTTACCTGTATATGTTTGACCCAATTTGTCTATAACAGAGTTGACAGATTTTTCTGTTAGTACATTGATTTTCAGAATAAATATTTAAAATCTTTAAGATCAGCAAATATAGAAAATATTACATTTAAAGTAATAAAAATAAAAAGTTTAACCAAAAAAAATCCTATTTTATAATTCCTATTTTAATATCCTGGCCAGCACGGAGACCCATTCAGGAGGCAACAACTGGTCAGCGCAGCAACACAAACTGGTGTTTGTTCAGGAGGGAGACTGACACACAGCCACTGCTTCACTTCTTGCTGGAGAGCTGGGAAACAAGCCCTGGATGGTGATCTGTGGGGTACTGTAAATGAGAGAGAGGTCATCCGGTGCTCCCGACACGCCGGTCAGTCAGGTTTGAGGCCGTCTCCATCAGGACTGCTGGGCATCTCCAGACGGTCATCCGCCGTATTGAAGACAAAGTGTCCCTATGATGCACGAAATATGACAATTAGAGAAGCATCGCAATTGAAGGGTTTCTGTGTTAGTAGTTACACCCGGCGCAGAGACCATACTGACTGACCCCAAGTACAGGGCCAGCTAGAATGAGCCGTGTGTGTGTGTGTGTGTGTGAGTGAGTGAGTGAGTGTGTGTGTGTGTGTGTGTGTGTGTGTGTGTTAGAGAGAGAGAGAGAGAGAGAGAGTGTGTGTGTGTGTGTGTGTGTGTGTGTGTGTGTGTGTGTGTGTGTGTGTGTGTGTGTGTGTGTGTTAGAGAGAGAGAGAGAGAGAGAGAGAGTGTGTGTGTGTGTGTGTGTGTGTGTGTGTGTGTGTTAGAGAGAGAGAGAGAGAGAGAGAGAGAGAGTGTGTGTGTGTGTGTGTGTGTGTGTGTGTGTGTGTGTGTGTGTTAGAGAGAGAGAGAGAGTGTGTGTGTGTGTGTGTGTGTGTGTTAGAGAGAGAGAGAGTGAGTGAGTGAGTGAGTGAGTGTGTGTGTGTGTGTGTGTGTGTGTGTGTTAGAGAGAGAGAGAGAGAGAGAGAGAGTGTGTGTGTGTGTGTGTGTGTGTGTGTTAGAGAGAGAGAGAGAGAGAGAGAGAGTGTGTGTGTGTGTGTGTGTGTGTGTGTGTGTGTGTGTGTGTTAGAGAGAGAGAGAGAGTGTGTGTGTGTGTGTGTGTGTGTGTGTGTGTGTGTGTGTGTTAGAGAGAGAGAGAGAGAGAGAGAGAGAGTGTGTGTGTGTGTGTGTGTGTGTGTGTGTGTGTGTCTGAGTGTGTGTGTGTGTGTGTGTGTGTGTGTGTGTGTGTGTGTGTGTGTGTGTGATGATGGATCGAGTGAATCACTGGAGAGCAGAACGGAGGGAGTGCTATAGCCTACTTTTTAAGTGTTATAAAGCAACATCTTTTTTTTAATTATTTTGTTGATACACCTCTTGAATAGTAATGAATAGTCTTTTTTAGGGAAATACACAAGTGCAGTTGTTAGGGAGCATATTAATATAAACTGAAGAATCGCGCGATCAGACGCTTGCAGCAGACGGCAGCACGCGCCGGTGACGTCATCACGCCATTAACCGAACAACAGGAAGAACGGAAGCGCCTCTAAAATGGGTTTGACATAATATTTCTACAATTCTCTCAGGGGCTAGACCCGGTGTTTTCAAGTGTGCCAGTGTCATTATTTCGCTTTAGATTATTTTCCACACCGGAGACGAAGCCGCGCTTTGATTGCGTGATCACGTGATGTTTGTTACTTTTCTCAGCGCTGCGTCTGATGAGCCAGTCACGATTGTGATGAATGCATCTTACTGCCTTACTTTAAACATTTTAAACAGCCTGCTGAGGCGGACCTTCGTTTGTATTTCAGGCAGCAATTCTTGGAGTAAATACAGTAAATGTTTGTGATTGTTTAGTGTTAATGCCGCCTGTAAGGCGTGTGTGTGTGAGTCAGGGTAAAGTTAGTTCCTGTCGCGGACGTGATTCGTCAGATCGCGATAGTTTATGGTTTATCTGGTGGTTTCCGAGCATGAGAGCAGATAAAGCGGCGGAATAATGCGTCTCTCGGCCGCTGGATGATGAAGATCCAGCTGCTGCTGCTGTGCTCCGTGTCGGGACTCTGGTGCGTGACTCTCTGATCAATACCAGTCTGAAGATGATTATGAGTGAATATTAGCAGCAGTAGAGAGAGTGTGTGTGTGTGTGTGTGTGTGTGGACCTGACAGTAAGAGTGAAGACAGACCGCAGTGTGTTTGTTTACACTCATGATCTGTTGTGTTTATGTGATACACGAACAGAAAAGCTCCAGTAATACAGTGGGCTCTTCTGGACACGTGATGCAGGGTAACATTAGTTCAGATAATACCATTGAAGTGAATATATTAGTCATTCAGTGCGTGGAATCACAGTGTATGTGTGTGTGTGTGAGAGATGAACTTTGGATTTACAGAGACATGTCACAGGAGGCAGTCTCTGCTGTATCAGGGCGAGCTACATTAGTTTAATATTGTGTCTGTGAAAGGGATTTAGGGCTCTCAATGTCAGGTCATCAGCATATTTAATCAGAAATACCTATTAATGGCAGCATTTATATTTTTATTGTTATATTTATGTGATTCATAAATTTTCTGCACTTTACATAAGAAAAATGATGCCTGTTTTAGTCCCTGAACTGTAACGACTGTGACACAGCTGGAATAATGCTATAACACAAATAAATCTTCATCTACTGTTAACGAGTGTGTCACGAGACACTGACCCTCTGATTCTGTGCAGGCTTCCTGTTCAACATGGACACTGTTCAGAGCAGACACACACACACCCCCCGACCACAGGAGCGGTCAGTCAGCGTCACGACAAACACACGGACCAGCGGACGAATCATCAGGTGTGTGTGTGTGTGTGTGTGATGTCATATCCGTGTGAAGTTTGTGATGTCGTATATGTAAAGTGTGTGTGTGTGTGTTCTTCATGAGAGCTGGTGGATTCTCCTCATCATGTTTCCTCCGCTCTGATCTGTGTGTGGTTTTGTTAACAGCCGGTGATTGATGGCAGCGATGAGCAGAAGGTCTTCATCAGTGAAGTGGAGTCTTCCTCAGTTTCCTTCTCTCCAGCGTCGGCTCCTCATGAGTGCGTCTCCTGCCGGTCAGTCTCGCTCTCGCTCCTCAATCTGCTCCTGAATGCACGCTGACACAGAGTGGAATTCGTATTTCATTATAAGGAAGTGGAATTAAAATAAATTAGGTTTCAAATAAATTTAAGAAGTTTTGAAAAAAATTAAAAGGTCTTAAGATCAAAGGTGTGTGTGTGTGTGTGTGTGTGTGTGTGTGTGTGTGTGTGTGTGTGTGTGTGTGTGTGTGTGTGTGTGTGTGTGTGCGCGCAGGGTTATAGACATTAGGTGGCAAAAATCATATTGGAATGAATCATGTTGGAACAAATATGATTCCTAACCTTTTTATTTTTACAACATTTAACTTATACAGTACAAAAATTTGGAAAATTAGCTGGTTTTTGAAAGAAGTCTCTTATGCTCATCAAGCCTGGATTTAGCATATTTGATCAAAAATACAGAAAAAAAACAATAATATTGTGAAATATTATTACAATTTAAAATAATGATTTTCTGTTTTACTATACTTTATATTTCTGTGACGCAATACTGATATTTCATCAGCCATTACTCCGGTCTTCAGTGTCATAAATCATTCTAATATGCTGATTTATTATCAATGTTAGAAACAGTGCTTAATATTCATTTTATAACCTGTGACACTTTTTTGTCACTTCAGGATTTTTGATGTTTAAAAATAAAAATAAAAGTATTTCATAACAATATAAGTCTTTACTATCACTTTTTATCTATTTAACACATCCTTGCTGAATATTACAGTTTTTTTTTTTTATCAAATAAATACAGGCTTGATGAGCATAAGCAATTTATTTCAAAAATATTAAAAATAATAATGGGTCCAAACTTTTGACCGGTACTGTATGTACATATTCATCAAACTTTATCTAAAGTAATCTCTTTTTTTGTTGGATGATGTTATTGTTGTATTATTATTTTCAGAGTTGGGTGTAAGGTTACTCAGTAACGTTACTGTAATCTAATTACTTTTCCTGGTAACGCAGTAAAGTAATGAGTTGCATTTTAAATTTATGTAATTTGATTACAGTTACTTATGTGAATAAAATGATGTTACTTAAGTTACAAATGCAGTGTTAAAAAAATATGAAGTAAAAATCATGTTTTGCGCGTCAGTATAATAAATCACCGGAGAATGCAGATGAAATGAGAGTCCTACAACATTTAGATGCAGTGAAAGGTTGGCTATCATATTTCAAAATGTTGCACTCGACATATTTTAGTCTGGCATTATAGTTTGGGAAAAGTTCAACAAGTGAAAGTGTACAAGTTTATGTCACAGTAACACTAATAAAGTAAAAAATAAAGACTCATCAGAATGAGGTCCTCCACTGGATTAAGCCGCGTCAGCATCACAATTCAAGGCTTATTCCTCACAGCGCGCCTTCTTCCAAAAACGAAAAGTAGCCGAGATGAACTTGAATCTTTCTACAGAGTGACGTGAGCGTTTACATGTTCGTGCGTCTCAAGCCTGGTTTAGCGCGGATGATGATCTTACAGCGCGTGATCACATTATAGCTGAGCTCAGACGGGAAGGACTGGTTTCATACGGATTATTTTATCAGAGAATATTTGTTTTCGACATGACTTCATTTAATAATAGACACTTCAAGCTTTCTTTAGAGATACTGTATTTCTCATGTCATTTTCATTCATTCTAGTGACTCGTTTCAGGAAGATATTCACAGAGACTGAGAATGCAGAAAGCGCACCCTATTTGTTTTCTTTTCTTTATTTTACAAAACCAAAAAAAAAGAGAAGTTTTGTTGATATTGGGAGTGAATCAGGGTATACAAATAATAGGCCTACTTGTGTATTTTTTTTTCAGTCAATATGAAATTAATGAAATAACTATGAGTTTCTCTTTGTAGTGTATTTTTTAGGTTTGGTAACTTGAAAAGTGAGGTAAACTTGAAAGTAAAGTAATTAGTAATCTGATTCTTTAGTAATTTAACCAACACTGATTATTCTGCTGTTTGATTTAATTTAATCACAGTTCCAGAATGCCACTTCAGTAAGTGCTTTTATCATTTTTTCCCAGCATGGGCAGGATTTCCCCTACCATTTAATCAACATTGACCACACATACTGTCATATTATTCATATCAATAATATTATATTATAGGGCTGGGCGATATGACCAAAATCTTATATCACGATATGACTAATTTTATATCACAATAACGATATATATCACGAGACAGTATTTTTTTTTCTTTTAAAAAGGTTTTTATATTAAAATCTTTGATACCATAGAATTTTCATAATCCTTGTCACAATGTCAATATCAAACTAATACAAGCCTAAAAAGACAAAAAAATAAATAAAAACTCACGCTCACTGAAAATAAATAAACAGTCAGTGATGAAATAAGTATAAGAAACTAACTGCAAGCAATAGGACAAAAAACTACAATAAATAAGAAACGCTACATACATTGTGTAAATGAATTAGTCTTCACTGTGTGAATTATATCTATCTATCTATGATAGATATAATTAACACGTGTATTATGTATAGATTATATATATATATATATATATATATATATATATATATATCTATATCTAATCTATATATATATATATATATATATCATGATTTTTTTTTATAGTTATTTCTTCTTATTAAAGCTACAAAAGTGATTTAGTCAGGAGCAGTGAGAGATTTCTAGCAGTGTGCTATGATTAATATGAATGGCAGACAGAATGAATATTGGACAGCTTCCCCTTTAAGACCGAAGTCTGGATCCAATATACTGTTACATATGCGTTTTCTCTTTCAGCTGTTTCCTCTCTCTTAAGACCTAAATCGCTGTCTTTATGAGAATACTTGCCAAGACGGGGATTCTGACGTATATAAGTGTGTTTATGTAATCGTTCAAAGCCAATAAAGCAGCAAAAAAAAAAAGGCGCGGTCCTCTCACAAAGAAACGGAGACGGCGCACACATATAGCTCTGTTGTTTGTGTTTCAACGGCTTAAAATCGGTTGTTTTAAATCTGCAGCGCTTATAAACGCGTGCCCATGCTACAGATGTAGTCCCTCGTTTAGGAACGAGCTCCTCGCTTTGTTCTGGTCGTTCTCCTCCTGGTTCTGTCTCCGCTTCTCGCCCCGTGGTGGTGTGTAAAGATCGCACTCATCCAAATGATTAAAAAGTATTACCATAAACAATGTATTTTGCGACACCACGAAATAAACGATAGAACATAATGAAACAATAGACTTTTTATTTCGTCCATCTGATATATATCGTCATATCGCCCAGCCCTATTACTATATTATAATATATTAATATTATTAATAGTATTGCATTGTTACCCTAAATATGACATATTGTATATACACAAATCAAGTGGAACAGTAAGACACGATCGCTACTAAGCAGAAAAAAAGTTATTTAGTTAGTTGAAACTGAAATTGTAAGCAGGGCCGGACCCACCATTGAGGTCCCGGACCTTGGTACTTTTCCAATAACAGAAGTTGTAAAATAATTACCTTATATTAATTCTGCTTTGGTGCTGCAAGGATAAAAAGCCAAGGTACCGGATCTTCTCATCTGAGATGCCTCAGCGGTAGGGGTGCGCGATATATAGTCTGCGATAATATCGTAATTGTTGTTGTCGATGTGCGATTTGATATGATCGAGTATTTTGCAAAAAGCATTCAAAACACCCTCAGACCGCACGCATACATTACGTGATGAAGTGTAAACGGTGAGAGCGTTCTTTCACTGCATGATTCAGTCTATTATTAAAATGCATTTAGAATTATCACAAATTCGAGACATGGGGGCAGAAAATTTATATATTTATACCCCTTCATATTGTTAATCAATTTCAAAGAGTGCCATTTTTCTCCAAAAATTACAATGATTACAAATGTGATATTGATATTTTACAACAGCTCAATAAACTTACGAAAAAGAGACTTGCTTTTTAGACACCATATTGCCCGTTTTTGTGCTATTTCGCCAACAAAAATAATTCCAAACACAGCCACAGCACTGTTTTGCGTCTCTGAGCAACTTTGAGTTCCTGAATGAATCAACCGTTTAAATGATTCGGTTCAATCACAATGACTCACTTATTAACAATGATTTGCTGCCACCTGCTGGCGGCTTTAATTTCACAGTTCGTTTTTTTTTCATGTTTTAAATAATTTCAAATATCAGTATTTAACGTTTTATTTTTAATATATCAAAACATTATTTATGCATTTGTAATTGCAGTTAAATGCATTCGTGTCTTGCATTAAACCGTGTGTAAATACATCTAAACACCTCTTCAGACGCAGCTTCTGAGCTGGTTTGCTTTGCTTGGTAACAGCCCAAATGTCTTATTATTCTAATTCACTGATTAAATGTAAGAATTTGACTCAAAAGATAATGGACAATTTTAGAAAAAATGGCTTTATAAACACAAAAAATTCCATAAAATATAAAAATCAGTTTAAACTTATTGGAAAAGATTTCTGTCAGTGTGAATTAAAAATATACAAAAAAATAATATTAATGTTTAATCATTTTAGACACTTGATTTTACTGAAGGCTACCAGGATAATTATAACTTTTATTAAATTCATAAACATAAACAAACAATATCTTCTATCTTATATCTTTATTTCCAGTTTGTAGCGTGGATCATTCATTGCAACATTTAATCTGATTCTCATGTTTAAGAATCTGTTATCTTGAAAAATAACTTATGCTACTACTGCCCACTGACTTAGTTTTAAGCCTATATTATTATCCAATTTATGAGCCTTAAAACATCTTAAAATGCACACATGTAAGTGCCCAACCAATCTCCATTTTGGGACCTCGGTATTTATAAAATGTTTTTATATAAAAATTTGTAAAAATGTTAGAGCAGTAATCCTAATCCTCAGCCGAATTTAGAAGATACTCCGGAGATCCTTTATTTGAACCAGTGTTTGCTGTGAATTTGCGTTGAATACAAATTTCTCTGCTTTTACTTTAGTAGTTATTTTGCTAGTCAGCCCCGGGTACGCGCAGATTCAAAGCGTCGCGTCTGGGCGCTCCTTTAAACTCGAAATAAAGCAGTCAGTGATCTTTCCAGAAATTACGCTGAGCGAAGTTTATATTTAAAATATATTGCAAACACTCCAAAATAGATGACAACAACTCACACACCTGCATTTGGAGCTACCTCTTTGAGTGCCTGTTTAGCCTTTTGCGTCACATAGTTCACAGCACCTGAAAGATGTGTTTGTTATGCAAACATTTAGAAGGCGGGACCCGCTTTGAAACTTCAACATTAATTGGTTTAATTGCAGATGAGTGACAATTCAACTATATCCAATGAACAATGAGGCTAGTACTTCTGCCCGTCTCGACTGGCGTATAGGGGAAGTTACGGTTATGGAGGCCCCTCCTCAGAGCCCGAGGCCCTAGACAATCACCGAGAAGGGTATAACTGCAGCCTGGAGATCTCCAAATGGGGGCGGGAGCTCCAAAATAGGGCGTGGCTTCCTCCCATTGACAGACAGGCACATGACACGCATGCAGTTTTTTCTCCCAATCAACTTCTGCGCAAACTCCGCCCCACAGATGATTCTGAACATGTTATTGGTTGTGTCAATCACGGTGTTAATTTCCTACACTATGCTACAAAAACGCTAACCCCTAAACTGCCCCACACCTGACCCTAACCTTCACCAGTGAATCTGGCTGCACAGCGGGATTGGCGCTGAATAGCATGGTGTAGAATTCAGGTTCAGTTCAGGAGATAAGCAGTTTAATAAGATTATGCCATATAAGATCACCGAGCCGGGCCGTTCCGTAACTCCCAACCGGACCTCACTGGACAGTTACACCCAGCGTCACTACCCCCTCCTACCCTGTGAATTTCAAGCCCGGGACGTCCCTGCTGCTTAAAACCAAGCGATGGAGTAAAATCTCCCCCTGCGCTGCGACGGGACGGCTCGCGGGTGATTCCTGTTCATATCATGAAGCAGAGGTTCAAACTCCGGTCCGAACACCACTGACCACGAGCTTTGGGCTCCGCTCTCACGGAGAATATTTAAGTTAAGTCGTGACGTATTGTCAAGTATGGTGACCCATACTCGAAATTGCTCTCCATTTAACCCATCCACGTGCACACACACAGCAGTGAGTAGTGAACAAATGCGCACACCCACACAGTGAACACACACCCGGAGCATTGCTCCAGCGTCCGGGGAGCAATTAGGGGTTTGGTGCCTTGCTCAAGGTGCTATCGAAGGTGGAGAGAGTGCTGTTCATTCACAATCCCCACCTTCAGTTCCTGCCGGCACGAGAATCAAACCGGCAACCTTCAGGTTACAAGCCCAACTGCCTAACCATTAGGCTACGACTACTTTTATTTTAGATCAATTAGATGCCAGAGCCAATGGTGAAAGTCTGCGAAAAGAGACCCAGCCCCATTTTGGAGATCTCCGGTCTGCAATTATACCTAATTGGAATCACCTGCTCTGCCTATAGCTAGCGCTGGCTGTGTGTGTGTGTGTGTGAGAGAGAGAGAGATGGACTGACGTGTGTGTGTGTGTGTGTGTGTGTGTGTGTGTGTGTGTGTGTGTGTGTGTGTGTGTGAGAGAGAGAGAGATGGACTGACGTGTGTGTGTGTGTGTGTGTGTGTGTGTGTGAGAGAGAGAGAGATGGACTGACGTGTGTGTGTGTGAGAGAGAGAGAGATGGACTGACGTGTGTGTGTGTGTGTGTGTGTGTGTGTGTGTGTGTGAGAGAGAGAGAGATGGACTGACGTGTGTGTGTGTGTGTGTGTGTGTGTGAGAGGGAGAGAGATGGACTGACGTGTGTGTGTGTGTGTGTGTGAGAGAGAGATAGATGGACTGACGTGTGTGTGTGTGTGTGTGTGTGTGTGTGTGTGTGTGTGTGTGTGAGAGAGAGATGGACTGACGTGTGTGTGTGTGTGTGTGTGTGTGTGTGTGTGTGTGTGTGTGTGAGAGAGAGATAGATGGACTGACGTGTGTGTGTGTGTGTGTGTGTGTGTGTGTGTGTGTGTGTGTGTGTGAGAGAGAGATGGACTGACGTGTGTGTGTGTGTGTGTGTGTGTGTGAGAGAGATGGACTGACGTGTGTGTGTGTGTGTGTGAGAGAGAGATAGATGGACTGACGTGTGTGTGTGTGTGTGTGTGTGTGTGTGTGTGTGTGTGAGAGAGAGATGGACTGACGTGTGTGTGTGTGTGTGTGTGTGTGTGTGTGTGTGTGTGTGTGTGTGTGAGAGAGAGAGAGATGGACTGACGCGTGTGTGTGTGTGTGTGTGTGTGTGTGTGTGTGTGTGTGTGTGTGTGTGTGTGAGAGAGAGATGGACTGACGTGTGTGTGTGTGTGTGTGTGTGTGTGTGTGTGTGTGTGTGTGTGTGTGTGTGTGTGTGTGTGTGTGTGTGTGTGTGTGTGAGAGAGAGATGGACTGACGTGTGTGTGTGTGTGTGTGTGTGTGTGTGTTCAGGGACTGTGCAGCTTCAGACTCCTGCTCTGAAACCGGTGTCACAGATGCGTCTACAGCTGCATGCGACGCTGCTGGACACCTGCCGTACGACCCTCGTCTCAGCAGGTAACGACCCAGACTCCAGTTAAACTGCTCTGAGAATCAGGATTCACAAGCGGATTCCTTCTCAGTCTGAGGCCACTGTTTATTTAATGCTTTCCTCGTCTGTGTCTGTCCGTCATGAAGTTTTCCAGCGGCTCAAGAGAACGTCAGTGTCCGTGAGTCCAGAAGACCCGCTAAAGACCAGACGAGGAACAGGACCAACGCCTCCCGCATCCTGAAAGATCAGGTGACGTTTGCACACGTGACGCAGCGGGAGACCTGCGAATTAATCTTAAAACTCATGAGAATTTATACCAGAGTCAGCATATTGCCTTCTAGTCTACATTAGAAACATGATCTGTGTGAAATGGTTGAGAGTCCGGAGGGGCCGTGGGCAGTGAGTGTTGGGCTGATCTGAATCTGTCCAGGTGTCCAGCGGCTCCGCAGACAGCGACCCGTCCGTGCCCTGCAGAGACCAGGAGATCCCCACCTTCGAGGAGTGGACCAAGATCATGCTGGAGGTGGAGAACGAGAAGAGTGAGTGTTGCTCTGACAGGAGCCGTAGCGCTGCGCTGCTCTCGCTGACCGTGTTTCTGTCCATCAGCTCAGATCACACACCTCTCTGACGACCTTCACGCCGCGGGGAAGAAGCTCCAGCAGACCGTCACCAACTACGCCTCTGTGGAGTGTGGAGCCAAGATCCTGTCCTCCAACCCCGAGGCCAAGGTACGCCAACACCGCATGAAGCGTCTGAAAGTGTGACGAATGTTTCAGTATTTCAGTCAGTATTTGTGTTTCCCAGAGCACTTCAGCTGTCCTGATGGAGAACATGGACATGTACATGCTGAATCCCTGCAATAACAAGATCTGGTGAGCGGATTACACAGACCGACTCATTTAATGTCAGGCAGAACTATTCTGGATGATAACTGTTGTGCTGCCGTGATTGTTTTCTGAAGATGATTGCAGTCACTCAGCAGCCTGTGTTTAGTGTCCAGACAGAGAGCAGCAGGGTCTGTTGTTCCTCATGCTCCTGTATATGAGTGTCTGTGAAGTGATGAGAGGATTTCAGGAGGAGGTCTGTGGTCTTCATCGTCTCCTCTTCATCGTGTTTGCACAGGTTCATCATTGAGCTCTGTCAGCCCATCCAGGTCAAGCAGCTGGACATCGCCAACTTTGAGATCTTCTCCTCAAACCCCAAAGACTTCCTGGTGTCCATCAGCGACAGGTCAGCACTTACGCGCTCCGTTACGCACTGCCTCTGTAGATATGGCTGCATATGTCTTTTTTTGAATTCCGTTACAAAATCTTATAATGCAATTTTTGTACTTTACCTTTTTTTTTTTGTTTGTTTTTTACATGCAGCGCGTCTGTTTGTGTGTGCTATAACGTTTCATGACTTGTTTATACTCAGATATCCAAGTAAGAAGTGGGTGAAGCTCGGGACGTTCCATGCGCGTGACGAGCGGACGGTGCAGAGTTTTCCTCTGGATGAGCATCTGTTTGCCAAATACCTCAAGGTGAGACTGAGACAGAGCAGGATTGTGACCGTATGTGAGGTCAGTGTCTGAGTCACAACCTGCTCGTCTCAACACTCTTTGTCTCTTTCCTCCTGTTGCATCAGATGTTCACCAAATACATCAAGGTTAGCCCTCCTCGATTCACTCCGGTTTCAACACTTCCTCAGAAACTCATCTTCTGTGATTGAACACTTACTGTAAAAGCACTTTTCTCAAAAGCCCATGGTTCATAGCACTTTACAGATGCTGGATCCCTCCGGCTAAGACCTGAACAGACTACACAGATTATCAGGTTTCTCCACGTCAGACTTCAGATGGTGTTAGCATTAGCTAGCGTCTGACTGTCCTGCGTTACATCACAGAAGATGTGTGTGTGAATGCCCGTTTGATGTGTTTCCTCTCGTCTGATCTCAGCCTGGTTTTAGTAAATCTGGTGATCTTTGAGCTGACGGCATGTGAGGATTGAAGCTGGTTTAAACACATGGATGAGTGTGGTGTTGTGTTTCAGGTGGAGCTGCTGTCACACTTCGGCTCAGAACATTTCTGTCCTCTCAGTCTGATCAGGTCTGATAAACTCACATTTCAGACATTAGGAGCCAGTTTTACTAACAGCTTGCGCCAGCGCAAACCGCCTTTTAGTGTTAAAATAGTACTGTCAGGTTTTATTAAAGACGCGCAGTGAAGAATCAGCGTGGACACAGTTATTTTTGCACCTGACCTTATTGAATATGCATTTGTAGGAGTTTCCCTTTCAGACGGAAAATTTATGGGAGGAGCGTATTAAAATGAATCATGCAACGTGATTTACTAACGTTTGCGCTCGTCAAATTACTGGTATTTGTGCCATTACTTAACACCCAAAATAAGCATGTCTTAAACTGTTTTGTGCTTGAAATGTCAGCAGTTATTGTTGCTGGAGTCACAGAGAACAGAGAGAAGGTAGAAGGAGAGGGTTTTTACATGTGTATTACAAACCCGATTACAAAAAAGTTGGGACACTGTACAAATTGTGAATAAAAACAGAATGCAATGATGTGGAAGTTTCAAATTTCAATATATTATTCAGAATACAACATAGATGACATATCAAATGTTTAAATTTTTCTCTGTGAAACTCCTTTCTGATATTGCTCCACTAGTTTTCGCCGCAGCATTGGGGGAATTGGTGATCCTCTTCCCATCTTGACTTCTGAGAGACACTGCCACTCTGAGAGGCTCTTTTTATACTCACTCATGTTGCCAATTGACCTAATAAGTTGCAAATTGGTCCTCCAGCTGTTCCTTTTTATGTACATTTAACTTTTCCGGCCTCTTATTGCTACCTGTCCCAACTTTTTTGGAATGTGTAGCTCTCATGAAATCCAAAATGAGCCAATATTTGGCATGACATTTCAAAATGTCTCTCTTTCAACATTTGATATGTTATCTATATTCTATTGTGAATAAAATATAAGTTTATGAGATTTGTAAATTATTGCATTCCCTTTTTATTCACAATTTGTACAGTGTCCCAACTTTTTTGGAGTCGGGTTTGTAATTTATTTGTAATGCCAGAAGAACACATTATCAGAACATATCGTTTGCCAAGCCATGTTATATTTAATCTGCTTCAGGAAATAAAAGACGACTCGTGGCTTCTTTCTTTATTCTTTATTTGTGACTAATTTGCGCTGCTCTTGGTGTAGTGCGTTGGTCGGTGTGTAAATGAGATGTTGCGTCTGTGCTCTTTATTTCGCGTGTTGTTAGTAAATCACCTGCAGACATTTCCCTCCCATCGGCGCTGTTTTGGGATCGCGCTCTCGCACTAATTTGTGCTGTTTAGTAAAACTGGCCCTGAGTGGCGATCTGATTGACAGTCACAGTGATGGGTGTGAACGCTGACGGCTCTCTGTGTTTCTGAAGGGTTTTTGGCACTAGTATGATGGAGGAGTATGAGATGAACTCAGATCCATCAGACAGACCGCCGCACGTTCAGGACGAGCACGACAGCGGTAACACTCTCTGTCTGAATAAAACACGTCTGTCTGTGTCAGAGCTGCATCAACCGTGTCGTTTCTCTTTCTGAATGTTCAGATCAGCCTCCTGACTTTCTGCCAGTAGATGACAGATCCTCCAGAAACCTGATCGGATCTGCCAAAGGTCAGTGAGATCGTCGTATTCAGCCGTGTTTGAGATCCTCTGCAGGTCCATCGGCTGCTGGGAGCAAACTCATGATGTCTTGTGCTTCCAGATGCTCTTCTCACGATGGTGAACAACATCGCTGCCAATGTGCTGGGCGCAGCTCCCGAGAGCACAGCCGGAGCAGGTCTGACCCGCGCACGCACTCCTGACGTCAGTACGAAAGGCTTATTCATCACCAGACTGTGTTTCTGTGTTTCAGGAAACTCCTCCGCTGAAGGTTTAAACATGACCGAGGTGGTCTTCCCATCCGGGTCGATCCACAGCGCTGCATCCGCCGGGTACGTGACTCCAGCCATGAAAACAGATTTTGCATTATTTTCAGTATTTGTCTCTCTCTGAAGTGGCACCTTTCACACATTTGTTCCTCACATTTTCATGTAGTGGTTCATTCTGGGAAACTTTCTGCAGGACACATGTAGGCGTCTGATGGTAAAAGCCATTAAAAAAGCCATTAAAAAAGCCTAACAGTAAATAATGTGGCAGCTCCTAGTAAAGTTGTCAATTTTATTAATAATAATACATTTTATTTATAGGCACTTTTCACAGCACTCATAGTCACCTTACAATCTTAACACAGATGTCATCCTAAAGCATCAATACTAACAACATTAAACAAACAATGCTATAATAAACAAGAAGACACTGTAAGATACAGAGTACAGAGTCTCACAGGTGAGTTTTGAGATGAGATTTAGGAGTATGAAGATATCCAGTGAAATCCATAAAAGAGAGGCAGCAGAACTAAAGTTTCCTGTGTTCAAACAAATACATGATAAAACAAGACAAGTTCATGAGGAAGATCTGAATGCACGAGCAGGAGTGTAGATATGAAGAGGATCAGAGAGGTATTGAGAGCCCTGTAGATAAGAATCAGTTGTGTTCAATAGAGCGTTATAGAAATAATTCATGCAGCTGAATTCTGGAACAGCTGAAGTTTATAAGGAAGGCCAGAGAGGAGAGCATTGCAGTAATCAGTGTGTGATGTTAGCAGTGCTATTCACTGATTGATGAAACGCAAATGAAAATATGCAGTTATTAAGATGGATAAGGTGCTATCAAGGACGATAACCAGACTCTTAAGAAGCAGATTCACAGAAAAAACTATATGAACTTAAAGGAACACGCCACTTTTTTTGAAAATAGGCTCATTTTCCAACTCCCCAAGAGTTAAACAGTTGACTTTCACCATTTTCGAATCCATTCAGCCGATCTCCGGGTCTGCCGGGAGCACTTTTAGCTTAGCATAGATCATGACTAGAACTATACTCTCATCCCGGCGTAATAATCGGGGGACTCTGCTGCCGTAGCATGCAGCGGGCGCAGTGATATTACACAGCGTCTCTCACACGTCTCCAGGGTTGCAAGCAGCGCTGCGTCATATCACAGGAAACACTGGCATATAACAATGTTTCGGAAAAAGCAGTTAATCTTAAAAAATAAAGCATATACATAAACCCAAATAGGAAATTAAAGGGTTATGGAATAAGCCTATTCTGTGTCCTAAACTCTTAGAGTAGTCAATGCAGTTTGGGAAAGAAATCAATGAAATCTGTATGTGTGAGAAAATATTCAGATGTAAGTCCGTTGTGAAGGGGCCTGGTCATGTAGCGCTGCTTATCCTGGGTTTTCTCCGCTCAGACCGGAGACTGCGGCGGCGGATCAGCTCGATGTCATTGAGATTACAGAAACCACCAGCATTACTGAAGAGACGACAGCGACCCTCTCAGACGCCGCTGGAGACGCTCCGGTCCAGACCACGCCTGATGTGGAGCAGATCGTCACGCTGCTGCCTGAGGACGAGCCGGATCAGTCCTCTGGAGGAAACCTGGAGCCTGAAGCGGATCAGCAGAAGCTCACAGAGCGCTCTCAATCTGCCTGCTCCCGTTCACACAGAGCCTCGCTTCAGGAGTACCTTCTGCAGCGCTGCTCCGCTCCAGACCTTCTTCAGGCGAGGAAGCCAAACCCAGCCATCATGACCCCATCTAAAACCACAGAGGAGCCGGAGAGTCCTGTCCTTCTCCCTGGAGTCCTGCCTGATCCGGAGGATCTCGCTCCCAGTCTGACCTCAGATCTGCTCCGGCTGGTTTCTGCAGACGCTCTGTCCTCCAGAGCGACGCGGCCCATCGAGCTGATGTGTGCGTCTGCCAGCGAGTGCCTCACAGAGACGCTTCCTCAGCAGAGCGCTGACCGTCTGAGCGAGTCCAGCCAGAGACCGGACCTCACGAGCGCCTCTGCCGCACAGACTGGAGAAGATCAGCTCAGCCTTGACGATGATATTTCAGCTCCTACTGTTTCCCTGAACACAGCAGACGAGTCTCCCGTATCCGCTCTTGTGGATGAAGCGGTCAGCGGCGGATCCGGTCATCCTTCAGAAGGGCTCTCAGGGTCAGAGTCCAGGAACAAGGAGCTCTTCGATGATGAAAGCAGCGCTCATATTGAGCAGATCGACACAGAAGCGCAGAACTCCAGCGACGCGCCTGCGCACGGCTCCAATCAGAAAGAGTCTGTGTTCATGAGGCTCAACAACCGCATCAAAGTCCTGGAGATGAACATGTCGCTCAGCGGACGCTACCTGGAGCAGCTGAGCCAGAGGTGAGTCTCGCTGGATCATTATACTGCTGTAAGGAAATATATCCACACTGCTTCCAGTGGATAAGGCTGCTTAAAGGCTTACAAAAGACAGCTGCTCTATTTGCAAACATGTGAGTCTTCCACACTCATACTTAAAGCACTCTTTATAGGGGCCGCTTCTTTATCTGCCATAGGTGTCCATAGAACCGCTTGCAGGAAAGTTATGATATTTGGCATACAGATAGAGGACCGTCTTAACTTTAATCACAGCAGATCTGGAGTCTCTAACTCAAAGATTCTAGCGCACCAACGGTCTGATGCTGCTCATTTTGCCTCAGTTGTTGTTGGACAGTTCACCCAAAAATGAACATTTTGTCATCATTTGCTAGCCCTCAAGTTGTTTCAAACCTGTATGAGTTTCTTCTGTTCAGCGATAGTATGGAAGAATACTGTGGAAGTCAGTGGGGACCAGAAATTGTTTGGTTACCAACATTATTCAAATGATGACAAAATGTTCACTTTTGGGTGAACGATCACTTTAATGGGAGCTTGCAGCTGTATTTTCATTTATATCTTTGTTCTGTTGTAGTTATTTGACCTGTTGCTTATAATCAGTGTAATTGATTTCCTCTCTTATGACTGTTCACTTGTCTTTAACAAGCTTTAAACTTTTCACATACAGTAGAATTTTTTTTCACCTGTGATACTGAAATTAGTGTGGAGAATTGTGAAATGTCATTACTATCTAAATATAATTTTTTAGCACAAATAACTATATTGTAATATACTGTATATTGTTATTGTGATATGAGTGACTGTGATTGATCTGTTTATGCTCGTTTCATCGGTCCAGATACAGAAAGCAGGTGGAGGAGATGCAGAGAGCCTTTAACAAAACCATCATCAAGCTCCAGAACACCTCCAGAATGGCCGAGGAGCAGGTCAGAGATGACAAGTCATGTAAAACAGCAGAGTGAAGGATGAGAAGAACAGAACAACGGATACACACACGAGCACTGCGGACTGACTGTGTGTGTGTGTGTGTGTGTGTGTGTGTGTGTGTGTTTCAGGATCAGAGGCAGACGGACTCTATCCAGGCTCTACAGGCTCATCTGGAGAACGTGACGCAGCTGGTGCTCAGTCTGTCTGTCAGCGTGAGTCGACTGCAGCGAGAGGTCAGCAGCCTGTTCTCATCCGGTCATAACGACATCAGACACCGTCATCATTCATATCTCAACTAACTCAATGTCCATCGATATCACCCAAACAAAGCTCTAGTTTTATTAACAAACTCCCCATCTGCAGCAGTGTGACTGTATCACAGATGATTTAATAAATGATGTTAAACTAGTGTTTTGTGTCTCCTGTCGCTCTGAGGATCATCTCTAGATCAGGTTCCATTGTGATGCAACACAGAATATATAAATATCTTTATTTACAGCAGATGGTTTATGATTAAAATGAGCCAAGAATGACTCTGTTGCAGTGCAAAGATGTTGAAATGATCCTCAAAAGTGATCGGCTAAAAACACGCAAGAGACGAGGAGAGAAACGCAAACAAACCTTGAGAAATTATCAGTGAAAATATCAGTCCAAAGTCACTTATCAGCACAAGAATTATCTGTTCAGAATGACAGCACTTCATGAACAGAGACGAGTGAAGGAGACGATGATGATGATGCTGATGTGTCCCGCAGGTGTCTGACAGGCAGAGCTATATTCTGCTGTGTCTGGTTCTCTGTGTTCTTCTGGGGCTGCTGATCTGTGTGAACTACCGTCAGATATCAGAGAGTCCTGCGGTCGACTCGCAGAGGTCCTGCGGTCCAGACAGGTGAGGAGACCCTGCTGCAGGCCTGATGTGATCTGAAGCAGGTAAATCATGATGGTGTGTTGTTTTCAGAGAGCCGTCTGATGCTGAAGCTGTGCTGCTGAGACGCAGAGCCTCTGATCCGCCGTCGCTCTCGTCCCTGCAGACGCCGCACGGTGAGTTCATGATGGATTCAGAGAGTGATCAGGCTAATGAACGATTAGATCGTGTGTGTTTCTGCAGTGGTCAGACACAGAGGTTTGCAGAGACTAACACGGTTTTCCTGCACTGAATGTCAAACTCTTGCTGTTGTTGCTCTTTATTTCAGGAGGTTCAGAAGAATCCAGCAGCCGTAAGCAGCGGGAAGATTGTCCAGTTAGTAGAAAAGTATGATGATCTTTCTGCCTTCATGATGCATTGTTGTAGACTTTGGGCCAGTTTCACTAAACAGGGCAAATTAGTGCGAGAGCGCGATCCCAAAACAGCGCCGATGGGAGGGAAATGTCTGCGGGTGATTTACTAACAACACGCGAAATAAAGAGCACAGACGCAACATCTCATTTACACACCGACCGACGCACTACACCAAGAGCAGCGCAAATTAGTCACAAATAAAGAAGAAAGAAGCTGCAGTACGTTGAGAAGAACCGAGGCCAAAAGATGAAGGTTTGCTAGAAGTTTAGATGGAGCTGGTGTTGCGTGACTCCTAGTCGAGGGTTACGAGCCGTCTTTTATTTCCTGAAGCAGATTAAATATAACACGGCTTGGCAAACGATATGTTCAGATAAAGTGTTCTTCTGGCATTACAAATAAATGAACACACGTGTAAAACGCTCTCCTTCTACCTTCTCTCTGTTCTCTGTGACTCCAGCAACAATAACTGCTGACATTTCAAGCACAAAACAGTTTAAGACATGCTTATTTTGGGTGTTAAGTAATGGCGCAAATACCAGTAACGTTAGTAAATCACGTTGCATGATTCATTTTAATACGCTCCTCCCAAAGGCAAGGCAAGTTTATTTATACAGCACATTTCATACACAATGGTAATTCAAAGTGCTTTACATAAAAGGAAGTAAAATAATCATTAAAAAATAATCACAACAATAAAACAAGGAATTTAAAATGATTTAAAAATTGATTTGGAATGAATTTAAAGCCGTTAGTACTGGTGTGATATGCTCAGATGTTCTGGTTCTGGTCAGAATCTGGCAGCAGCGTTCTGGATGAGCTGCAGCTGTCTAATGCTCTTCACAAAAAAAAATGGTTGATTAAACTTCAAAAGGCTATGATTTCATTAAATAAACATGAGCGCTGCAAGTTCAAAGTCCGGCGCTGCGCTGCTTTGTGTTCTGCCGTTACCGGGAAACCGTTATATTTCAGCGGAGCGCGACTCCTGCTGGCAGAGAATGAATCCGTTAACAGGTTAAACTAGTGCAAGTATATCGCTGCAGCCCGGAGACCTCCAAGTGGAGGGTAGGTTTAGGGTTGGGTTTGGTGTAGGGCATATTAGCAAGGCCCGACCCATTTGGCGCTGGCTCCGACCTCCGTTTATACCGACCTCAGCTAGTGCACGTACGAGTTTCACTGCACCATTCAGTCTATTACAATATATTTAGAATGAGCACATAATTTAAGATATGGGGCAGAAAATGTATAGCCTATATTTATATCATTTCATGTAGTTAATATCACACGAAGAGTGCCATTTTTTTTTTTTTTTTTCTTCCAAAGATCAGCATGATTACAAATGTGATCTTGTTTATTGAACTGTTGCATAAAATCAATAAGTTAATATTAAGAGACTTACGTTTTAGACACCATATTGGCTGTTTTTGCTCTATTTCTACCACAAAAATAATTCCAAACACAGCCGCAGCACTGTTTTGTGTCTCTGAGCAACATGAAGGTGATTCGTTCCTGAATGAATCAACCGTTTAAATGATTCGGTTCAGTCGCAATGACTCACTTAATAACAGTGACTTACTGCCGCCAAGAATTTGACTCAAAAGATGATGCACACTTTTAGAAAAAATGGCTTAAAGGTAAAAATGCCCATAAAACTTGTTGGAAAAGACTCATTTCTGTCACTGCTGTGAACTGACACACAGAATATGAGGAATATCAAAAGAATTCAGGAGTCCGCTGTCCACAGTAATCTTTAAGATACCAGCACAATAACACACTCAGCAAAATATCATCTAATTATCGTTATCGATATCGATAAAATCCCAGAAAATATCAAGATATCATTTTTTGCCAATTTTGCACACCCCTAATTCATGTTATTTCATTTATATAATAATTTATTGATAATAATAGTTTAAATCAATATTATTAATACTTTTGACTTAAAGGCTGAAATATAAAGTTTAATATTTTACAAAATGTTTTGTTTTTGTGAAAACTTGTATCTGAATTGTAAATTATACAGTCATTTTACAGTTTAATATGGTACTATAGACATTGCCCTACCCCGCTCATATGGTATTAATCTTATTTGTGCAGGTCTTAAAGTCTTAAAGTCTTAAATTTGAGGTTAAAAATCCTGCAGAAACCCTGATTTGAGTTCCATCCCAGAAAGCCCGACCCAGTTTTCCAGTCTCTCTAGAAGTATGTTATGATCAACAGTGTCAAACGCAGCACTGAGATCTAGTAGTACCAGCACTGATATTCTGCCTGAATCAGAACTGAAGCGAATATCATTTATTATCTTAATAAGCGCGGTCTCTGTGCTGTGATGTGCTCGGAAACCAGACTGAAAATTGTCCAGGTATCCATTTGAGTTTAAGTAGTTGTTCAGCTGATTAAAAACTACCTTTTCAATAATCATACCTATGAAAGGAAGATTTGATATTGGTCTATAGTTGCTCAACATTGTGTTCTCAAGATTGTGCTTTTTCAGAAGGGGCTTAACAACTGCAGTTTTCAGGGAGTTTGGAAAAGTCCCAGAAAGAAGTGAAGTGTTCACCACTTCTAAGAGATCTGCTTCTAAACAGTGAAGCACACTTTTGAAAAAAGATGTGGGAAGTGTGTCAAGATAGCAAAATTTTGGAAGAAATAGTACGGCACCTTAAATCATCAACCTGCTATCAATTGCTTCAAAAACAGATATAGTCACTTCTTTTTGAAATTGCGGTCGAATCTGTGTGACCTCTGCGTAACTCGAGGATGTGCTAATCGCTTCTTTCCAGAAATTTTGCGTCTGAAAGAGAAACTCCTACAAATGCATATTTAATAAGGTCTGGTGCAGAAATAACTGTCCACTTCTTTTCAGTGTTAATTCTTCACTGCGCGTCTTCAGTAAAACCTGACAGTACTATTTTAATGCTCAAAGACGGTTTGCGCTGGCGCGAGCTGTTAGTGAGACTGGCCCTTTGTGTTTTAGGTGTAATAAACCCTGTAACTGCTACATCTTTACGGTGAGCTTCTGTTTCCTGCAGAAGAGTCAGAAAGTGAAGCTCAGGGGTCCGGAGACGCTGTCCGGGATCCCTCACACCACCGTCGGTCCTCTGGGTTTGGAGACGGACGGCAGAGACGTGATGTCCGATGGCAGCTCTGAAGGCTCCTCGCAGGCCGACGAGACGCTGTTCTGTGGAATCGGCACCTGTGCTCGTCTGTGTGAGGCGTTACCCGCTCCGAAGCGCTGGACGCAGAGCCGAAGACGCTCCCAGCATCAGCCTCAGCCTCCGCAGTGCAGCGGCCCGCCGCCGGCGGTACGACCCGCGCCGCACCGGCTCTGAGGACTGAACCGACCCGCGCCGCACCGGCTCTGAGGACTGAACCGACCCGCGCCGCACCGGCTCTGAGGACTGAACCGACCCGCGCCGCACCGGCTCTGAGGACTGAACCGACCCGCGCCGCACCGGCTCTGAGGACTGAACCGACCCGCGCCGCACCGGCTCTGAGGACCGAACCGACCCGCGCCGCACCGGCTCTGAGGACTGAACCGACCCGCGCCGCACCGGCTCTGAGGACTGAACCGAGCTGAGCTGAAGCTCTGAGACGCTGGAGATGTTCACACACTGGACACTAAACCCGCACAGACCCTCACACCTGTTCAGCACTGAGGCTCATGCAGTTTGCAGTGGTTTTTCTAATTATGTGCCACAAACTTTCAGACAATCATAAATAAAACATAAACAATCAAAGTCTTGCATTTATTTTGTTTTATTTACAGTGTTTTCTGACCCTCAAGTCGTAACAAACCCGACTCTGTGGAACAGATTGAATATGTAATTATCATATACATAAAATCACATTAAAATTCTAACAATATACATTACATGCAATGGATGTAGTTTTAATAGTTTTATATCACAAAACATCTTCGCATGAGCAAAGGTTTTGAGCTGTATGAATAATCACAGTCTCAGAGAATCAACCTTACTGACCGAGCGTCTCTTTAACCCTTCAGCTTCTGCTGCAAACCTCCATCAGATCTGCTGAGATCATCACAGCTGAGGACAAACCACTCCACAACCTTAAACTCACACTCACTCACACACACACACACACACGCTCACACACTCGCTCACACACACACACACACACACACTCACTCACTCACACTCACTCACACACACACACACACTCACACACGCTCACAC